>OU427006.1:2802113-2817113 GCA_911387935.1 Dolichovespula saxonica | reverse complement strand
TTTTCTAACAAAATTACGAATCGAGTTGGAAGAGGAAGAAGTAGAAATGAAAGATGAAGAATTTTTCTACGAGCTGTGATTGTACGTAGTCCGTTGCAAACGTTCGTCGTTTATGGTTGTGTACAATGGAACGCGTGAAAAATACTAATGGAAATTCGAATATAAAAATGACATTGATATCGGTGGGTGGTAGTAATAATAATACTCGGTATTAATAACAGCAAATATTAATAGGGATGTGTAAATATGACTTCGATAATGAAGACGTAGCAAATGGGGACGTGTTATTCGAAGGAGTGAGAGAGTAAAAGTTAATGAAACGTTTAAGCGAATAAGTAGAGGAAGGAGGAGAGGAAGAAAAAAAGGAGGAGGAGGAGGAGGTGGAGGAGGAGGAAGAAGACAAAGAAGTAGTGGAACAAAACGAGGACGAAGATGAGGAAGAAAACGAAGACGAGAAAGATGATAAAGAGTACGAAGAAGTAAACGAAGATGAAGAAGATGAAGGAGGAGGAGGAGGGGGAGGAGATAAATGGAGGAGGGATGGACAGAAAGTTAGTGAAAACTTTTTAACATACCTGACTACGTATATCCTTCATGTTTGCGTTGCCGTGTAGTTCGGACGATAATAGGGGTATTGAGGGTAATAGGGGGCTGGGGTGGGGTGGGGGTGGGAGGAGGGTGTCGGTACCGTTCAAGAATATTTTTTCTTTTCGGTTTTTTTCTTGAATTTCTTTTTTTCTTTTTCTTTTTCTTTTTCTATCGTTCACTCTATCCCGCACGAGGTTTTCAATATATGTATATATATATATATATGTATATATCTCCGTTTAGAGTGGTCTCCGGAGTGAGCGAGAGATAAAGAGAGGAAGAGAGAGAAAGTGTGAAAGAGAAAGAAATAAAGATAGATAGATAGATAGATAGAAAGAGAGAGAGAGAGAGAGAGAGAGAGAGAGAGAGAAAGAGAGTGCGAGAACACGTCCGCGAGCGAGTACTCCTACGAAATGACTAGGTGAGCGCGCTCGCTCAACTCGAGAGACCCGGCCTCCGGACTACGACCTTATCGAGAAAGAGAGAGAGAGAGAAGAGAGAAAGAGTGAGGGACGGAAAGAGGAGAGAGAGAGAGAGAGAGAGAGAGTAAGAGAGAGAGAGAGAGAGTGAGTGAGTAAGCATTTGCACGCATTCGGTGTAACACGTAACGTTTCTTTCGAGGAACCACCTGTAACGACGGTGCATCTTTTAGCGTAGGTGTGTTAGGATGATTATATTTCGGTCGAAAATAGATTGCTATTGGAACGAGCTTCTTTCTCCCCTTTTTTTGTTCTTTTTTTCTTTCTTTTTCTTCTCTCTCTCTCTTATTTCTTCTTCTCATTTTTTCCATTTCGCCGTCCCTTTTCTCGCTTTATACGTAATATTTAGACATACGATGACTCGTTTGTCAATTATTGCATGTGTGTGTGTGTGTGTGTGTGTGTGTGTGTGTGTGTGTGTGTGTAGGATGGAGGGGTAGGGGAGAGGAGGAATGCATATCGGTAGAATTTTTAAGATATCGAAAGTGTTTACGAATTGATCGATTTCTCTTTTTTATTTTCTCTCTCTCTCTCTCTCTCTCTTTATTTGTTTTTTTTTCTTTTACTATTATCAAACAGCGATTAGTACGTTTGTATCGTTACGAGCATTGTTGGTATTTCGTTGAAAAAAATAAATATATATATATATATATATATATGTATTCGTATTGGACGATTGACTTTTATTCGTTCATTTTATTTATCCATTTTATCGATTTACGATGTATTACTACGACTCGTTCGATTTATTTATTATCGATCGTTGTTCTCGCTTAAGATCATCATCTCTGTGTTTATTCGTTAGGATACAAATAATAAATGTCTTTAGAAATTGTTGAATTTGACTATTATTAGACGGTGATTAGTATACGTGGTATGACGATTGCTTCATACAAGAGGATAGATTAATATAGAACGAGCTTCTATATATCTATCTATCTATCTATCTATCTATCTTTCTAACTATCTATCTAACTGTCTTTCTCTTCAAGTATTTCGAAAACGTATGTAGATAGCGAATGTAAAATTAATCGATTGGCTTGTTAATTTTTAATTTAATATCAATCGTTATACAGGGTGTCTCGTACGAGTCGATTTAATACGTAAAATGGATAGTAATAAAAAAAAGAAAATAATAAAAAAAGAAAAAAACGAACATAGTATAAATCGTAAAAATTTTGTTGTTACAGTATGTACGATTATTATTTTTGTTATTGGTCGATTAATATTGTACACCCTGTATGTTTTTACTTAAGAATTTATTTTTACTGTGATAAACGACGTTTCTTTTTTCTCTCTCTCTCTCTCTCTCTCTCTCTCTATTTTTCTTGTTTTTCCGTTTTCCTGTCTCTTACTTTCTTATTCTTCGCAAAATCGTTCGTGTTACGCGTGGGAACGTAAAAAGATCGTGAACCGTATCTCCCAGAAAAGTTTTCGGGTTCGTTTCTCTCTCTCTCTCTCTCTCTCTCTCTCTCTCTCTCTCTCTTTCTCTCTCTTTCTCTCTCTCTATATATATATCTTGATCCCTCTCTCTTTTTCTTCTATTTTTTTTTCGTCTTCCGTTTCGTTTCGTTTCGTTTTTTCTCTTTCCTCTATTTTTTTTTTTTTCTTTTTACGAACTCCAGTCGACGTATCGATTTGTCTGCTCGCTATCGTCGATGTCCGTTCGCACCGGAAGCGTTTCCGTTTTCGAAACTCACGAGGGGTCCGTGGCCTAAGTGTAAAGTAAAACTGTTAGAAATCGTGGTTTTTTGAAAAGTTCCACGAGAATTTTCTCCTTTCCCCCCTCATTCCCTCTCTTTCGTTTTATCATTTTACTTTTTTTTGTTCTTTTTCTTTTTTCTTTTTGTATTTTCACTTCAACCTTCGTCTCGTAGTGCTGGTGCGACGAATTTCTTTTTTGTTTTTGCTTCGAACAAAATTACACAACTGAACAGTACAAACGAATTACTAAAGAATCATTATATTATTAAAAAATTAATTATCATTCGACAATTAAACGCGTTTGATAACGCATTTTTTTTCTGTCTTATTTTTTTTTACATATATACATACATACGTACATACGTATATGTATATATACATATATATATATATACGTGCGCGCGCGCGCGTTCATCAAACGGAGAGACGAGTAGAGTTGCTTTCAGTATTCGAGAAAATTCGCGAGAGTACGTGCAATACGAAAAGGGTTTATCTTTTCGTAGTCACGTTGGGCACGTGTGATAGCTCGTTTCTCGAGAAGCGTTAAAAGTCGAGAGAGACGAAACAACAACAACAACAACAAGAACAACAACGGAACAACGATCGACCCGCGACCACCAGTATGAAGTTTGCAACATCGTCGAAACGTCACGGGCCCAGGGATCGTTTGACTTTTGGCCAAGTCCGGGCTTAGTATTTCCTCTCTAAGCGACTTAGTTACTTTTTATTTATATCGCTACACGATTTAGAAACGTTCCCGTTCGTCTTTCACTCGTGAAAACATCGTTTGCCCTTCTTCATTCTCTCTCTCGCGAATTTTTCTTTTTTTCTTCCCTTCTTTTCTGTTTTTTTTTTCCCTCTTTCCTTTCTTTCGAATCACTTCTCTCGTCCCTCATTAGCGCGTAATTGCGAGTAGGCGAGTCGTTGCGTTTCTTTTTCTAACGCTTTTTATATTTTTACTGTTCTTTTTCTTTTTTTTTTTTTTTTTATTTCATTCGTTTATCCTTCATCGATAATTTCCTTTTTTCCTCTTTTTTTTTTTTATATACTGTCTTTCAAAAAAGAGAGAAAAAAAGAAGATACGAAATACGTCATCATTCCGTCATTATTTCTTCCTCGTTAATAATTATTGGTACGCAAAGTGTTAGAATATTAATGCTTCTTATTCTTTCTTTCTTTCTTTCTTTCTTTTTTCCTACGGCTTTTCGTTCTATTAACTCGCGTAATTTTATCTTCTTTTCGTTTGTCGTAAGCAATCAAAAACGGCGAAGAATTTTTCTGCACTGGTTATCATTTATCTCATCGTTATTATTATTATTATTATTATTATTATTATTATTATTACTATTACCATTGTTCTCTTCTTTCTGCCTTTTTTCTTTCTCTCTTTTCTTTTCTATTTTTTTCTTTTGAACGTACGTATCCGTACGATCGATGAACTAATTTTTTACGAACGTTTGATTCAAAAAACAAATAAAAAGAAAGGAAGAAAGAAAATGTTTTCCTTGTTGTCGTTGTCCTTCCTCTCTCTCTCTCTCTCTCTCTCTCTCTCTCTCTCTCTTCGCGTAATTGAAACGAGAATCAAACGAAAAGGATGAAGAAAAAACAAAAAGGAAAAAGAGGGAAAAAGAAACAAGAATTGCGAATAATTTCTTCCATTAATCCTTTCGTACAACTCTCGATAGGAGAACCTGCTGTAACCTTTGAATATTTTCGAACATTCCTTTTTCTTCTTCTTCTTCTTCCTCTTCTTTTCTTTTCGTTCTTCCGTCCGTCCATCCTTCCTGCCGTTCAATATACTATATTATCGGAAATGATTTTTCCACGTCGAATTTAAATCCCACGGAGACGTAAAAGCATCCTCCGTCGACATACACCGGTATTAATACGCCTCTGCACCGATGGATAAGCCCGATCGAGGGCCATCCATTGGGCGCACCCATACGCATTGCTTTTACGACTGGGAGGCACGCGAACGAGAGAGAGAGAGAGAGAGAGAGACAGAAAAAAAAATAAAGTGGTAGAGAGGTAGAGAGATAGAGATAGAGATAGAGAGAGAGAGAAAGGTATACAGATAGAGACAACAAGAGACAGAGACAGAGAGAGAGAGAGAGAGAGAAAGAGAGAGAGAGAGAGAGAGAGAAAAAGAGAGAAAAAAAGAGAGAGAGAGATGGAGAGAGAACGGAAACGTCTATATTTCTTCGCTTTAATTCCAGTGCGCGCGAAACCTTATCTCGCGGTACATCCATATTTATCGACTTTATTCGAAACGAACAAACCGAACCGCTGCGTGTAACTCAAATCAATCATTTGACTTTCATATCCCTTTTGGTCCCCTCCTCCCCTCTCTCTCTCTCTCTCTCTCTCGTTTTTTCCCCTGTCCCTCTCGCTCGTGCTCTGTGCGCACCCCGTTAGCCGTGCCAATGCAGAGGGCAATAAAATAAAATTAAATAGAGACCCGTCGAACAAAATCAAATAATCGTCCTCGATATTCTCTCTCTCTCTCTCTCTCTCTATCTCTCTCTCTCTCTAACTCTAATTTATCTCTTTTATTTTTATTCCCCGGTTCTTTTACTCTATCCAATGGAAAGTAAAATATGGAAAGTCTTGATGACGAGACGAATTCGAAAGTGGTTATAGACGTGGATGAACGATTTTTAGGAAAAAAAAAAAAGAAAAAATAAAATAATATAAGAGTGAGAGAGTATTAGATAGATAGATAGATAGAGAGAGAGAGAGAGAGAGAGAGAAACTACCAACAATGCACCTTATTGTTAGACTTGCGTATCGTGCGAGTTGGTAACACGCCTATTATGTGACTATTCAACGTCTACGCGACTTCCTCGAACGTTTTCACTCGCGTGACCGAATTCAAAATTACCTCATTGTGTATAACGATTTACAATTCAACAATGTAACAATTTCGCTATTCGCAATTTGCGATTCAAAATTCACAAATAACGAATTACGATCGTCGAAATTATACTTGGCGAATAAAACTATTACCCATCTTAACGCGAACATCTGACGTAGTCCTATCCTTCCGTCTTCTTTCTCTCTCTCTCTCTCTTTCTCTCTCTGAGATCACGATCGAGATTTATCACGTTCGTGGACGATTCGTTTCCATAAAAAATATATATATATATATATATATATATATATATATATATAAATAAAATATCAAACGTATCGAAAAATAAAAATTAATTACGCGTCCCGGGTGATGGTTAGGGGGTTGGGGGGTGGGGGAGGGAGAGAGCCTTTCTCTTCCTTTTTTTCTTCCTTTTTTCTTTAACTACGTCAAAGGGATTAATCCAATCGAGCAGGAGGACGGGGAATTAAATTAGATTCGTCATTATGAAAGATCCGAAATCGGATTCAAGTCCGAAATATACGTAGTATACTGATCCGGATCTAGGACTTGGGTTTCGAGTTGTAATTGAATAATTCGAGTACTTGGTTATCCGGTTGGTAAGGACGCTAATCCTAATGCATACGAGTTAAGAGTGATCGTGGATCTAGATAAATAATACGGACTGGCCAACTTGGTCACTCTCTCTCTCTCTCTCTCTCTCTCTCTCTCTCTCTCTCTCTCATCCCTCTCGGACTTCATTCTTCATTAGATAATCTTATCTCGTTAACCGTTCCCTACCGGTTCTTCTTCTATCATCTTTCACCTCCGATTCCAACTCTCGTAAAATTATGAACAGAAAAGTAAGGTCCACTCTCCTTTTCTTTTGCGATAACGAGTCTCATTCTTTCTCTCCGTATCTCTCTTTCTTTTTCTTTTTTTTTTTTTTTTATATCTATCTTGTTTACCCCTCCCTCCCGCCCCTCGTCCCTTCTCTCGATTCTTTTCTCGTTTCGTTTAAGGAGGTTAAATGAAAATTTGTCGAAGGTACGTGTCGTACGATACGTAAGGAAATATAGCAACGTTAATAATTAATTAACGACGTTAACTCGTCACTAACAACAACGATTACGACAATAATAACAATAACGATAATAATAATGATTATTATTGTTATTATGTAGTAGTAGTAGTGGTAGTAGTAGTATTAAAGGATTAAATCAGTGCACGTGAACTCCCAATGTTTTCCCTCTCTCGATTCCACGTGTTTGGTGCACGTGCACCGAGATATAGATCACGTGCGCCATTACCACTCAATAATTATTCCTTACTACAGTTAAAATTCGATATGTGACGTCACGTGGCAGAGATCCCCCACCCTCCTTACGTTATATACCATAACGATGTCACAAACGATCGCAATTATTTTTATGAAGTATCGAGCAATGGGATATCGTTAGATCGATCAATATTGATTAAACGAAAAAAGAAAAAAAAAAAAAAAACACGGGCATCGTCGATCATTCTTTCGATATCACTTACGATTAGGACGTACACGTGTGTACGTGTGATACGGTAAATACGCACATAACCGGAGCCCGTTGGTTACTTACAACTTGAAAAGGAAAAGAAATAAATAATATTAAAAAATAAAGAATCAAGAACAACAAACGTTAGAGATGTTCTTAGAAGGAAACTTTAAGTTTTAATTCCGCGTACGATTTTATTATCGTTCGAAATATTTTCGATAAGACATCTTTGTTATCCAATGACCAATACATCCTGCATATAAGCACATGTTCGTGTGCGTTTAGATTCATTGCATACGTACGAAAAGAGAGAGAGAGAGAGAGAGAGAGAGAGAGAGAGGAACTGTCTCTTGACCTCAGATTAAATCGACGGTAGTCGGCTCCGTTGACCTCTGGGTCATTGGTAACGATAGCGAGTAACACGTGTTACTCCTCCTTCCCCACCACCTCCTTCTCCACCTCCACCTCTTCAGCTTTGTTATTCGTGCTCCGTTATTTTTTGCTGCTTTTTCCTTCCTACTTCTTTTCTTTTTCTTTTCCCTTCCCTTCCCTTCCTCACCACCCGAACCCACCCCACCTCAACAAGCCACCCAACCACCCAACATGGGATCACTATTTTCTTACGTAACAAACTTACTTTTATCAATACATTTGTATTATATATACTACATACATGCACACACACACACACACACACATATATATATATATGTGTGTGTACACAAACATACACATATATATATGCATACGTATTTCTTCTTCCTTTTTCTTTTTTAAATTCATAAAATAAAAGAAAGAAAAAAAAAGAATTATAACGATCATCCTACGATCGAATTCGTATAAACGAATTCGTTGAGGTTTTCTTAGTCGACGTGAAATTTAATGTATAACAATAAGATGATCGAATCGATTTTAACGCGAAGATAATGGTGGACGAAGTAGAAAACGAACGTATCGAGAATCGAACGATATTCTTCATCCTATTCGAGGCAACGTTTATGGTTGGCCCGGCCTCGTGACGTAGCCCTCGCTGTGCCAAAGGAAACGAGGAGAGACGACGATGTTGTTGTTGTTCCGTGTGGTAGGGACCGAGGAAACCGAGACCGACCCGAGCTTGCTTCTGTTTTCATATCTTACGATGTATCCCAGAGTTTTCTTCGCGGTAGTAGTACGGTCGACGTCAACGTGGACGACGCTCTCTTTTACGTGCTCTTAAACTCAGGAAACCCTTCTTCAAAGGTTTAACCCCCAATCTTTTTCCCTTTTTCATACCTTTTATATATATATATATATTTTCTTTTTTTTTTTTTATATATAGTGCGAACGAATTTTTCTTCTTCTTCTTCTTCTTCTTCTTCTTCTTCCACTTTTTCTTTTTTATTTTATTTATTTCTTTTTTTTTTTATATAGTATATCCCCGTAGGTACATTCTCATTTCGTTTAAAATCCGTTTCATTCGTTTCGAATGCCAACGAGCCATCGAGTACGTTTGTGAGTTTAACCAACTAACAACGAGACCTCGTTACATATACATATATATACATATATATATGTATGTGTGTATGTATGTATGTATATGAAACGACCTCGTTGCTTTTCAACCCCACCGTCGCCACCCGTTTATTTTATTTTTTATTCTCCTTTTTATTCTCAACGAAGAATAAATAATTCCTTTTGAAGAACTTTTTCCCCCTCGAGGTCGATCGTTTCGATTATTTTTTTTTTCTCTCTCTCTCTCTCTCTCTTTCTTTTCTTTTTTCAATTTTTGTTGTTGTTGATCGTCATCGAGAAACGCGGCGTGAGATTAATTATTCGTGAAAATAGAAGGGGAAGGGAGAAGGGCTGAGAGAGATAGAGAGAGAGAGTGAGAGTGAGAGAGAGAGAGAAAAGAGGGTGAAAAAAGCGATTAGGCACGTCGTGGAATCGCCGGATGAGAGAATCGATGAAGAGCAATTTTATATCGCCGTACGAGAATCACGAGGTAAGGTTTATCGGATCGGAAGGAAGGAATAAAAATTTTCAAAATGTTATTCAAATCTTATTCGAACGTACGATAATGCTTCTCACAAATCGAAAATTTGCGATTTGATGCTACGTTCCTACGTAAATACATACACACACACACACACACACATATATATATTTATTTATTTTTTCTTTCTTTATCTCGACGTTTTCCGAATGTACCGATGATGTTCGATCGTGTCTCGCGTTAACGGTAAAACGACGGAAATTATTCCTTTGAAAGTTTGTACATTTTGGAAAATTAATTATTTACTTTATTCATCGAAACTCGTAGTTTAATCTGACGCAGACGTTATGACGTTCGAATTTAATGACTTTTATTTATTCTTTATCATTATTATCGCATATCGCTTTTCATAATTTATGGAAACTGTGCCTGTACATATGTATATATATATATATGTGTGTGTGTGTGTGTGTGTGTGTGTGTGTGTGTGTGTGTGTGTGTTTGTGTATGTATGTGTATGCACATATAATATAGAGCAGGAAATTCAAAATTTTGTGACTCATAATATAAATTGAAAACACGAGATAGGAGATTGGAATTATAGCAATTTTAATTTTATATTATCATTAATATCCCTTTTCATAGTTCACGGTATCGCTTCGATCACGAATTTTTTTGTCTCTTTATCTCTATCTATCTATCTCTCTTTTCTATTTATTTTCTTTCTATTTTTTTTTCTATCTTCTTTCCTCTCTCTCTTTTTTTGTTTTTTAACGGCAAATATCAAAAGCGACATTCAAAATTTATGACCCGTAATTTATATAGCAAAATATGAAACGCGTATAGTAAAATATCGAATTTGGTTGATGCAATCTCGTTTTCGATCGATATTCAATGCGTAATGTAAAAGTCCGTCGGAATATTAATAAACAAACTATGACGACGATTTTTCGTAATGAACGATCCCCCTCCTCCACGGATTATGCAAAATATTTATTCTCGTAATAATGATCGAGAAATCGATCGGGGGGAAGGGGAGGCGAGGGAGCGAGCGATTGAAAAATTTCTATTCGATCAGCTGGAAATATTTATTCCTTAAAAATCAGGAAGATAGAAAAGAGAGAGAGAGAGAGAGAGAGAGAGAGAGAGAGAGAGAGAGAGAGAGAGAGAGAGAGAGAGAGAAAGAAAAAGAAAAAAAGAAAGAGATATAAATGGATAAAGATAAAGATATATATATATATATATATATATATATATATATATATATATATATATACATATATATATATATGTACATATATTTTTATATATATTTTTATAAATATATCTTTATATATATATATATATATAAAGAAAGAGAAAGAGAGTAAGAGACAGAGAAAAAGAGAGTGAGAGAGGGAGAGAGAGAGGGAGGAAGGGAGAGAAATTCAGCGAAGTTCATCGGGACGATTAACTACCGCATATAAGACGTACCACGACGATCTAATAATATACGCAATGAATACTTTGCGGATGTATTTTTAATGGGCCGTGGGCGTACTTATAAATAGTATATCGTACCGATAACCCGTACTTAGTATCTCTCGTTGGGGATTGGCCTCTGTGTCGCATTCTTCTTCTACCGTCTAGGACTCTCTCTCTCTCTCTCTATCTCTCTTTATCACTCTATCTCTCTCTCTCTCTGTCTCTCTGTCTTTATTGTCGTTGCCACCGATGGACATAGTTCGTAGACTCTAATTAAACGTCGATACATTCGTATCGGCTTGTTACGAAAGTCAATCATGAACTTTCGAAGCTACCATCGATTAGATTAGATTAGATTAGATTCGATTCGATTAGATTCGACTTGATCCAGAGATAATCGTCAAGGTAGTTTCAAAAAAGGAGGACGAACGTTCGACGTTGAATAATTTCCATTCGGTCCAATGAAACTATACCTGCTGATATCAGCTCTCTCTCTCTCTCTACGTACACACACACACACAGACACACACACATACATATAAATTCACGTTTGCATGCACACACATATATCAATACGTACATGTATAACGGGCTACCGCGCGAATCGTTACCGGACGTTAGGCACGATTAAACGTTGGCAGTGTCGCGTGTCCAGTGCTCGCATTATCTGCCTGTATCAGCATCCCTATCTCTCTCTCTCTCTCTCTCTCTCTCTCTCTCTCTTTGTCTGTCTGTCTCTCTCTCTCTTTCTCTCTAGCTTTGCATATCGATCTGGGCAATATAATCCTCTCTACACTGTGTGCAATCTCCACGGAATGACATTTTCCTTCTCTCTCACTCTCTCACTCTCTCTCTCTCTCTCTCTCTCTCTCTCTCTCTGTATCTATCTATCTCTCTTTCTCCCTTATTATCGGAACGTAACGTACGCGAGAGTAAAAATAGAAAATAGAGGGTAAAGTGTGGATGGGAGAGGTTAAGGAGGACGGGGGAGAGTGATTGAGAGAGAGAGAGAGAGGTTGGTGTGAGGGTGGTGGTGTTGGTGGTTGGCGTTGGTCAATAATAGTGTCGGTAATTGCAAGAGCTAATATTGTAATAATTTCTTTTTTTTTTTTTTTTTATCATACTTAGCGCCACTCAATCGGTCGTGGCACTGTCATACCGCGCACGTATCGTCTTAGACATCATCGTGGTCATCGTCGTTTTATTCGTCGTCGTTGTGTAAACATTACCAAGTTGTTATTCGAGGAATATCCCCGTAGTTAGATAGAGTACCAAAGAGAGAGAGAGAGAGAGAGAGAGAGAGAGAGAAAGAGAGAGAGACATGGCTCATGGACATCTCGTCGTCTATGCGGACAATTAAAGATTTGTCTATTTTCTATTTTCACTTGAGTCTTGTAAAAAAGTCAATTGCTTTGTTGTGCGAGTAATTCCGAAAAAGGCTTCGATTGATAAAAGACTCTCTCTCTCTCTCTCTCTCTCTCTCTTATTTTTTTTCTTTTTTCTCTTTCTCCGTTCCTCTCCGAAAGATCATCGATTAACTTATTTATCGATTCCACCCCGACCTTTTATATTTGCTCCTATCATTCTCGTTTTCATTTAATCCGATTTTTATCGCTTTCCTTTTCTATTGTTTCTTTCAATCTTTTTTTTTTTTTATTATTTTTTTACTTTTTTTTTCATCGCCGTCGTCGTCGTCGTTGTTGCAGTTGTTATCTTTCTATTTTTTTTAATTTCTTTATTTCTTTATTTCTCTTTAACGGGTCATCCCATTAAAGAGAATCTCAACGACGACTAACCAAAGGCGACTATGACGACGACTATGACGATGACTATGACGACGAGTTTGTTTTCCATTCTCTACCACGTTCTCGTCTATCTGTTCTGTACCACTTTTGGTTACACGATAACGGCCGGTTATCATTGTTACAGCTATTAGCGTCGCGATGCCGATATTATCCGTGGAACGAACAATGTCGTCTAGTTACACGCATACTCCACTCACGAGTCTATCCATTTATTTGCCCTCTCAGCCTCCCCTCCCCCCTTACCCTATTTGCAATATCGGCCTAATAGTTACCCTTTTAATCGTCGGTACGAGAAGGTTAATAAATTAATCGAAAGTATTTGCTCGAAGCGCTCGTACCTTTTATCCAATTACATTGTCGCTTATGGACGCGAACGCGTTTCAAATGAATCGACTCGATTCTGTTACGATCCCGACATACGATCTATGCGTTGCGATCCATACGATCTACGTCTCCGGGAGGAAGAGATTTGATTGTTTCTAAAGATTAACGAAATCAACTCTTCTTTTTTTGGTGTTTTTTTTTTTCTTTTCTTTCGAATCGATCTAAGTACTTTTGTAGAATTTATTTTTTAAAGCGATCGGTAAATAATCTTTTTTATTTTATTTATTTTTTTTTTTAAACGATCGTTCTCTCCTCCTTTCGAATTATTTGACTCGTCGATGTGATATTATTATTATTATTATTATTATTATTATTATTGTTGTTGTTGTTTTTTTTTTCTAAATAACATTCAATCAATTTATATCACACTCCTGTTATACAGTTCGCACTTTTTGTAGAATAGTTTTTATGATTATTCAATTAATTTATCTCTTTAATTATTTGTTATATATATATATATATATATATATATATAGTTGTTTAAAAAATGATACGATTATTTTGTGCGTGTGTGTACGTGACTGGCTCCGTAATATCAATTACCATTATTTATATATTAAATGAAATAAATGAAAAGAAGTAAAAAAGAAAGAAAATAATGATAAACCATCGAAAGACGAAACGAAACGATTTTATTCGTTCTCAATTTTATTTTCGCAGGAAATTTTGGAAGCGCGGGGACGATTCTAAAGTTATTGTCGAAAAGGATGAGGCGTAATCCGTTGGAATGCTTTCTGTTATTTCTTTTGCCGATAGTTTCGATAGGAGGATTGACTTCCGTCCGAGACAATCTCTTCCACGAGAATGATCTCGTTTCATCGACTAACTCGAACAAGTCTCCAATTCCGATTATCTCGCCGATCGTTTATAAAGACACACCGAATTACTGCCTTTACGTGCCACCCGATTTACCGCCTTGCCATTTTATAAGGTAAATAAATAATATTAATATTAATAATAAATTAATATTAATAATAAGGTAATAACCATAACGTTTAATATCCCATTATTCACAAATTCAAATCATCATCCTCGAAGATTTATTTTTATAACGATACAATTAATCTTTCTCTCTCTTTTTATTTTCTTCTTATTATTATTTTATTTTATTTTATTTTATTTTTTTTTTAAAGAAACGGAAACACCCAAAGATTTTATCGATCGATCGACGATTCCTACAACGATAAAAAAAGGTCGAACTTGGGGACACTTTTTCAAGGACGCGTCACGGTTTATTCCCTGCAAGGTTGCTTACCCTCCAGGTAGGTACTCACGGTAATTTCGATAAATCGACATCGACGATCGATTAAATATCGTTAAGCAAAGATATATTATCTTTTTTTTTTTTTTTATTCTATCCACACAGATTGCCGTTCAAGATGGCGTTGTGCGAGTCGAAGGAGAGCCTCGAGAGAGCCAAGAAAATATGGAAATTATATCCTTTTCAAATCGAAAATAATGACGACGACGACGGGGATGAACGGATCGGATCGACTTACGTTTTTCCACGATTCGATATTAATCGATGGTCGAAATCGATGAGACTGCTACGGGACGAGAGGGATCGGGAACAACGGAGGAACGACGTTTCGGGAAATTATTTCAAGGCCGATCAAAAGTATATACCTGGATCGATGAACTCGCTCGATCGAGATAGAATCGATCGTACTACGTCATCGATCACGAGTACGGTTAATCGAAATGATTTGACGAATTCGAACGAGGGTATAAAACGTAGAAGAAAAAGAAGACGACGAAGAACGGGCGATCATCATCGATTGGATCTTCGCGAGATCAGACAGGGAAGCGAGTTCCCATATTCGAAATCGATCCCATTCGATTCGAAAAGGATCCCCTACGATCGAAAACAAACAAAATCCTAGTTGGAGGGAGGAGAGACCGTACGAATTTTGAAGAAGCTCGATTAATCCTCGAGTCCGATGTATTTGGTTTTGTTTCTTTTTTGTTTTCCTTTTTTTTTTTTTATATATAATCGCCTTCGAAATAGTTACCTGATTGTTATTAATTTTTATCCTTAATTAATGTCGATCCATTTTTAACGGAGACGTAAAAGGGAAAAGAGAAGAGATCGCGCGCATACTAAAAATAGAGGAATAAAAAAAAAATAACAAAAAAGAACTAATCGAATGACGGTAATTATTATTAACACGTTGATTTAATATAATAATATTTACTATATATATATAATAAATTTTATAGTATA
>OU427006.1:2749613-2797113 GCA_911387935.1 Dolichovespula saxonica | reverse complement strand
CGATCGTACGGAGATCCGATTGATAAAGAAAAAAAAGAAGAAGAAGAAGAAAAAAATCAACGTATTCGATATATTAGATCATTGTTGGATACGATCGATCGTTGTTACAGTGAAATCCTTCATTATCCGTCCGTTTATACCCGGGACACGCCTTTTCAAATACTCTCTCGATTATTCGAATATATATATACATTTATATATATCCCTTGTTTATCGGTGAGAAAGTTGTTGTTGATGTGGAGAAGGAACGATGTCTCATCTTCCTTTCTTTTTTTTCTTTTTCGTTTCGTTTTTTCCTTCATTTTTTTCTTTCTCCATTTTCGTGAAACGTTACGAAATCTAATCGTAATCGATCTCGATCCGTCTGATTAATACAAGTCAACCGCGTTCTTGTGTATAATACATACATACATATATATATATATATATATATATATATATATATATATATATATATATATATACATACAAAGTAGGGTTGTTTGCTTTTATCAATTTTTTTGTCGATTAATTTTTTTCTTAGCTTCGTTCTCTCTCGTCGTTGTTGTTGTTATTGTTTTTCTTTATCTCAAAACTTCTTTTCTTCTTCAGTCAGTTCGTTTTTTTTATTTTTTTTTTTTTAATATCGATTTTACTCGCTAGAAATCCCCGCGATATTCTCGACTTTGCTCGTGCTCCCGAAGGTAAAAGGAATGCGTTTTTACTGTGGCTCGCTGAAGCATCGCGCGCGAGAGAGAGAGAGAAGGTCACGCATCGTGAAATACCTTTACGACGTTTATATACCTCCTCCTTATTCGCAGACTTTGCTACCTCCTCCTTTCGTGCATATATATATATATATATATATATATATATATATATATATATATATATATATATTTGTCATCGTTTTCTCCATATTTTTCTTCTTCTTCTCATTCTTAATCTACATTCTCGTGCTATCTCCCTTTATCCTTATTTTTTTCTTTTCCCAGTGTTTTTTTTCTATTTTATTTTATTTTATTTTATTTTATTTTATTTTATTTTATTTTCTACGACTAGTTCTCGAGATTCGAAAGAGAAGGAGGAGAAAGAGAAGGAGGAGGTGGAGGAGGAGGACCTGGACTTCTTTTACTCTTGGAACGTTTGACCGACTACGGTGGTTTTAATGTTGTACGTCAGTTGCGGCAGGTCACGAGGAACGGCTCTCAAGATGGCCTACATTATACTACTTCGTTCTTATCGTTGACCAGAAAGAAAGAAAACGAGAAAAGGAAATAAAGAAGCACGGAGAAAGGGACGGAAAACAGAAAAGAGAGAGAGAGAGAGAGAGAGAGAGAGAGAGAGAGAGAGAGAAATATAGAAAGAAAGAAATATTACCGATCGGTAGAATCGATTCTTCAGCCTTTTCGCAAAGTTTTCGATTCTCAAAAAGAAGAAAAATGGGCCAAGCTTGGTGCAAAGAAAAGACCTCCAAGGCTCAGGATTCGAAATCCCCTTTGGATAGAGTCTTCGTTCGATGTGCTCATCGGGTATGTATAACAAAAAAAAATAAATAAATAAATAAATAAATAAATAAATAAATAAATAAATAAATAAATAAATAAATAAATAAAAAAAAAGAGAAAAAAAGGACTGAAGAGAAAGCCGATCTTATTTTTTCTCTCTCTCTTTTTTTTTATTTGCTTCTTTTCTCTCTTTCTCTCTCTCTCTCTCTCTCTCTCTCTCTATTTATCTCTTTCTATCTCTTCTTATCCTTTTCCTTTTGACCTTTAACAATAGATTTTTATTCGCGTTTGTAAGCATCGAGTGGCTCGTACAGGATCGGATCGGATCTTTTTATTGTGAGAATTGTTTCGTGTGTGTGTGTGTGTGTTTGTGTTCGTGTTTGTGCGATTGTATGTATCATTTTTGATTCGATAAAAATATGATCCTCGAATGATAGAAATGTTAACATGTGTATTATTACTATTATTATTATTATAGATAAATATAAATAGAAGAATGCGTCTATAATCTTAAAATACTTACGACAGATTTGTTTTTTATTTTTTTAATAAAAAAAAAAAAAAAAAAAAAAAAAAGAAATAGTAATAATAAAAAATATATTTTCCAACTTCGTTCTTACATTATCGAAAATCCATTCGCGTTGTGCAATATCGTAGAAGACTTTTCTTTCTTTTCTTTCTTTTTTTTTTCTTTTTATCACGTCATAATTAGAAAATGTTAAGTGGATAAAAGTAGAACGTTTATCGTTTGAAAACGAGAGTCGAAGGACGTGACGACACAGGTGTCGATCGAATCTTATTGCAAAGGAAAATGAGAGATAGATGTACGGACAGATAGATGGCTAGAATGAAAGAGAGAGAAAAAGAAGAAGGAAAAAAAAAAGAATAAGAAGAAGAGCAGCCGGTCGTTTCTCGAGTTACCGACATGCAGTATCAATTAGCCTAAGCGCGATAAGTTACGTGCTAAACGAGAAATCGCGACTGGTACGGCTGACTCGTTTTATCGAGGATCGTCGAGAGTTCGACGAAAGAGAGAAAGATAGAGAGAAAACGTTGATTATATTTTTCAATAATATAAATAACATCTAATATATTTATCATATTATTTGTTATTAATTATCCGAACACGTATATGCAATCTTATTTTATTTCTATATATATATATATATATATATATATATATATATATATATATATATTTTTTTTTTTTTTGTTTTAATTTTATGTTTGTGTCCCTGTCTCTCTCTCTCTCTCTCTCTCTCTCTCTCTCTCATTTACTCTCTCACTCTCACTCTCACCCTTTTTATGTATATACATATATTAGATATAACTTTTTGCATACCGACGAAATTATAGCTTGTCCGGGGGTCTACTTTTACATCGGCACTCTCACGTTTCACGTTTCTTAGCTACTTACATCGCAACAACAGGATTGTGACAATTGCGTAAATCTTAATGACATGTAGATACGTACGATGTATAATACACACACACACACACACACATATATATATACACGTACAGGGTGATTCAAGAATTATTAACTCGCACGGAACAATATATATTCTCATCCGTAGGATGCTTTAATATAATATTTAATATCTATATTTCGTCCGACGATTAAATCGATGGATATCGATAGATAATTTTTTTATTCTTTTTTTTTTTTTTTTAATTCAAACCTCGTTCTCCTTTATTTTTATTTATTTATCTATTTATTTATTTTCTTAATAACCAACGCACATTGAAAATATATCGGAATATAACTTTTGTCCCATCCTGTATATCTGCGCGCTCGCACGTATGCACACACACATAAACGTATATATAGAGCGTCCAAACGAAAAGTGTCAAGGATGATAAGGACTCGTCCATTCCGTGATAGAAAAAAGCAAAAAGAAAGGGAACAAAAAATGTTTTCTAAAAGAGTCACTCCGGCCATTTCAGTAATAATTATGATGGACGCTTTTCGTTATGGGACACCCTGTATACAACATTGTTACACGCTATTGTCCCCCGCCACGTTCGTAAAATATGCGAGAATAAAGAAGTCGTATGGAGAAAAAAATAAAAATAAAAAAAAAAAAAAAAGAAAAAAACAACAAAGAAGAATAGAGGAAACTACGCCGATGAATCATGGTTGTTGAACGATGATGCCATCGATCGATCGAGTATACGGGATGGCTATTTGGTTTCGTTATTTTTAACATTACGGACTCCTCCTTAACGAGACATTCGTTATGAAATTTTATATAAACTTCATACAAGATTTTTCCGGCTCAAGGCTGAGAGAGTAAACGAGTTACGAGGTATAATAGTAATAGTTAATAGTAGTTAGTAGTAGTAGTAGTAGTTAGTAATGGTAAACAGTAGTAGTAGTTGGAATGTAAAAGTATAATGCATAAAGACGGGGTACCTCCGATGGCGCAGTTACAAACTCATCGTCGCTGTTTAACGACTACGAGTCGTTAATAAGTGATTACATTTGCAAGATAGATTACATATACATACGCGGATAAATACGTGCACCCGTACGTACGTGCATACGTGCATAATTTCATATATATATATATATATATATATATGTATGTATGTATGTATAATACGCTACACAGTATCGACGTCAAAAATTTATCTCTATAGTTTGGAAAGAACGTAGATACTTGTTGATTACGTAAAAGGTATTACAAGGCCAACAAATTAGAAATTCAATTTAGAGTTCGTTCGGTATTTAAGAAAATAATATTATTGAAAGAGAGAACACTCGGAGAAAAAATTTCTTCATCTTTTTCATACAAATTTTCAAATTCATCCCATGGACTACGTAGGTAATCGACGCCAATCTCAACGATCGTTCTATCTTTCTCATTCTCTCTCTCTCTCTCTCTCTCTCTCTCTCTCTCTCATTCTCTGTCATTCTCTTTCTCTCTTCTCCCCTTTTCTAGCTAACTCGACGAAGTTTACCCAACGAATTTGCAATGTAAACGTTTGAGGGTACCTATAGACGACTCTGGAACTCTCGTGTACGATACGTGTACGATTTCTAAAGGGAGCGAGTGTTCATATGTTATATAGTTTGTCGACAGGATGTTACCCTCGTGTCGCGTTATAATATAAGCGGTCGCTCGTAACTCAAAAGCTTGTTGCAATCATCTATCTCTATCTATCTCTCTCTCTCTCTCTCACTCTCTCTCTCTGTCTGTCTGTCTATCTGTCTCTCTCTGATACACAGAGCGTTAACGTCGCTCGTCCTTCTTCCCATTCCCTAGGATTTTCTAGATCGATCCTCGTCATATCAGAAACGTTTAAATTTTCTCCAATTTTCATCTTTCGTCCATCGATAGTAAGGTTGCACGTACACATATTCCCCCTCCACACACACACACACACACAAACACGTGCGTGCGTGCGTGGGCGTATGTAGGTATATCTCTTTCATTTATCCGTCCTTTTTAACGTAATCGTGTTTTCGTGTTCTCGAGGATACAAAGAGAATTATGCAACACGGTTTGCACGACCAGAGTCGGAGTTGTTGCCTCGCTGCTCGGTGATCGTCGTCGATTATGCAAGCCTACGCCAAGAACGTCACGGTCCAAATCGTCTGCGGGTTCTGTTTTAAAAACTACGAGAGAACGAGAGAACAAAGAAACGAAACGAAACGAAAGAAAAAAATGATGACGAATAAGACGAATAAGACGAATAAGACGAGAACGAAGAAGAGAAAAGAACGAAAATATTCCTTCCCATTTTTTTCTCTCCTTGTTACACCAACCTCCCCTTTATTTTATTTTATTATTTTATTTCTTTTCGTCTTTCTTACTTTTTTTTTTTTATCCTACCACACTTCCTTCCTTACGTCTTTCCTTCCTTCGGAACACGATTCGTGGATACCATTTTGAAAAAATAAAAAAAACAGGAAAAAGTGAGAGAGAGAGAGAGAGAAAATGGCGACTCGATTTTTCGATTCTTGATCGGATTAATCGGGGATTTAGATCGTCTGAAAGGGAATTCGCGAGTAGATTTCGCTTCGTTAGGGAAACTATGTTCGAAAAAGAGACAGAGAGAGAGAGAGATAGAGATAGGATAAATGGATAGATGGTTAAAGAGTGAGAGATACAGAGTGATAGAGAGAGAGAGAGAGAGAGAGAGAGAGAGAGAGAGAGAGAGAGAGAGAGAGAGAGAGATAGAGAGTATGAGAGAGTAGCTGACAGCTCGCAGCAAACTCCCGTGCCACGAAATTCCCGGCTGCCACGGGACACAACGGGGGCTTGCTTTAAAATTTAAATTATTCCTACTCGTCCCAGGATGCCACCTGTAGGTTCAATTTAATTTTACAACTGTACGCACCCAGACAATAGAGAAACTTCGGTAACGCGAACGCGAACGCGAACGTCTCGTTCCGTCAGGCTTGGATCTAATTTTTCATGGTGCACCCTCATCCCTTTTTGTAACAAGAATATCTATCTATCTATCTATCTGTCTATCTGTCTGTCTATCTAGATATCTAGATATCTACATATTTATCATTCTCTCTCTTTCTCTCTCTCTCGCTTTGCATTTCTATTACTCTTTCTCTCTTTTTATCTTACTACTTCTCCTTGTGTATGTATATATATATGTGTGTGTGTGTTGCTCTCGTTCTCAAACTTTCTTTCTGTCATTTTGTTTATCCTTCTCTTTCTATCTCCACATCCATATCTCTGTCTCTTTCTCCTTCCGACTTTCTGCTTTTACTTTGTTATTTTTAACTAACCTTTAACCCCACTCATTCATTCCGAAAGAATTACCGTTATTCCATCTCTTTCTCTCAACATTCCGCATCACTCCACGCCCCTTCTCACTATCTCTTTCTCTCTCTCTCTCTCTCTCTCTCTCGAGCTCTTTCCATCCCCCTTTCTCTTTCTCTCCAAGCGAATTTTTCGATATATAGAAACGTACATTTGAATTCTAGAGAGCAATAAAAATCGAGCCTGTTTACGATAGGGAATAGTAGCCCTAAAAAGCTTCTCCTTTCCTTTCCTTTCCTTTCTTTCCTTTCTTTCCTTCGGCTTCCCTTTTTCCTTCCTTTGCTTTTTTCTTTGCTGTTTTACTTTTTTTTTTTTTTCCGTAGCAAACGTCGTCGTTTTACCCTTCAAAATTGTACCTCGTAAAACAAGTCTGAGGGAAGGTGGGGGCTGGGGAACGATTTTGAGGGAACTTAGCTCTCTCTCTCTCTCTCTCTCTCTCTCTATTTCACTCGACTTTTTTTCCTCTTCAAAGTCAATTTAACGATCGATTTCAATGAGACTCGTTTGATCGTGTCGCGTTCAATTGAAAAAAAAAAAAAAAAAGAAAACGAAAAAGTAAAATGGGAATCATTCATTCAACACTCACACACACACACACACAAACGCTCACACACGCACGCACACATGTCTTCTATCTTTCATAAAAAAAAAAAAAAAAAGAACAAGACTTCGTACGTTGGCTATTAAAATATCTGTACTACTTACGAAAATGAAAAACGTTCATCAATTTCTTTCTCTAATTTGTGCGTCGATAAAAATAAAATCATAACCATAATGATAATAATAATAATAATAATAATAATAGTAATAATAATAATAACAACAACAAAGGAAAACAAGCGAATAAGCGACGGTACGATTAATACTTTTCTTTCCTATATTATTAATTAAATTTCGTCGAATAAAACGAGAATCCTCGGAGTTTTCTAAATTATCCCTTTAATCAATTGATTACAAATCATACAACCATACTTTATCTGCACATTAATACGTACGTACTTACGTACATACATACGTATATACATGCATTCATACATGGGTACGTATTTATGTAATTTAGATCGGATTTCTTTTTCAGATTTATCCAAGCTTAAAAGAAGAGGGTTCCGTGCTCGGTGGTGCCACTCAAAGAGTAACGAGGTAGGTATAATACCTCAGTGACATAACTTTTATATATATATATACATGTAATAAAAAAAAAGAAGAAAAAAAATCAATAAAAAATAATTAAAAAAAAGATATATATATATATATATATATATATATATATATATATATATATATATATAATGAAAAGAAGAAAAAGAGAGACAGAGGGTGAGATAGAGAGATAGAGAGATAGAGAGAGAGATAGAGAAAGAGGTGGTGGTGCAGTTGAGGGTAGGATAGGAGAGTAAAGAGAATAGCATTGAAATATGAATCAGAGTTCGGTAACGAAGTACGGGAAGGACAATCGTTTCACGATGCGCATGGTCCTGGCCAGTCCAATTAACGTAGCATAATCCTGGTGATCTCGTGCAACGACCTATTAGCGAGAAGCAGGAAAGAGGCGCAACCAGTGACACGACGAGGATTGTGATAGTGACAAAGTGAAATCCGAATCGAGTGATCGAGTCACGATGAAAGAGAAAGAGAGAGAGAGAGAGAGAGAGACAAAGATAGACTATAGACAGACAGAAAGAGAGAGAGAGAGAGAGAGAGAGAGAGGTCACGCCTCCATGTTGAAGGCGAAGCCGAGAGCGAGCAACAATGAATTGGAATGAATCGGGATCAGTGGAGACTGGAGAGACGTGAAGAGCAAGAGGGATAGATAGAGAGAGATAGATAGATAGAGAGAGAAAGAAAGAGAGAGAGAGAGAGAGAGAGCAAGTCGCCCAGTTGGCTCGACCTTAAATGGTCACATTCTCTGGTAGGATCGCCATTCTCAATGCCACCACAATACGCCTATCTTTCGATGAAAACCGAGAAGAGAGAGATTCACTCTCTCTCTCTCTCTCTCTCACTCTTTTTTTTCTCTCTCTATAGAAGAAAAATTTGTATTCCTTCATTTTGTTTCGCTTCCTCTTTTCTTTTTCTTTTTTTTTTATATATTATTTTTTTTTATAGATTATCTTTTTCGCGAAAGGTAACGATCGATAATCCTACGTATGTCTACTCGGTTGAACATCTTTTTTTTATATATATATAGGTTTATATATATATATATATATATATAAATAGTTTTTTTTTTTTATTTATAAACGAACACGACGTATTAATGTCATTTTGATATATAACGAATGATAAAAGCATATATATGTATAGGTATAAATATATACAACTGAATATAAATTTATGAAATATCGTTATATAAACTATTTAAACGATTCAATATATACGTAAATGTTATGTAAAATTGTCTCTCTCTCTCTCTCTCTCTCTCTCTCTCTATCTATCTATCACTGTATTCAATTCTATCAACAACTCTTTTAATTATTATTCAAATCGAATTTAGTACGTGGGATATTTAACATCGACGTAACAAAACGCGTCTTCTTCTCGTATCAAGCAATCTCCAAGGACTATCTTGATCCATATTAATCGATCGTGGGAGGAGAGTTTAGGATGGCATACAACAAATATACATACATACATACAAACCTCGTTCGGATTTTATTTTTAAGAGGTCACTGGAACGGTATCACGCTTTCACAAATACCCTTTTTTCCTAAATACACACACCCACGTAATGATGACGGCAAACAAACTTGGCATCATTCTCGAAGGTCTCTCTCTCTCTCTCACTCTTTCTCACTCTCTTTCTCACTCTCTTTCTCTCCCCTTCTCCATTTCTTAGGAGTGATCGGTCCTTACGTTTAATTTACATTGTCAACGAAAATTTCCCACGTACATACATACATCCTGTTACTAATTAAGAAAAGACAATAATTAACTTTTGACGTCGATCAAGATAGCTTTTCTAAATACACCTGTACCGCTAGTTTTCCTTATTTTCTATGTACATACAAATACAAAGATCACACACACACATAAACATATGTATATATATATATATGCTGAATTATAATACGCGTAGTTCGATATTGAACAATAGAACGAACGATAGATTGATATAACTCGATCGAGTCAAAATAATCTCATAATATCGAGTTGTATCTTATTTCAAAAGGAGCGAGACAATAACAACGACATAATTATCGTCAAACGTTTTATCTTTCTCTATTTTCATATATAAATATATATATATATATATATATATATATATATATATATATATATATTGTATATAGATAGGTTGTTGGTGCGCTTATTATATCGACATTCCTTAGGTGTCTCTCGTTACGGTAGAACACGTGTTCCTTTTATAATATACGCACTGTATCTTTAAATACATACGCCACCGCACCGCATCGTAATTTAAAGCATAAACTATATAACTCCTCCACCTATGTATCCTACGTGCATACGTGAAATATACGTGCATATATAGTGAATAAAGACAAAGATAGAGAGATACGTGTAAAGATATATATATATATATATATATATATATATATATATAAAGAGAGAGAGAGGGGGTAAACGTGCAACGTGACACGTGTGAGATTAAAACCATACGGGAATTGTAGACGGTGAAAACGTTTGGAGATATGCTCGTTATGCGATTTACAATAATAGTAATAATAATAATAATAATAATAATAATAGTAATAACAATGATAATAACGATAATAATAAAATGATAATATAAAAATAAATATAACGATAACGATACACCCTACGTCTACGTAAATATGTATACACACACACACACACACACACACATATATATGCATATATACACATATTGACGTAGCTTGCTAGTGAAATTTTCGAATCGTTCATTTGGACGAAGTAGGTGATATAGGTGTCGGAGATAATCGTGGATAATCCAATGATAAAAGATCGAAGAGGAATTTGCTGGTAGGATTTAGAAGCGATATCCTAGCGTTAAATGCCGGCGAACGCCGCCGCCATCGCCGCCATCGCCGCCATCGCCGTCGTTTCCGTGTGTGCGCGCGAGCGCGAGTGCGCTCATTTCGCGCGCGCGCTCACACACGCAACTCGTTATCGTCAACTCGTAATTAACGATGCAGATAGCGCCATTTATTTTCGCATTAGGCCCAAGCTCGATCTCTCAAGGGACAAATATATATAGTTATATACGTATACGTACATACATAAGCACACAAACATATATATATATATATATAATTTATATACATGGATTGTGTTTGTCTTTATGTATTGTATATGTATATTTATATATTTTATATATACATATATATAGCTTCTTGTTTGTTTGCTCGCTCGCTTGCTTGTTTGCTTGCTTGCTCGCTCGTCAAACCGCTTCCGTGTTAATTATTCGGTTATATACAAACAAGGAATGCAAATTGTGCGACGTTCACTTAGGAAAACTTTGAGGGAATGAACTTCTGCGAGAAACGTCGCCAGAGAATACTATACCAAGTAATATGGCGTTTTAAGGATAACGAGGACGAAGTTACATTTTGAGATATGAGTAGAAAGATATATATATATATATATATATATATATATATATATATATATATATTCGCTTGTATCTATGTATTTGTATAATGTGTATATATATATATATATATATATACGTATGTACGTACGTATGTGTATAGATAATTTTGATTCATTCGTATGCATGGACGAATCATACTAGACTCTTTATTGTTAATATATGCAATGCGTTTTTCAGTCGATCGCGTTCCTTCGTTCTTGTTAGTTATAACCGACCTAACTTGACATCTTCTCTCGGGATCGATATTATATTTACTTTATGCCTGTATTCCGTTCTACAGAGATAACCGATTTTTAATATTTGAAAAATGAATGCGTATTATTTCTCTTGGCCTTCTTTTTATTTATTTATTTATTTTTTTTTTAAATAATATAATCTCTCTTTTTATCTTCGATAACTCTACACTTAATTTCGTTATTTATTTATTTTTTAAATCACGTTTATATATATATATATATATTATTAATTAATATTTATTATTATGAATAAATAAAATACATTTATGCGTAAACATATAAATTAAATTAATAAACATAATTAACAAATATCTTTAAGTATAACTTATTACGGTATAATCAGATTAATATAAGTAATAATATGATTATTCGCGCTGGATAATTTATAATAATTCGTCGTTTGGACGAAAGAGAAAAGAAAATAAAGAAGAAAGCAAATAAAAAGGAAGAAAAAGAGAAAGAAATAAAACGCAAAAAATTTAAGAAAAAAGAAAAAAAGAAAGAAAGGATGAACGATATTTACTGGGTGACTAAACATTAATCATTAATCTTTTAGGTATGATGATGCGTCATTATAGTGGCTCGCACAGATCTGTGTCGTAACCAGCTTCAAAATATATATATATCATACTCAATCGTGTTATTAATCGTTGAACATAAATTGTTAAAGTTGAAGTATGCGTATATGTCATATATTTACGTAAAAATAATAATTTCAATCGTCGAAAAAGTTTTATTCCAATTTACCTCGCTTAATAGAACCGGCATCGTTCGTCACGCATTGCAGCGCCATGTTTGTATCTCGTTTACGTGTAATTCGCGTTGAACACTGTCGTACGGATAAACAGTCTCGTGAAAAAAAAAAAACATCAGTCGTACCAAAGAGTTCAAATATTCTAACATCAAAATAGATTTCAATAATCCAAATTGAATCAATTAATATAATATCGTTTAATGCAGGAAAACTTAGGTACGGGTTTCAATGTAAATTTGCACGTCAAAGACACCGGTTCTCAAGGATTCTCTCTCTCTCCCTCACTCCATCCATCCCTCTTCCTCTCTCTCTCTCTCTCTCTCTCTCTATCTCTCTCATTTTCGATCTTATCTTCGCGAATTCGCTTGGGAGCCAGGATTAATCGGATAATTCGGCTTTCAATTTATATCCGATTCAGTGTGGAACAATGAGAGTGACGTTCTCTCGTCGATTATACGCGCACGTCGGGGCATAAATTACGGTAGCGTCGTTGTTGGATTATATGAGGCAGAGAGCTTAACGCAGTGCATAAATAAAGTGCATGCGTCGGCGGCCGTTATATGCGTTGCTGCTCGCATTGACGTCGACCCACTAATCACACTCGACCATGAATCAAGGGAACTCGCTTTGCCCCGACGACGAGTCTTTTTTTTTATTTTTTTTTTGGCTTTTTTGTTTCCTTTTTTTTTAATCAATTTACCACGAATTTTATATGTATATATTTATTTATTTATTTATTTATTCATGTATATATAAATATTTGTGAGAAGAACTTCTCGAACATCCAATCTCCACTTTAATCATCAGAAATGAAATGATCGGACGATCATGCATTTCGCTTCTTATCGATCGTTGCACGGTATCAGAAATTTTCTTCGATCAATCGTCCTTTTTTTCCCCTCACTGATTAGGACGAAATTTTTCATCTAATCAATTTTTTTTTTTTTTATTTTATTTTAATTTCTTTTTTCTTTTTTTTTTTTTTCAACGAAACAACCTTAAATTTATGCATACATATGCGTATATCTATATATATATGTATAATACGTACATAAATATATATCATCTTTCAAATCATAGTAAAACGTAGAAATGTTTTCTAATCGATGACAAAAAAAGAAATCAAAAAAAGGCAAGAAAAGGAAAAACAAGAGCGATCGAAACGAAACAATCGGACGGAATTTGTTTGTTTGTTTGTTTGTTTGTTTTTTCCTTTTCTATTTTTTTTTCTCGTTCCTCGCCACAGTACCTAGAGGAAGAATATTTCTTCTCATTTTTCACCGACAGCTCCGAGATTGGATATGCCGGTTCACCACCCAGAGATGTCCTCACAAGGGGCAGAAGCATCGACTCAGTCGACAGACCCTTTCAACCGAGCGATTGGGTGGACGTCAACTTGGAGGTACCCAGTACACCAAGAGCTAACTCGGTTCTCACCAACTTGACCATCGACACGAATCTTTACCCACCCACGACTACTCCCACGTCTATCCGTAAGAATCAGTCTTCTCTTTTTTTCTATTTTTTATTTTTCTCCTGTCGTTCTTGCTCTCTTCCCTTCCTGCTTTTTCTTTATCTTTTCTTATTTTTCCATTTTTCTTTCTTTTATTATTATTATTATTATTGTTGTTGTTGTTATTGTTATCATTAATTTGTTTTTCTTTTCTTTTATTCCATATCCTTCACAGGAAACCTACGCGCGCGCGCGCCTTAAATGGATAAATTACGTTCAAGTTGTTAACATTTGTTTTATTACCGCGAAAAGAATTATAATTTTTATTGGCGGACGAAGAAATTTTTCTTTTATTTTTTTTTTCGTTCGTTATATATGATCGCATCGATGTTTCATGATCGTTCGATGTGTACTTATTCGCAGCCACGGTATTTAAATTTCGTTTCGTCGAATTTCATTCGAATTCAATCGATCGAACAGGCAATTCGATTGCGTTCTTCATCAATGCCATTTAAATATATTCAACGATCGTAAGACGATAAGAATAATCGCGATAAAAAAAGAAAAGAAAAAAAAAAAAATAACAAATACATTCACGAAAAATTCAAGAAAGAATTCACGAAGGGGAAGGGGTTGATTGGGTGGTTTGTTATTGTTCCACGACCCTCGACAGGCACGAACTAGTATTATAATAGATCATCGACTTTGTTTAATATATATATATACACACACACACACACACATATATATATATATATATATTATATTATATATATTTATATATTTATGTTTATATTTATATACTTATATATTTATATATTTATATAAATATATATATTTATAAATATTCATATATATTCATATATATATATATATATATATATATATATATATATATATATTCGTTTAATGATTTAGGTTCGAAGAATTTGAAGGACGTGACACCGGTGCCACCGCCAAGGCGAAAGAAACGTAACAGAGGTAGACCATTGCCACCAAAGCCGGACGAAATCGTGGATAAAACAACTGGCAACTTGCGTCACGTTGATTCGAACGAGGAGCCGTTGTATTCCTCGGTAGCGAATAACTCGCCCTGTAGAACGTTGGTTGACGATTATGCGACGATGGACGACGTGGTCGTTGGTGGTGGTGGTGGTGGTGATGGTGATGGTGGTGGTGGTAGTGGTAATGGTGTTGGTGGTGGTGTTGGTGTTGGTGGTGGACGTCGCGGCGAGGAGTCACACGATCAAGGTACAACAACCCATCGAAGTCGGACGAATCGAACGAGAGATTCACGGGTGAACGAGTATTCAAAGGGTGTAATGCCCGAGGGTAGAAGGACGAAGGAGATATACGAGCACAAGGCGAGTATTAGCTAGGTATTATAAGTGGCAATTTTGGTTAAACGTAAATGGGATCGTTTAGTGAAGAACCGATAGATAGAGATAGAGAGAGATAGAGATAGAAAGAGTAGGTAGAGATAGATAGAGATAGAGAGAGAGAGAGAGAGAGAGAGAGAGAGAGAGAGAGAGAGAGGAGAGAGCCTAGTGCGCTTGTCCTGTGGGCAATAATTGGCCAATCGAATGGCCAAAAGTAACTTCTTCCGTGATCGATAAATCCAATCCAAAGTGCTCGTTAACGACCGCACACCCATCGATTTTACCCTTCGACAGGTTAACGGTACCGGAAGAATAATATCGAGCGACGTGGTTTCCGGCAAAAGGTTGTTGTCCCAGAACGATAGGAAGGCATCGAAAGTTTTTAATCAACATAAAGTAACGATGATCGTTGATGATAACGACGAGAACAACGACGAGGACGAGAACGACGACGAGGACGAGAATAAGGAGGGTGATATTAACGACGAATACGAAAGATTCGTTAAAGGACGTGGTACCAACGATTCGTCCACTCCTAATCGTAATGAGAATATTCGTAAAAGGGCCAACAAGCTTCTATCCGATCGCGATATTGACGATTCAAAGAGGTCGGACGTTAAAACGAGATTGGAGGTTAATGTCAGACCAAAGAACTACAGCACCGTTAGCCTTCCGAATTACGACGAGTTGGACGCAGGCAGACACGCGAGGAAAAGGGCCAAGGAAGAAGACGTCGAAGGGATTGGGGAGGACGAGAAAATAAGATCGAGGAGACCCGTCAGGAGCAGCACGGGATCTCTTCCGGTCGAATCCTTCCTCCTACCTTTCTCACAGGTTTCTCTTTTTTTTTTTACTTTCTTTCTTTAATTCCTTCTTTTTTTTTCCTTCTTCGTTTCATTTCATTTCTTTCTTCCTTTCTTGTTTTTTTTTTTCCTTATCGTTTCTCTTTTATATTCTCTGTCTGTCTGTCTTTTTTTTTTCGCTTCCTCCTCTTTCTATCCCTCTTCGCTCCCTCATCCTTATTCCTCGCTTTCGCAAAAATTCGCTTCCCTTCCACCCAATTATCGGGGCTCATCCTATCATCCCCTACTACTTCCAAATCTATCGATTTGTACCATTACGCGGAGGTTATTCCTACCCCCTTTAATATAAAAAAAAAAAAAAGAAAAAATGTAATTTCACATTTTAACGTTTCAACGTAACCCTCGTTAGTCTCGTATGCGATCGAGCCTTACATGTTTTCTTTTTTTATTATTATTATTAAAGCGATATGAGAGAGAGAGAGAGAGAGAGAGAGAGAGAGAGAGAGAGAGAGAGAGAGAGAGAGAGAGAAAATGTAATATTGAACGACGTAAGAGTATGTCATGTAACGTACGTTACGTGATATACGTACGTATTTTATTATACGTATATGCATATATGTATAAATGTACGTGTTAATTATAGAACAGACGGATCCTTTTGATTCGACAGAAAACGAGTATACGATTGGAGGACTATATTCCAAGTCGTGGTAGCATTGAGAATCTATCGGAGTATCAGATACTAGACGGGAAGCTACCTTGCGGTGACGCAAATGCCGAGACTGAATTCTTGAAGTACGATCCGAGTAAATTGGAGGATTGGGACCTCGGTGACATCGGTAATTGCGAATTGAACCAAAGGCAGAGGAGGCCCCTTGAGGTACATACCAATGGAGGAATGGATTGGAATAAAAAAAAATGTCGTCTGTCCTTTAAGATCGATATTTAAAGTTAAAACGACGAATATTTCAATATTCCTTCGGATTTGTCAAATATAATGGATTATTTCGATTCGTTATTTATATATATATATATATATATATATATATATATATATATATATACACTTTTTTTTTTTAAGAAAAAATTTTACGTACCATACGATAATTTATATTCGAAAATAATTTATACGAGAATGGTTGGAACGAATTATCAATTTTTTTAATAAAAATTTTCATCGATCGTTATTTAAAATTCGATCGACGTAACGTCAGCAGGATGATAATCGTACATGCAACTTATTCGTTTGATCACTTCGATATTTATATTAAATTTATGTTTATATATATGTATGTATAGCAACGAACGATTCTTTTTTTTCATTTTCATTGTTCAGCGTTCAGGGACGGAAGATCGTGACGTGGTAGATTTCCACTCGACGAGCAAAAATACGAACGAATTGCAAAAGCCAATGTCCTTTGGGAAACCCATGGATTTGGTTCATGAGAATTCTAAACTCGTTGATGGGACACCAAGTGAACGGGAGAGGTTCGTAGATCGCAAAAGATTTGACTTTTGCTACGATAACTTTTTCTTCTTTTAATTTTGATTTTGACTTTGAAACTCTTTCAATATCATTTTTAGATGCCCTCAAGAAGAATCGAAAGAGATATCGAAACCTGATAGACCGCCGTCTTGCAGAGACCCGTCATATTGTTTGAATCAGAGCAATCCTTTTCATTCAGGTATCTTTTCTTTCTATTTTTTTTTTTTTTTTCGTCGGTGAAATAGTTCATTTCGTTCGACGTCCCTTCCCCTTCCCCCCCCAAAAAAAAAGAAAAAGAAAAACAAGAGGTAACATCGAAGAATTGCGATAAAAATATTAACCCGAATCAAACGAGAATGTTTATTGAACGAATCGAATTATTATCGCGTAATAACAATAACGAGGATCAGATCGATAAGTGTCTTTTAATTTATACCTATAAGAAAACCTTTCTTTTTCTTCTTTAATTTTTTTTTCTTCTCTTCCCTCTCTCTCTCTATTTAACAGATACGATCGAAGGTGATCGGGGATCGGATCGTAGTAGGAACGAAAATTCGGAGGACGTCGATCGAATCGATTCGAGGAAGTTGACGATATTCGGTAGAAGTTTGTCGTACGAGAGCGAACCGAACGAGGATCACAAAGAGGTGTCGTCCTGCGAAACGAAGGAATTACGTTCTTCGATTGATACCACCGAGAGAATCGTTACGACTACGACTACGACGAGGACTTTTGGATTAACGTTGCCGTGCGAGAAGAAATTAAAGAACGAGGATGACTACGACGATGGATCGATCGATCGAAACGAGATAGAAGTCGTGAAAATGGCGAAAACGACGAAGACGACGACGAAAACCCCACCGCCAAGTCCGGAGAATAAAATCAAATCTGACATTACGGATAACGAACATTCGATATTATTGAAGGTATTGAAGGAGGAGTCCGCGGAGGGTAGTAACTTCAGTTCGATGACACCGAGTTTGACCGAATTAGAGGTCGCACTGTCGGATATGTTGGAGAAGGAACAGAACGATCAGGATTGCGTCAAATACGAATTAAAACGTGCCGATAAGGGAGAGGATTTTAACGAAGAACGAACGTTTTCGTCGTATCAAAATGAGAATGACGAGACGAGATCGATCGCGATCGAGAAGATCGATAGAAAGGAGGAACGTATGTCGGTTTCGTTGGACGACATTTTAAAACCAAAATTATCGTCCAACGTTAACGATCGAAGGAAGGTGTCGTTTTGTGCTTGGGAAGAGAAGATTTGTTCGTACGAAGAACCCGACGAAACGATCAAGGTCGATAGGTACGAAACACCTACGAACAACGAGATATCCGATTCGTCGGAACCGACTAACGAAAGTCATCGTGACGATTATTCGATGATCGGAATGGAAAAGTCCAAGGACATACCGACTCCACCTAGAAGAAGACACAGACCTTCCTGTCCTTCGGGAATCCTTAAGGAGGATCAACGATACTCGACCGATGGTGCCAAGGCATATAAGGATGCTATAGTAAACGACGATAGGCTCATTTGATCTCGTACACGGTCATTACCTTATCGTGTAATATTGTCGTTTTAATTTACTTCATAAATTTATATAATATATATGTAGTATATAAATGATAATATATTTATAAATATATTATTTTTTATTATATATATATATATATATATATACATATTATATTTCGCGTATCGTTAGTGTTCTCGGGTTCTTTCGTGTTCGTAATTTTGTTTCTCTTCTCTTTAATCTTTTCATTCCTTTTTTCCCCCGATTAATTTGTTCTTCTCGATCAATCGCACGTTTTTTTTTCCTCGAAGAAAAAAATATTATGCGATAAGGACGAAGATACAATTCTATATCGATGTTATCAAACGATTCATAGTCAAAGACAATGAGGTGTTTTCGACACTTTTCCCATCTCATTTTCTTATCTTCAAACTTTCGAATTCCTTTGGAAGAGATAATAATAAAGATAGATAGATGGAGAGAGAGAGAGAGAGAGAGAGAGAGGTCAGATTTCGTAAAAGTTTTCAAGTATTTCTCATTCGCACGCTCGTTAAATTTGTTTCGGCGTAGTACTCGAAGATACGAAAGTATTTCTTCGAAGAAATCGTCCATGAACTTTTCCTTTTTCCGGTCAGAGAGTTGAGTTTTTTCTTCGGCCGAACGAACGTCCTCCCACCCCCTACCCCCCTCCACCCCCTCACCGTGCTTTTTCGACGAACTTTCTAACGAACTTGCGAGGTTTCGCGATCGTCGCGTGATTTTTACTTTCTTATGCGTGGCGGGGAAAAAAAACGTCGGGATTTAAGTTTTAGCTACTTTTTGTTCCCCCCGTCCCCCTTCCCTTTCCATTTTCTTCTTCTACTTCTTTTTGTTTTTCCTTCTTTTCATCCTCGAAAAAATATTCGCCAAAAAGGGAGCGCTCGAAATTATGAAAGTTCATTTGCCGTCCGTCTCGTTTCTTTTCCCGTTTTCATATAAGACGCACGTGAGTCGTGTTTAGATTATGTATAATATTATTTTTGACCTCGACGGGAACAAATAATTCATAAGGGATGATACAGTTTTCTTTTTTTTTTTCTTTTATTTTATTCGCTTTATTTCATTTTATTTCTTATTTTATTTTATTTTATTTTATTTTATTTTATTTTTTATAGAGACGTACTCGCACGTTCCGAAAAATATTTCCACGCAACGACGACGTTAAATTATTCCTTAATTCTTTTTCGTTCTTTCTTTTTTTTTTGGCTTTTTTGCTCTTCTCTTTTCCTTTCTCTCGAGGAAATTAGAACGAAAAAAAGGAAAAAAAAAAAGAAAAATTGTCCACGAGGAGGGGGTGGACGACATCCTCTCGTTGATAAATTATTTCATCCTTTTACGCGAAGTACATAAGTAACGTTTGAAAAAGTTAATTTGTAAATAAATCGTGGATCGCGTTCGAAAAAGGAAAAAAAGAAAAGAAGAAATAAAAACAAATATATATATGTTTGTATGTAGATAGTTGAGATAATTAGATATATTTCTTAGCCGTGACGAGTAGATATTTAGAACGTACGAGGAAGAAGCAAAACGAAGAGTTACGAGAGAAACGTCGGATGAAAGAAAAAGGAGGAAATAAAGAAAGAAAAAGAACGACAGAGCGAGAGAGAGAGAGAGAGAGAGAGAGAGAGAGAGGGAGAGAGAGAGAAGATGTGAAAGAAAAGTGAGCTTTTTAAGGAAAGGAAAAAGTTTTGCGAACCCGAACACTCCGAGTGGTCTTAATTTCGTCGACGTTTCGTTTCGAGAGCGATTCCTTTCTAAACTTTTAGACTCTTGTAACATAATGTAAGTACGTATATACACACACACACACAAGCACACACACCTATATATATATATATATATATATATATATATATATATATAAACACATATACAGAGAAATGTCTGTATACCTGTATGTACATATATTTACTGGCGGTGAAAAGAGAAACGTACACTAAAATGTACTTCCCTCCTCAAACTGAATGTAATCTGTAGATACTATAAACGGAATAAAAAACGAAGTTCTCGATATTACGACCATGTTCAAATACACCCACACCCATCCAACCCACGCGGACGCGCGCACACGTATATACGCCCACGCAAAAAGTACATACATCCTACGGATCAATCCATGTATGTATGTATATATATGTATGTATGTATGTATGCATGTATGCATTTATGCACTCGTAGTTCTATCGTGTTATTTCGCAAAATACGATACGAACGATAGGAACTTTCATTTTGTCAGTTGGAAAATTCGTTATTAACGAACTCACACAGTCGGTTAATATGAGTCGATACCTACGGGGAAAAAAAGAGAAAGGAAAATAAAAAATGAAAAGAAGAAAAAGAGAGAGAGAGAGAGAGAGAGAGAGAGAGAGAGAGAGAGAGAGAGGTTAAAATCGATTTGATATTACGATTTTTTCATCGGCAATTTCGTACGATATTATGTCTATCCATCCATCTTCTCTCTCTCTCTCTTTTCATGAATCCAATGAAAAATTTCATATTTCAATTACGATAATTCGATTAGCTTGTTTCTCGAAATTTTACAAATTTTCTCGTCGTAACGAATTAATAATGACGAATGGATATTACTCGTCTCTTTCTTCTTTTCTTTTTCTCTCTCTCTCTCTCTCTTTTCTTTTTTTCTTTTTCCTTTTCTTTTTCTCTCTGGCACGAATCGTAATTCCTTAAATAATTACGTTTCGATTTAGCCAACGACGTTGGTTTCGGCTCTGAACGTTATTATTTTTCTTTTTAATTATATCAGGAAAACCAGGACCGCTATATATATATATATATATATATATATATATATATATATATATATATATATATATATATATTCCCCGTTCTCGTTCATCTATATTATTCGCCTTATAACAGGCTTGCCTTATAATCGCTTTAAAGGGTCCCTCTTATAACACGATCGGAGTAGCAACGAAGATGAAAGGGAGAGACTATGAAGAAGAAGTAAAAGGTTGGAGGCAACTAAAATGGGAAAAGGATGATGATGGTGGTGGTAGTTTTTCGTTATGGTGAAAAGTTCGGCTTAAGCTCTGATAATTTTCCCCACAGTCGATTTTCAAAGTCGATTTAACGTCGTAACACCGAACTCGACGTTAGTAGATCTCTCTCTCTCTATCTCTCTCTCTCTCTCTCTCTCTCTCTCTCTGTCTGTCTGTCTTTCTCTCTTTAGCAGTAAGCTTCGATAATTGATGCAAGCCCCCGGTAATGGTGCACGCTCATTATCAATTTTCCTACAAACCGCGAACTGTTAAAGTAGATTCGTAAACTGATATCGATCGTACGTGGGATAAACGTTATATAGGGATATATATATATATATATATATATATATATATATATATATATATATATATATACATACGTGCACGTTACTATATAAATCTACGTACTGGATCGTAATAACACGTAAATACCCAGTTGAAATAATTATCATAGTTTTAGATTTTATTTTAATAATGAACATCCTTCGTCGATCGGGGTCATTCATATTTTTCCCTATATAAACGTTATCATCAATGCGTATTATTAATTATTATTAACGAGTATTATTAATCGTTATTAATGCTTCGTCAAAGCGCTCGTAATCGACATTTTTTTCCTTTTATTCACGATCGTTCATGGTTTTAATCTAGACGATATATATATATATATATATATATATATATATATATATATATATATATATCATTATAAACAGTTCGTATAAACAAAATCGTAGACATTATTCGATAGACAATAAATCGTATAGATTATTCACAATTGAATAGAAATTCTTTATCGATTTAGTTTAAATAATATATAATAATAATAATAATAATAATAACAAGAATAGTAATAAACGAGTTAATTGATAATACTATTATTTAATTTAAATGATTAATCAAAAACGATTGAATATATCGATCGAAATTAATTATAATACTTTTATTTATCCGTACTGACAATAATTACGATAATATATGATTATATACATCGGTACATATAGAACTGTATGTACAGATACATGTGTATGTGTGTGTGTGTGTGTGTGTGTGTGTGTGTATAGAAATTAATTTGTAATAATGGGCGTGACGATAATGAGAGAGCACCCGTAGAGTATCATTCTCCCCACCACTTCCCCCACCACAATTGATCTATTGCGCGAGTCGATCGTCCTACAGCCTACTTCCCCCACCACGCGACCCCACTAAAGCTTCGGGTTTATCGATCGATGATTCATCCGTCACTCTCTCTCCGACTGTTGTGGGTAGCGGACCGTAAATTGAGAGAGTCCGTCTGGCAAGATACTTTACTTACTTATTATTTTATCGATTTAATTATATTTTACTCTTATTATAAAGTACATACATACATACATACATATATATATATATATATATATATATATATATATATATATATAAAATAAATATTAGTTATATTACATTATTCTTGCCAGATGAAAGTTAGTCACCTTATTATTATTATTTTTTTTTCTTTTTATTTTAATATTCATTTACGATCGTTCCTTGCGAAGAGTTATTAAATAATTTAATTAGAATCGTCGTGATACATCGATTAAATTAGATATTATTTAGCAATATACGAAGGATAATAAACTTTCGACGCGACCAAGGAGCAGCCATCGATGGAAATATTCAAGATTTATATAAAATAGAAGAAAAAGATTTTAGACACGGCGCTACATCAAGATTTTCTTTTTCTTTTTTTTTTCTCTCTTTCTTTTCGTTCGTTAATACGAAACAATGCGTTACGTTATCTAACCGATATACGTATTTACATGCGTTAGATCTACAAATACGTAATATATATATATAATAAATATTAGTTATATTACATTATTCTAGCCAGATGGAAGTTAGTCAACTTATTATTATTATTTTTTTATTTTTATTTTAATATTCATTTACGATCGTTCCTTGCGAAGAGTTATTAAATAATTTAATTAGAATCGTCGTGATACATCGATTAAATTAGATATTATTTAGCAATATACAAAGAATAATAAACTTTCGACGCGACCAAGGAGCAGCCATCGATGGAGATATTCGAATAGTTAAGATTTTCTTAATTACTATTAAGATTTTCTTTCTTCTTTTTTTTTCTTTCATTAATTTTTCATTAGTTTTTCGTTAATATGAACAACGAACGTAACGTAAAATATATATATATACGTATTTACATGCGTTAGATTTAGAAAACGAAACGTATTCGAGAAGAAAAAATGAATTAATAATATAGATCGTTGGATAGTATAGAGAGATCGTCGTTCGAGATAGATCTCTTAGAATGAAAACGTTGACGAAAATCCGATTGTTTTATTTCGATCAGATCGTTAAATATATTAATTCTAAAATATTTAGTTAGTTCGTCAATTATTACGCGTTAATATTAGTTAACATTGTTTAAGCGGAACGTTTACGTTCGACATTCGCGCAAGGACGTTGGCTAATGCAAAAATAACAACAACAAAAGGAAAGAAGTACACGTACGTATGTGAATACATATTATACGTCGTATTAGAAGTACCATAGCGAGGACGTGAGTTTATTTGTTTATTTTCTTTCTCTCGGACTCGATCGTACATAGCAATAGATTGTAAAATATTTTTTCTTGGAATCGTTAATCGCCAGCGGAATCAAATATCATAACAACGTTGTCTACAAGATACAAGTTCAACCTTTTTGCAAGGACATCGACCGAAAGACCTATATATATATATATATACATATTTAGATCGTATTAGAATTAATATAAATCGATAATATATATTCTCTTCGAACTAAGGTCATCAAATTTTTCTTTGAAGTATAATCGTTTCTCATCGTCAAATTGTATAAGATATTTTCACTCTAATACTTCTCGTTGATTTTATTAAATTAATTCCAATATCGGTTTTTATCCAAGAGAAATGTACGTACATACGTTCGATCGTATCTCAGAGGAACGTTAGAATGATAGAAAAATATTTACGAAAGAGGGAGGGGGGAAATTATTCGTCGCATTATGGATCATTTATTCGTTTGTTATCTGTCGTAATTACTTGACCCAATGCTTCTCGGTTAATTAATTAATTACGATCGATCATTAAATCGTTACAATGGCAATTGTATCGGTTTAATTAGTCGTCAAATCAGATGATATTATTTAACGTTGTTTAGGTGACATGTAATACACGTTGGTACATCAACTTGAAACTACTCTATTTATATTATTTTTCCATTTATTTGGTACGATTTAATCGTCAAACGAGATCGCACATCGTCGATTATTACAATGGTGATCGTCAATCATTAATTGATTACAGACATTATTCAATACCGTTTAACGGATACGTATACATAAATTAGATTACCGATCGGACGATCATAATGACCAAGTTGATTTATTTTTCTCCATATTAATAATTCATATGCGTAGACGATTATAAAATATTACAATTGTTGGTAATGATCGGTCAATTTAATTCGAACATTATCGGACTAGCTATTGCCGACGTATACGTTAGCCAAAATTAGATCATCAACGGAGCTCCTAACAATGGGTTCATTTATATTTTGCCGAATTAATTACTAATCGCGATGTATAATACGAGGAAATATTTTACCAAAATTTCCATTACCAAATCGTTAATTCAATAGGACATTCCACCAGATAACATATATACCTATATGTATACATATATATACATATATATATATATATATATATATATATATATATATTATATTTATTTTTATTTATTTCTCCATTACTTGTGCTTTATCGGATGGATGGGATGCACGCGTGCACGCGTAAATTGGACCACGTAGATTACGTAGATATACATGTACGGTAACGTCCAACGATATATTAAAAAAAATAAAAAAAGGAAAAAAAAAAAACTAGAAAAAAGAAAAATCGAAGAATCCCGAAGGATATAAATAATGTATCCCGTTTACTTCAGAAAGGAATCTTGGCAGTCATTCGAGGAGTTGGCGTGCCGTTGTCGCGAGGAGGAATTATATCGAACGATAAAACGCGAATCTCCCCCATTTGGCTTAGGCCTTTCGAAGAGTTACGAGTTAGGAAAAGGTAGGCGTTAGAAAGCAACCCTCACAAAGAGACACGAAGAGAGAGAGAGAGAGAGAGAGAGAGAGAGAGAGGGATGGATGGATGGGGTTGGGGGAGTCGTAGGGCGAGACGGTGAGTTAGTTCGGGGATTTGGGGAGGGGATGTTTTCGGTTGAACCGGTAACCGGAAGTGAAACTTGGCTTCGCTCCTTTAAATATCGCCTTAATCTCGCCTTCGTCCAAAGCCTTCTTCTTCCACTACTTCCACTTATACTTACACTTCTTCTACCTCTACTTATTCTTGAAGAAGTCTCCCGCTCGAGTTAGTAGTAGTAGTAGTAGTAGATACGTATAAAACAGAAGCAGTAACGGTAGGAGCACTTATTCGTTCTGGCCTCGTGTATTACCGAGCCGCGGCTTAATTCCGCGAGCGTAAACTTCGCTCTTTCGGTGAGAGAAAGAGAAAGAGAGAGAGAGAGAGAGAGAGACGTCGGGTGACAAATCGTCCGCTACGGATTATCCGCCGACGAAAAACTAATTAAGCCGAAATACCAGCGAAGTCTCCTACTCGAATGCGACGACGAGGGGGTTGGAAGTGAAATGGTATTGGTATTAGTATTAGTAGTAAGTAGTAAGTAGTAAGCCGTATAGTAAAAGTTAGTAGAGTAGCAGTAGTAGTAGTCGTAGTAGTAGTAGTAGTAGTAGCAGCAGGACATACTTCGTCTTCCGAATATTTTCATGAACTTGTGTGTTACATAAGTATATTTATATGCGTATACATATACATGTGCATGTAGGCGTATCCTTTTGCATTGGAAGAGAATTGAAAACGGGGTTGGGGTGAGGGTGGGAAGGGGGGGGATGGGTCGGTGATGGAAAGAGGGTGTAGAGGAGGATAGAAACGAGGCTGGAATACTCCAACGAATGAGCGAGAAACACAAAAACCAAAATCGCTCGACCTTCCTCTCTCTCTCTCTCTCTCTCTCACGTACACATATACATAAATATATATACAAATGTATGCCTATCTAAATAGTTGGACGACTCCATAAATTCGGCTGCTTAATGCTCGAGGTGTACTACTTTGCTAGCCTCTCCTCCCACCCCCCGCCATTGCCCTCTCATCCCCTTACACTTTAGCCATATTCAGCAACCAACTCTTACCACCAACACACTCTTACTTAAAACATCACCATAGTAATCCAATCCTTTGCACGTATATGCACGTGTATGTGTACGTGTACGTGCATATATCTATCTTGAGACCGATATTTCCTCGGTTAATCCTATGGAGACGACGGAACAATCCGAAGATCCAAAATTGCATGGAGTTTAGTATACCGTGGTTGTGGCGTATAGATGGTTCTTTTTACTCTGTTTTTTTCTTTTCTTTTCTTTTTTTTTTTTTCAAAGCATAATCACGTCGTAGTAATCGTTGCTATCCTCTTCCTCCATTTCGTCCTCCTCATACTCATCCTTTGAATATCTTATGCCACCAGTTAGTTCTTTTTGTGAACAAAGATATATATATATATATATATATATATATATATATATATATCTACGGAGGAAGAGAGATAGGTAGATGGATAGATAGAGACAGATGGATAGAGATAGATAGAGATAGAGAAAGAGAGAGTGTGAGAGAGGGAGAGGGAGATAGATGGACTTTCTCATAAATGTAAACGTGAACGAGAGATTAAGCTTAAGTCCTTGCGACAAAGTGCCACCTTGTGTCTGGCTTCTCTTATCGTAACTGCAATTGACCGTTATAAGCGCAATAGCTTCGCAATTGTGTGTAGCACAACGTTACGTTCTCTCTCTCTCTCTCTCTCTTTCACTCTTTTTGTCCGTCCGTCTGTACGTATGTCTATCTGTTCGTTCGTCTCTCTCTCTCTCTCTCTCTCTCTTTTGCGATCCACGATAAGTTTTTCAGGCCTTACGCCGAAGAACCACGAAATCCTTCCAACGAAACTGGGAGAACCCAATGGCCGGAAGGAGTTATCCCGAAGGTGCTCGTTCGCGGTGCTTCGAGATAAGACGAGATTTTTGCGAGAAGAAGAAGAAGAGGAGGAGGAGGAAGAGGAAGAAGTGGAAGAAGTGGTGAGAGAGAGAGAGAGAGGGAGAGAGACGATTATGCGCGATACCGTTTAAAGAGCTATCTTTCTCTTCAGAGAGAATTTTAACTAGACTTAGAGATGGGTCCCCCTCCCCTCCTCTACCCCTCCTCCACCCCTCCTCACCAGCCCTATATTAATAGTGCCTGATATTCTTAATACTGGGTTCGAGTCTTCCTATATTTCCTATTATCAAGCAATTCTGCATTTCACGTTTATCCCATTTAATTAATTTATACCATTCGTTTTTCATTTTCTTTCCTTTCTACTTTCGATTGGATCCTTTCTTTCTTTCTTTCTTTCTTTTTTTTTTTTTTTTTTTTAATTAGTTTCATTTTACGGAACAACGTGAGGAATTATTTACGTACGAACCGTGTGTTAATTTGATGTAAGATAAATTTCCACAGGGTTCTTTCTTTCTTTCTTTTTTTATTTTTTTTTCTTTTTTTTTTTTATTTTCAATCGGAACGAAATCAATGATCCGATTTAATCGATCTCGAGTCGTAGAGATTCGATCGTAATCGATTGTTACAAAACGAAAAACACACGGTCGAGAGAGATGCTCGAATGTTGTGATATTTCGAAAGGATAGATGTATAATGCGAACGACGATCCGGGGGAGGAGAGGGCGGGGTATGGGGTAGATTATGATTGAGAGAGAGAGAGAGAGAGAGAGAGAGAGAGAGAGAGAGAGAGAGAGAGAGAGAGAGAGAGAGAAATATTGTAAAGTGGAGGAACGTAATATTATTTAATTTACTTGATTATCCTTCGAAAAATAACGATAATATAGTAAATGAGACGGGGACGATGATAGAGAGACATTTTCTCTTATGAATCGTAGTCTTTCACTATGAGTCACGATAAAAGTTTGAGTAAGTGCCTTCCTTAATGCTGTATTCGCATAATAGGAAAGCTCTGGATGAAACCCTGCAGAGAAGAAGAGTACCTCGAAAAAAGAAGAGAGAGAGAGAGAGAAAGAAAGAAAGAGGTAGAGAGAGAGAGAGAAAGAGTTGACTCTCTGAAAAAAGTCATAACTGCTTTGCTTCACGACACTCCGTTCCGCAGTGCTGTCTACCTCTCTCTCTCTCTCTCTCTCTCTTTGACTTTTTTCCTTTTTTCTCTTTCTTTCTTTTTTTTCTTATTTTCCTATTTTCTTTCCTTTCCTTTTTCCTTTTTTTTTTTTTTACTTTTTATAGAAGCTCTTTCGAAAGTGAGCTTAGGTTTTCCTCGAAGCTTCCCTTTTATTGCAGAGCACGATTTCGTCGTTATTCAAGAGAAAGTCTTCACTTTATCCCATTCTATTCTTTATTGTAAATTTTTCCTTTATACCTTCAAAGGTTATTTCATAACCGATTAATTAATTAATTAATTAATTAATTAATTTATTTATTCGTAGATTAAACGTTAACGTAACGTAGATAAACAATAACGTATACGTTTATTATCGATATAATTAATATTTATATATATCGTCAAATGACACAGAGACATTCATTCCATTCATTCATTCATTCATTTATTCATTCATTCATTTGTCGATATTTATAATATGTATCTGCATATACATAATATATATATATATATACATATATAAAAGTATAATGCGTAAAAACGTTTTATACGAAGGATAGAACGATGCGCGAAGGATAGTTGTAATAAATAAACAAAACAAAAAAAAAGAAAAATTTGTTTAAACGTTTTGTTAAAACGTTTCGTTAATATTATTGAAGATATAAATTTCTCGGTTAATGGAATATTTCAATTTCTTCGTTTCTACGGTACGAGATAAAAAAAATCATTACAATCGACCTTTTCACATAGGTCAGTCACGTTCATAGAAAGAGCTTAAAGAGAGAAAGAGAGAAGTAATCTTATACATAATACATATACAGTTACAAGAGAAAATTACATTTCTGTACTACTTTTCATTCTGGATGATCGATCGCAGGGCTACGCTAAGTGCGTATTACGGGGTAATTAATTTTACGCCTCATCCGCATCCATCTCGATCCAGAGTAGAAAACCCTGCGACCTCTCTCTCTCTCTCTCTCTCTCTCTCTCTCTCTCTCGTCCTTCTTTCCACTATCTCCCTTTTCCATCCGTCTATCTCTTTCTTTCTTTCAAGGTTTTACATTTAAATCGATAGCGCTCGTACCAACCAACGCTCGTACCGTCTCCTCGCTAGTCCTCTTTAAGCACGGAAGCCGAGAGAGAGAGAGAGAATAAGAGAGAGAAAATGAGAGAGAGAGAGAGAGAGAGAGAATGAGAGAACGATTTTAGCCGTTATCTCGCGGAATTGCATTAGTTTTTCTTCCCTCGTCCAAAGGGAGAGAATCAAGTTCTTCATGGATACACTGTATTTTTCGTTCGAAGACTTTGGCCACCACTCGTTTGCCGACCTCAAAACTCTTTCGAAACATTCACGATAGCGGTATACATACGTATGTAATACTTATGTACATATAAACTTATCGAGAGAAAAAGAAATATATATATATGCTTCGATTTCACGAGCTCCCTGTTTTTTTGCGATAAACAAAAGTTTCTTTTTTATTGGTAGCACTTCTCTCTCTCTCTTTCTTTGTGAGTGTGTGTGTATGTGTGTGTGTGTTTGTCCGAAAATTTTCTCTTCGGAATTATTTTGATTCTCGAATTGTTCTTTTTCTTTTTTTTTTAAAGAAAGGATCTATCCACATTTTCGTATCGAATTGGTTGCACGTATGTAAATCAAATACGTAAACTACGTTTCGTATATTTAATTCGATTCTACCGTTTTCCCTCTCTCTCTCTCTCTCTCTCTCCTTTTTTTTTCTTCGTTTTACCTTTTTAATCATCGTATTCATTCTCATTTCGTATTTAATCATTGAAGTACTCGTTGAAATTTTACTATTTACGTTTAAGTGTATCGATCTATAATACGTATGTATGCGTTGTTTATATTCGTACGATTATTTGTATCGAATATTTTGTTTTTTTCTTCTATCTCTCTCTCTCTCTCTCTCTCTCTCTCTCTCTTTTGTTACATTTGCGTCATTTACTTATCGCTGGTAATTCTATCTTCATTTCTTTCATTTATTTTTTCCCTCTTTATATTCGTATCTCTAAAACACCTTTCTATATATGACGAATCATCTCCTACGATCATACTTCTCACGTCGTTGTAATTCCCAATAGAAATTTTTCTTCCTTCGGTTCTCTATTGTTTTCCTTTTTTAATCAAAAAAAAAAAAAAGAAAAAAAATAATAACAAAAATATTTCTCGCTTTCAATCATATCCCAATAATTCAAACGCCCAATAGAATTTTTTTTACCTTACGTTATGGTATTTCGTTAATATATCTGTCGCTTTGTTAAAAGAAAAAAAAAAAAGGAAATACTAAAGAACGAAATGTCATTTCTGTTCGACTCGAATATAAAAGGATAGAACGAAAGGTAGAAGAAAAAAAAAAAAATAAAACAAGAAGAAAAATAAAAAGAAAAGATGAGAGAGAAAGAGAAAAGGGATCCTACTTGAAAATTGTTAAAAATGAACGGTCATCAAAGGAAAGAAATCCTACAGGATAAAGAAAAGATGTGGAAGGAGAGGAAGGAGAGGAAGGGGGAGAGAGGTGAGAGAGGCAGGCAGAGGACAGGGGAGGAGGGGTAGAAGAAGAAGAAGAAGAAGACCTACGAAGAAAGGACGAGGCAGGTCTTCCGGAATTCCGTAGTTCCCGTTCGCATACTTTGACCTAAGTTATGCTCTCATAAACTTACCAAGGGATACGTTCTCGCACACACACACACAAACACACACATACACTCGTCCGAAGAACAACCCTCCCCCTTCCCCTTTCCTTCGTAAGTATATCACGAAACGCCTTGGTACGTAGTCACGAGAATCGAAAAGCTCGATTAACGTTGAAAATTATAATTATATATAAATAATTCTACACACACGCACGTACACACACACACATATACATATATATATATATACGCGGTTTGTACTATGATACATAGATGACTTCAATAACGAATTCGATACTCAAACATAATAATAATAATATAAAAAAAATTTCTACGTTAAATCGTTCGTTCGTTCGTACGAAATTATTTTGTCTCCACTGTATTGACATAACGAATAATTAATACCGTCGCAATTCGGCAACAAGTATATATATATATATATATATATATATATATATATTTATTTGGATAAAAGCGAATGCTTGGATTATTAAAAAGAACAAGAAAAAAGAGAAACAAGAAAGGTCTTCCAAAACGTTATTTTCACGCAACGACAATTCCATATTCTCGCGCAAATAAGAGCGTTTGCTTCTTTTTCCCTTCCTCTTCTTTTTCTTTTTTCTTTTTAAACGCGACGAATTACGGAATAAATAATAATAATAATAGTAATAATAATAAATAAATAAGTACAGGTAATAGGAATGTTTTTAGATACGACGATACGAAATGCAAAATGTCCTTTCGCGTTAGAGCGCAATGCAGGACGAAGTCAGTCGGTGGGAACGTACGGAAATTATTGGCACAGTCTGGAGTTGACTGGATGTTAATTACTCTATCATTCTCTGTCTCACTCCGTTGAACCGATTCCCCCCTTCCTCACCCCTTCTCTCTCTCTCTCTCTCTTGCTCACCCTTTGGCTTTGCGAGTTCCCGCCAACTAGCAGCAGTTCACCCCTCTCACCTCCTCTCTAATTATGACAGCCCTGTCCCATAATAAGGTAATTTAAACGCATGACTTAGGAAGCATAACATGGATATTGGCCTGGCTCCTTTCTCTACCGTTAGTTTCGTCTCTCTCTCTCTCTCTCTCTCTCTCTCTCTCTCTCTCTCTCATCTCTATGTCTATCTCTTTTTCTTTATATATATATATATATATATATATATATATATATATATATATATTATATAACTAGCTAGCTATTTATCTTTCTTCTTAATCCAACTGGCTGTCCTTACGAGCGATAATTATTGCGATACCTAGTCAAAGTATCGACTACCGAATCGATCTGGAGAGTTATTATTAGTAACTTACTGATATAAATTCGATCGTTGTTTGAACCACCTGGTACTAAATGATTATTGTATATGCATGATTATTCCGATGAATTAATTGCATAGGTTTCTCTTTTTCACGTTACACAACGTCATATAATTATATAAATATATATATAGATATAGATACATGTATAAAGACGTTACTTTGTTTCGTAGAATTAATAGAGATTATATATTACACTCGATTATTTCCTAATAACGAATTAATACAAATTATATTACGTTGATCCATCGATGAGACTAATTACGATCTATAGGATGATTACCTCGATGGTAAGACGTATTAATTTGCGTGGAGTAAAGAAAGTTAACGTTACGTATCGTTACATCACGTCGGATGTGTCGCGTATCGTCGTATAGAAACATTTCGCAATTCGATCTAATAATATATTATCGAAGAATTCGTATATTTATGGTGGACGTTACGCTTGAGAGAGATTTCACGTATTTGTCATCATAATTTTAAAACGAACGTTACGTGGAACGAATTACTCTAGATATTTGCGCGCGTTATCGCAACGTGTATACGTTATATCTATTTTAAACGGACGCGTACTACACGGCCAATCTCTCGATCATCTCAATTTTCTCTTGATATTCATTCTCAAACGTTTTAATAGATAGATAGATATCTAGTTAGCTAGTTAGATAGATAGATAGATAAATAGATAGATAGATAGATAGAGAAAGAGAGAGATAGGTATATATATATATATATATCTCTATACATAGCTTTACATATAATACACATATATACATAATACAGTGTCTAGTAATTAACGCAATCAATGTACCCGAATGAATTATAGCTTGGGCGAATGAAAACAGAGCGACGTATAATCATCCGCGTGTACTTAATTGCCTTCTATATACTCCAATTAACCCATCGAGCTTCCATTAGACGCGTACAGTTGCGTTCCCGTTCGCGTTTACGGAGGTACGCCTAAAACTTTTACCTCTTCATCTGTTCCAACGAAACTAATTAATTTCAAGTTCGAAAGGTATTTGTCTCTTCGTCTCTCTGCCCTTATTCCGTCTTATGTCTTATGTAAACGGGAAATATAAATTCTCTCTCTCTCACTCCCTCTCTAACCGTCTTCCTCTATCTCTTTCTATTCCTTTTCGTATGATTGTTATTATTACGCGTCAACAAGCGCAATTAGTTTTTACGAAATAAATTAAAGTGGGGACTACGAGACTCCTTTTAGCGCGTGTAACGTGTCGTTGTTAAAAGGGATCACTCGTGTGTTTTTTCTTCTTTGTTTTTTCACTCGGTAAGTTTTTCCCTTTTTTTCTTTTTTTTTTTTTTTTAGACACGAAAAAACTATCGTCTTCTCCATTGGACGAGAGAAGGTGTGTGTCTGATCCGAACAAGAAACAAAGAGGAAGAAGGGGGACCGTGTTCGAACGGTGTTGGCCGAACTAATAAAAGGCAGAGCTTAGTGTAAGACCACCCGTTGTATCCTTCTAAACTGGTGCACAGCCTGCAGGAAATCACGATTCTTTTGGTAGGACGAAGGAAAAACAGTGCCCGAGGCACACTACTCGATAGTCTCATTTTTTTCTCCTTTCTCCCTCCTCTTCTTTTTTTTTCTTCTTTTTTTTCTTCTTCTTCTTCTTCTTTTTTCTTTCTTCATGACGCTCAGTCTCGTACGCGTGAGATTAGATATAGGAGATTGATCGATGGTAATTTAGTTCCTTTTTTTTTTTTTTTAATTAAAATTAAGAAGTTTAATAATAACTTATGCATTATATATATATATATATATATATATATATATATATATATATATATATATATATATATGTATATACACATACACATAGTATATGAGATCGTAGGTTTAATTTATAATAAATATAGCTCCCCTGGTGGTAGGCAATACTCCATACTTTATTGATAATAATATTCATTACATTAATTTTGTAGGCAAGTGCATTTGGGTTAGCTTTTTAATATACGCATATGTACGAACGTATTGCCTATCGTTAGGGGTTTAGAGAGAGAGAGAGAAAGAGGAAAAAAAAAGCGACCTTAATTATCGACGCGGTATAAAGTGATGCGTATCTTCAGGCGCAGAACGATAAAAATAAAAAGAAAAAAAGAGAGAAATATACGACGAACGATATCAACGCGAATTAGGAGGAATAATTTTATTGTGCTGTCAAATTTGTAATAATTTCTTAATTGGTTATAAGAGAGAGAGAGAGGGAGATAAAGAGAACGAGAAAATAAATGGAAGATAATAAAACGTATTCTCTTTTGGCGAAATTTCCGACGATGATATCTAATCGTATTAATTGCTATTTTAACGACCGCACAAAGAAGTTATACATACATATATATATGTATAGAGATTTTTTTTTCTTTTTTAATATACAACAGACAGTCTCTTACACACCTATCGTTTGTCCCGCGATTTCGTAGGACCGAGAATTTAAAGGCCCGTACCTCTCGCTTATCAAACTTGTAATTGTCGTTATTTACGCCTGTAAAGGTAATTAACTTATCTCTCTCTCTCTCTCTCTCTCTATAATATACTCGCGAGGAGGATGTATCGCACGAGTTACGTTACTATCTCCAAAAAGCACCGCGGTCGTGGCCAAAAGCAACGAGGTACCACCGATTCGCGAGTGGTCGACTTTTGTATAAACACACACACACACACACAACAAACACACAGACACACACAGAGAGAGAGAGAGAGAGAGAGAGAGAGAGAGAGAGAGAGAGAGAGAGAGAGAGAGATAGAGCCGAACAATTCAAGATTATCGTTGGCCGCGCGCGGACTCGACACCCGGGAACTCACTTTTTTTCTTTGCTTTCCTTTTTTTTTTGTTTTCTCTTCCCCTCTTTTCTTTTCCTTTCGGTATAAATAACGATTATTGTCCCCTAAATACCTCGATTATTGTCCCTGGATACTTCCAAAGATTTCTCATAGTCGTTGAGAAATATTTTTTCACCGCTCGACGACACACACACACACACACACACACACACCTCTATTCGTAATATTTTTTTCGATCGGTTAAAAAAAAAAAAAATAATAATTCGTTAATATAAATAATTTAAAAAAGAAAAAGGAACATTCGGCGTCTATTTACATCGTCGAAATATATTAACAAACTATATTAACAAACGCGCGCGCACATACACACAGATAGAGAAAAATATATATATATATATATACATAGAGAGAGAGAGAGAGAGAGACAGGTTATTTGCTGCGTGTCGCGTAAAAAATTTTAAACCAACGAAAGCCGATCAAAATCGAAATCAAAAGAGGATTGGCGAGAGGAGGAGGAGGAGGAGGAGGAGGAGGAGGTTGAGGAGGGGGAGAAAAGAGAGGAGAGTATAAAAAAAAAGAAAGAAAGAAAAGGAGAGTAGGGGAAAGGATGAAAAAAGAAGGGCGGCGTGGTTATACGAAAAAAAGAGACAGAGAGAGAGAGAGGGGAGGGATAGAAAAAAATTTAAAAAAAGAAAAAATAGTAAAAAAAAAAGAGGGATAGAAAAGTCGAGCGCGACAGCAGCGGGTTCGAAGCCTCGCGCCGGTAATTTCGATTATGGCACACGAATGACGATGGTGTGATGGTGAATTGGTAGTGCCGTTGATGTTGGTAGTGATAGCGATAGTAATAGTGGTAGTGTTAGTGACGGTAGGGTGTGTTACAGGGATGGGGATGGGGACGGGGGACTGGAGGGGACGGGGGAGTAGAAAAGGGTGGCGAGAAGGGGGTTTAGAAAAGCCAGGAAAAAGCGTTCGCGAAAATAGCCAGCCATTATCCGTGACAGCGGCTTAACGGTCTGGCATAACTTAGCGGGCTTTAACAACAGCCGGCGGACATACCGTGGATATCTAATAAAAGTTGGTCAGCGTGAAACCGCGGGCTTTAACGAGAGAGTCAGATCCTCTCTCGCTACAGGCGGCGCGCGAAAAGGCGAACGGTTCCAGCTTATTAAAAGCGAAACGGCCTTAATAAACAAACGCGTTCGTAAGGGGCCATAGTGTATCTCGTTCGTTTGACCCTGGATCATGATAACGATGATCATCATAATGATGATGATGATGATGATGATGATGATGATGTTACGAGGATGACGATGACGTTGTTGTTGTTTTTGTTTTTGTCGTCATCGTCTTCGTCTTCGTCGTCGTTGTTGTTGTCGATGACGATCGGTGCTGCTGGTGCTGTTCTCGCTCATCTACTATCTTTCGAAGAGAGTCGAGATGAAAAATCACCTGAAATTTCGTATACTCTAACCTCCTTTGGTCTCTATCGCGTGATTGGTTAAACCCGCGTCCCTTCAATTTTATTAACACTCGGCGCTTCGCGCGCCCTTAACACCGTTACGACGAAGGATCGGGGAGACGTTAGATGATCGTTCGATTATCGAAATCACCGGTGATTGTGAGTGGAGCGGGGTTGGGGCGGACGGGGGTTGCGTCTTAATTAAATTCGTTGAATTATATATACGAGAGTCGATTGATTCTCTTCTTACTTCTTTTCGTTTCGTTTTTCTTTTTCATTAATTTTATTTTCTTGTTTTTTTTTTTTTTTTTCTTTTTTTCCGTACTCTCAGACATACGTCACATCTGAGATAAATAATTGTTATTATATTTCTAAGGGACGATCGTAATTATGAAAATTGTTCGATATCTTGCGCAAAACTTCATCGTCGCTAAGTACTCTCTCATCAATATTTATATATATATATATATCGGTTAGTAAGAGTATCGACAGTTTTTTTATTAATATCCCGAGAGCCTTATTATGATTTAGTGTTTAGATTTTTAACTGCAACTCTCTATTTTCTCGCGTCATTTATCACGTAGCACCCGTAACGAAGCTGTAATGAGAAAATTTATTAAATTCTTTTTCTTCTCTCTCTTTTTTTCTTTTTTTTTTTTTTTTTCGTTAGCAATATTACGGACTCTTAGAGAGATATAAGTAATAAGAGGGGGAAGGGAATGAAGGGAAAAAGGAGGACAAAGGAGGAAGAATAATTGTTAGAACTAAGATTTGATGTTGATCAATGAACGTTTCAGAATTTTTATATGTCGTTAGAACGTAAATCATTATAAGCGACAAAAATCGTGCGGGCATAAAAATAGATTAACGTCAATTTTTGTTCTCTCTCTCTCTCTCTCTTTCTCTCTCTCTCTTTCTATCTCTTTCTATCTATCTATCTATCTATCTTTCTCTTTCTCTTTCTCACACACGAACGAGATACGTTTTATAAAATGTTCGCGTTCTTGCTTTTCGCTCGTCCATTTTATCGATTTTCTCTCACTCATTTTCTCTCTCTCTCTCTCTCTCGTTTAAGGTAGAAGAAACGATAGCGATCGTACCAACGTCGTTGAACGTGCGAAAGTACAAAGTAGACGAGCCATCTTTTTCTCTCTCTCTCTCTCGTTTACTATTATTTTTCTAATTGCTTTTTCAGAGCGTACGTATATTCAACCTACAGTGTGTTATCCATAATTCTGGATAACGATACGACGATATCAAAGTCTTTGTGCAACGTGCGAATGTGTTTCTTTCTTTCTTCCTTCCTTTTTTTTTCTCTTTTCTTTTCGGGACAGATATCGGGAAACGTACAAGACTTTATAGCGAACCGAAACTTTATCATTACGTAAATACAAATCGATAATGCGTTCGAGTAAACGCGTGCTCTTTCTTTTTTCCTTAATTTTTAAATTTAAAGAAAACAAAAAAAAAAAAGAAAAGAAAAGATTTATATACGAAAGTTTCGTCGTTTGGCGTAGCATTTTGAATGGAACGAAAAAGAGAAGAATAGGAAGAAAGAAAGGAATATGTAAAAAAAAAAAGAAAAAAGAAAAAAGAAAAAATAAAAGGAACACCAAAGAAATATAAAATATAAACCCGTTTTAGCTTCCTATTTCTTTTTTTTTTTCTCTTGCGACTTATGTGCAATATACAGCGACGCTATATATACCTATGTATAATATATTTTAACGAGAAACGCTTGATATTAAAGGACGTCAAAGTTATAATCTTTACGACGATATATACATACATACACACACACACACACACACACACACACGCACACACACACATACACGCACGCACATACACACACATATTTCAAAAAAGTACCTACCTATGCGCATCGTCTCTTTAGATCGATCGATGAGAACATGAACGTTTATCGTAAGGTACGAGAACGAGATTGCTTCGTGATTCCCTCGTTAATTTTCTACGTAGAAGAAGAAGTAGAAGAAGAAGAAGAGGAAGAAGGAGGGAAAAGAAAAGAGAGAAAGAGAGAGAGAGAGAGATAGACAGACAGAGAGAGAGAGAGAGTGTGAGAGAGAGATATGAAAAAAAAGAACAAGAAAAAAGGGGGTATTGGGTTGGGTGTAAGTGGGAGTGGGTGTGGAGTGGGAGTGGGAGAAGGAGAAAGAAAGAAAGAAAGAAAGAAAGAGGAAGAAGAAAGAAAAAAAAAAGGAATAGAGAAGCGAGAAAGGACGAAGGAAAGGGATAGAGCTTTCGTATAAAAAGATATAGATAGACGGAGATAGAGATAGAGATGGGGATGGGGATTGGGATTGGGATTGGGATGGGAGGAAAAGGAGAGAGAGAGAGAGAGAGTGAGGAGCAGTAGCAAGGGATAGAAGTCTCGAGTCTGTCCGCGGTGCTTGTTTGATATTATTTTTTCGCTTGAGGGCTAAAGGCGCCGAGAGATAGTGTAGTGGGCAGCGAAGCGAGCGAACGAAAGCATAACTCTACCCGATAAAAAGCTTTTATTACCGGCAATTAGGATAAGCTTACCACCCACTCTCTCTCTCTCTCTCTCTCTCTCTCTCTATCTCTATCTCTATCTCTTTCTCTCTATCTCTATCTCTGTCTCTTTCTCTCTATTATTACTCTCTTTCTTTCACTCTCTTTCTCTTTCTATTATTTCTCTCTTTCTTTCATTCTCTCTCTCTCTCTCTCTCTCTCTCTGTATATTTCTCTCTATCCTTCACTCTCTTTCTCTATCTCGCACATACACACTTCTTCTTTCTTCTTCATTCTCCTTCATTCCTCCTAATTTTCTCTGCATCCATCCCGTCACCAACAACAACAACAACAACTCAGGCTAAAAGAAAACATAAAAAAGAACGAGAAAGGCAATGAGAAAATGTGAAAAATATTCGCGTACGCGTACGCTCGCTCGATTTTTATCCACGCGTGATTTTTATCCCGAACGAAAAACTCTTTCGTTAATACATACATATAAATATATATATATATATATATATGGTTTACTGGCCGAGATTATTCGTATATTAAATGTGTTAATACGGCGGAACGTTTTACGAGAAAAAAAAAAAGAACAAAAATAAAGAAAAAGAAAAAAAAAAAACGTGACAACGAATGCATCATTATTATCTTTCGTCTGGTTTATATTTATTATAACGCGCACATATTCGTTATCGTTCGAACGTTATCCGTTTCTCCTTCTTCTTCTTCTTCATCTTCATCCATAAATTCTTCTTCTTCTTCTTCTTTTTTGTCCATTTAAATATCTTTACTATATCGTTAAACCAAACGAATAAGATTAGCGATAATAGTATTCGGTACCGTCTAATTGTTAAAAGCGTTTCCGTCGAATGCTATATAGACAGAACCGTATTACGCTTTTGGGATCAGTTTTAATCAAATCTCGTGATATCTCGGTTTTAAACGTTAGGACATTCGTAAAGAGTTTTCCTCCTATTTCCCTCTATTTCCTATTAAAAGGAACGATCTCGAACGAACGGAGAACGAAGTACGAAGAAATGGTCGCGCGAAGCTGGGAGGAGGAGGTGGAGGAGGAGGTGGAGGTGGAGGAGGAGGAGGAGGGTTAGGATAGCCGAGTGTGTTTCGTGCTAATCCGCAAAACTCCGGTTATAATGATCGCGCCGTGAAATTCCCTGCTGAAAGTAAGGGGTTGGAATAAAGATGGCGGCGACGTTTTCGGTAGAAATAGGTGCCGAGAAAGAGAGAATGAATATGAGAGAGAGAATGAGAATGAGAGAGAGAGAGAGAGAGAGAGAGAGAGAGAGAGAGATCGTCCTGGTCCGGATGTTCTCATAGTCGTTCCGGTATAATATTTTTGGCTGCTTTCCCAGCCACGGTTGGCGAACGTTCCTCGATAGTTAATATGGCTACTACTGGCGAACGCAAGTTTCCACGTTACCGGTGATCATCATGGCGGAGGTGATGTTAGTGGTGATGGTGATGGTGGTGGTGGTGGTGGTGGTGTTGGTAGGACTACCCTCTTCCACCTCCCTTGCCTTGTGCAGTACACCGAACCACTCCTTTCGAACGTGCCGCGATCTTGGAGAGGGTTACACGGAAATTTTGTCGGTGTCCTACCCCCTAAGTAGGCCTTACGAGGGCCATTATGCAGCAACGTTCGTGTAATGACTCGACCGTTAAGCTATACCTCCTCACTACTACCACCACCGCCACCACCACCACCACCACCATCATCACTACCACCAACACCATATACGGAATACTCCAATTCTACCTCCGACAATACTTCCTATGTGTTAATGTGCAAGAGGCCTAGATGCCTACAACAACCATTAGAGAACATCACCACCACCACAACCACCATCATCATCGTCACCACCAACCCCATCACTGACGACTTTTATCGTTCTCGTAACAACGAGAGATCTCTCTTTCTCTTTCTCTCATACATACATACGAACTAAGATATACATATATATATATATATATATATATATATATATATATATATATATATACACATATTATGTACATACATAGACGGTACAAGTTAACGCTCGCGCTCACTCCTATACTATACTATTTCATTCCTCCCCGTCTATTTTGCTTCCTCCCTCCCTCCCTCCCTCCCTCCCTCCCTCCTGATTTCGTAGGAGTCACCTAACAACACACCTTGCCCTCTCGGCCGGTGTCGTCGCAGTTATCGTTTGGCAGAGCCGCCAACCGCATCCAACTTGCCACTTTGATGAGACGACTACGCAAGCCTAGTATAGCTTAACGACCAAAACTGAGTAGGAGAGTAAACGTATATACGAGAGAAAGAGAAAGAGATTGAGATTGAGAGAGAGAGAGAGAGAGAAGGATTTAGGATTCAGGATTCAGGATTCAGGATTCAGGATTCGAGATAACAGGACGAACGTCTTCTTTGATTCCATACGATTCCTTTGAATGGTATATAACTATAGTTTGTTCTCTCTCTATCTATCTCTCTCTCTCTCTCTCTCTCTCTCTCTCTCTCTCTCTCTCTATTTTCTAAGGGTTTTCATCGTATCGTGTTAACGCTTAACGCGAATACGAGCTGGTAAACGGTGCAAAGGTATTCGTCGTTATGGTATAGCACGCGGCTCGGTAAACCGCAAGCTCGTAACTTCATTTACCCCTAATACTCTCTGGCAGTCCTTGCAACTACCACCCGATAGGGGAACGTATTCGCGTCTTAAGCGGTCTATCGAAGGGTGATTAAGCTTGCCACTCTATACGTATACCGTGATAGAGCAAGTTCGCGTTAATACAATCCTTTACCTCCATCCACCCACTCTTTTTCTCTCTTCTCTCTCTCTCTCTCTCTCTCTTTATAATAATGTGTCCTTACGACGAACGAAAAAAAAAAAATAAATAAATAAATAAATAAATAAAAAGAAATCCACGTTCGTTCGTTGATCGAAGTCCGTGTCGACGTTCGACGTCTAGCGACGTATTAGCGATTCTTGAAATGAATTTTTGTAGGAATTGACGATTAAACGCCCTTATTTTTTTTTTTTTTTTAAATCGATTGCGTGCTGGAATGCCCTCAATTAAATAGAGTCTGTATTGTTCGTTCGTACGAAATATCATTTTACTCTCTCTCTTTCTCTATCAATAAATCGAAAATTATTTAATGACAGATCGATTAGTCGTCGTTCGTCGCGTATCGAGATTAATTCCCACACGAACTCTCTTTCTTCTTCTTCTTCTTCTTATTCGTTATCGTTTTTACGACACACTTTTTTTTTTTTTTTTTTTACATCACCCCCTGTACGTTAACGAGAACGTCGAGAATAAATAATTCTTATGACAATGATTATTGCATAACTCGAGTATTTTTTCAACCCAGACGAGCGCCCCTGTCTACGAATAAAATTAAATTACTCAATATTAAAAGGTGCGGCGTTGCGGAGGGCGGGACGTGGGGAGGAGGGGCCAGAGCTCGTTGCCGAGAGCTTTTATAACGTTTCAATAATTGTACGATATTGTTTTATTTAAATATTAATTATACAACGCTACCGGATATAAACTTCATCATATTGTCCAAACGAATATACGCGTAACAATTAAAAGTATTATACTAACCTCTATTTTGGTTTTTGCGCTAATTACGTTAGCGTGTATCCGTTAAAAATCACGTTTTTCTTTCTCTCTCTTTTCTTTTCTTTCTTTCTTTTTTTTTTTAACACCTTATTAACGGCTTCGAGTTGTGTTTTATTTCTTTTTTTTTTCACGACCGTGTATACGAGATCGAGTTGCCTATCGTCAGGGGCAGGGGGTAGTTTTAAATTCTTTTCTTACCGAGTACAATGTTTCATCTGACTTTAGCCGTATAAAAAATTAAAAAAATTATCATAGAAAATCGATATTGCGTACGAACGATTTCAATTTTTCCTTTCCTTTCTTTTTTCTTCTTTCTTTCTTTAATATTCACAAACGGTACACCGAGAACGTATTATTTCGTTCGAATGTAACATGCAGTTGTAATTATTGGATTTGTTACGTTTATTCGATCATCGTCGTCTCGATATTCACCGTAAGGAAAAAAAAAAAAAAAAAATACTCTTTCATCGTACGAAATCGATATTCGTGTACGACGATCGAGCGAACGGCGGATAGTTTAGGTAGAGAATGGTCGGGCAAGAATCTCGAAACAACGACGACGACGTTCGTAGAAAACGGGGCCGAAGCGTAAAAATCGAGACAGCTTACTGGCTCCTTGCCTGCGAGATTTCGTCGATTTCGCGAGAACGGCCGAACTTCTTTGGCTGCTTCTCGAACGTCTCTCTTTTCTCACTCCCCTCCCACCCTCTACCCCCCCTCTTACCGTCCTCCTTTACCCGTCCCTATTACCCCGTTACCCCGTCATCCCTCGTAAGCTCGATTCTCTTTATCTTTCGCGAAGGTTACTCGTCCATCTGGGATTAGGCCTCGAGCACGGTGCCAAAATTCTAAAACTTCTATTGCCTAAAGTAGAGAAATAAAGGAGGAGGATGAGAAGGAGGAGGAGAAGGGGGAGAGTCGAACGAGACTATTACCTCCCCTTCATTTGGATATTTTCTCTTTGAAATCAAATTTTGATATCGTTCTATCAAATCGCTTCGTCCCTGTCGAATCGCGTTTCTTATATACATATATATATATATATATATATATATATATATATATATATATATATATACATATGTACCATTGTTTCACGAACGGTGTTCGAATCAAAATCTAATATATCGAATGCTATTTGCGAGATTACGTATTTATCCAAATATTTGAAATCGGTTGTTCGTCTGCACTACGATAATAATAATAATAATAACTACACAACAACGATAATAATAATAATAAAGAGAGAGAGAGAGAGAGAGAGAGAGAGAGAAGGAAGAGATATTGAATTCCTTTTGGAATATATAACATTGTTTTCTATTAATCGAAAGCGAGAATATTGCCATCGAATAAAGTGATCCGATCAATTGGAGATCTATCGGAACGGCGAGAGTGGTCGGGTGTTAGGAGAAAAAGAAGAAGAAGAATAAGTAGAAGATGAAGAAGAGAGAGAGAGAGAGAGAGAGAGAGGGTTTTGAGAGTCCATAGTTTCTTTCCTCGTAAAGTTAGCGTCTGCGTCGGTACGTTTTACGATTCGCATATAAGCCGGCGGCGGCTCGCTTTAATCCGCACTTTTCCTACAAAATTGTCGAGCTAATAAAAGTAGTCTCGCGAGAGGAGTCAAAGAGAGCTTTAAAATCGTGACGAGAGAGAGAGAAAGAGAGAGAGAGAGAGAGATGGCGTGGGAAGTGGGGTGGGTGGGTTTGGGGTAAGTCGGATAGTAGAAATGTTAAAAACGAGTTACTAAAAGTGGGGGTATAAGAAAAGATGTATACTTGAAAGCACACACACATACATACATACATACATACATACATACATACACACATACATATATATGTATATATAAATGTACAGTTGTACGTATATGTACGTACAAGGGTTGTATACAAATTTACATGTACATACGTTTGTATGCATTTACTTGTACCTACGGTTGTATGTGTTTACGTGTACGTACCAGGTTGTACGTACATATGTATTTCTACGTACGTATAGTCGTACGTACGTGTATGTATATTTGTATATATGTATATACGTATAGTTGTTGTGTGTGTGAGTATATATATATATATATATATATATATATATATATGTATATATATATGTGTGTGTGTGTAGAATGTTCGATCGCGAAGCAAGTCGCGAAATGGCATCGAGAGATACAACGAGTACGCTACGTTTTCCGTCTACCCTCAAAATTTATACGCAAACTTACCACCCGTACTCTTCTTCCGTTCCGTTCTAGGAGTTTCCAGTATTTCCAGCAAACACTAAATCTAGCCGACCGACCGACCATCCCTCTATCCTTTTGCAATCCTCACGTTGAATTTCCCTGAAAGAAGAGAAACGTGTCGTGTACTTCCTTTTATTTCTTTTTTACGGCGATATTACGTTCATAACGCAACGTATAAACGAGACATCAGACGTATATTCTCGTTATTATATTTATTCGTTTACAATTATAAATATCGTCTAGCATCTGACGAGCGCGTATTATTATTTCTTTGATTTTGTTTTTCCTTTATTTACTTATTTATTCATTTATTTTCTCATTCATTCTTTTGCTCTGTGTGCGTATATATATATATATATATATATATATATATATATATATATATATATATATATAAAATTGTGTGCTTGTGCGTTGTACGCGTGAACGATAAAACTTGTTAACACATGCTGTATAGTAACATTTGGAAATTGATTATTGAGAAACAATTCGTTTGTTTTAATTTGTGCAAAATTAATCGTTAACGTGATATCGATGTGTCGAAGAAAATAATTGCGGGGAAAAAATAATTTTGAAAAAGAAAAGAAAATGAAACTTTATTACAAAGAAATCGTGGAGTTGATTAACACGTTAGAAAATAAAAAGGACAATTGTACTTTTGTAATCGAGAAATAAGATGCGTGGGACTGAAATTTTTCAACGGTACGACTTTAATCTAGCAGTACAATAATAAAGGGAATGTACGTGTCGGGTTATAATCATTTTTTCCGTCCTCCTTCAATTTCCTCGTATTTTCTTTCTCTTAGAGGAAGAAAAAGATTTTTCTAGAGACTTTGCGAAGAACGTAGTTTTCAGAATGCCCTTTGACCTAGTAAAAGCTAGATAGAAGAGTAGAGACGAGAGAGAGAGAGAGAGAGAAAGAGAGTCGGTAAAAGTAAGAGAGATGATGCATTTTGGAGAAGGTATCTAGAAATTTAGAGAGAAAGAGGAGAAGCCATAGAAAGACAAAATAAACTTTATTATTATTATTATTATCATTATTATCATTATATATATATATATATATATATATATATATATATATATATATATATCTACCTAAACATTTAGATACAATTACGGTAGAGATCACAACTAAGTATATGAAATATGTTTCAAGTATAATAATTAAATACAAAATAAATGAATTGAATTAAAAAAATACATCAATTCGTTTAATATATATTTATATATGTATAAATATATATATGTAGGATATAACATTAACATAATACAAGTACAATAAATCGAATTTAATATATACGTTGTTGTAAAGAAATAGAAAAGAAAAGAAAAGAAAAGAAAGGGATTGGACGCTTTTATAAAGTTTTGCGTTCTTTTCGATGGCAGCACACGAGCTTGATTCAGGAGAGACGTTGCAGAGCGATGGGGTGAAGCTCTGGGGGTGGGAGGAAGGGGACGGGGGGAGGGTCTGCTTTTATGGGAACTCCCTTTAAATCCGCGAATCTTTATTTCCGTCGATTCGAAGAACGCGACGGAGCGCGACACGTATTTGCTAACGGGAACGTGCATACGTATACATACACACATACATACATACGTACATACATGCATATATACATACATACATACATACATGCATACATACATACATGCATACATACATACATACATACATACATACATACATACATACATACATATATATATATATATATATATATATATATATATATATATATATATATACACAAATATATTCGACACACACACATTTATGTATATATAGATATATGCATGTGCATATATATATATATATATATATATATATATATATATAGCAGCCTCAGCAGGTTCACTCGGCCAGAGATTTCCGCTGGAACGAGCCTGTTATGCGTGCAATAGGCACCCTTCGAACGATCCTTCGTGAGTAGTAAAGAACGGAAACGTTACGAATAAATTGTTTCCCTTTAAAATATTTTATATATATTTATATATATATATATATATATATATATATATATATATATATGCACACACACACACATTTATATATACAGACTATAATTTTATTTATGAATATGTTTCTTGATTTA
>OU427006.1:2719613-2742113 GCA_911387935.1 Dolichovespula saxonica | reverse complement strand
AATCAGCAAGCATATATATATATATACACACACACACACACACACACACATATACACATATATAACAATAAAACGTGAAAACAAAAAAGAGAAGATATATAATAATTAGAAACATCGGCACTCTAATAATTTCTACCATCGTTTCTAAACGTTCTTATCAACACCCACGCGTGCGTACGTACGTACGTACACACCCTCACACCCACACACTGATATATATCTATATCTATATATATATATATATATTTACACACACATACACAAATATATACGAATACGCACACGCATGCACACACACACATACATGCATACGTATCTATATGGTAGATAGATAGGAAGAAACGAGTTTACCATTCGAAAGGAATACAGGCAGTGTCGATAGCCCGAGCCATAGGCAGGGAGCCAGTAGGTAGAGTAGTGGTAGTAGCGATGGTAGTGGGTAGGCTGGCAAGTACAGGCATCGAGATGCGACGAGGGTGGATTTCGAAGAGCATGCGCATTCCGATCGAGAATGGAAACGGGGAAGAGAGAGATGGAGATAGAGAAAGCGCCGAGAGAGAGGGTGAACTCGGCAACGGGGTACGGGGATACGAACAAGGGTGACACCCCGCAGTCTGACGCGGGACTTCGACCCCCGTGCATCGAGCAAGAGTTCTCTCTCTCTACCCGTGTTCCTATCTTCCTGTCTCTGTCTCTCTGTCTCTCTCTCTCTCTCTCTCTCTATCTATATATATCTCTCTCTCTTTCTATCTTGTTCTCTTGAGCTCTCTGGCTCACTGTATCTCCTCCTGTCTCTCAGTCTCACAGTCTACTTTGCTCCGAGTCCTCTTACTCCGTGGACGTGGCGAAAGGACTTTCGAGAGGTTAGGCCCTTTGTGCCTTCGAAGGAACAGGGACACGTCCTCAGGACTCCTCCGCACTAAGACGTAATATTCTTCTCTCTTTTTCTCTTTTATTCCCCCTTTTTCATATCACTTTTTTATCTTCTCTCTCTCTCTCTCTCTCTCTTTTCTTTTCATTTCAATTTCTCTTCGTCTCTCGACTTTCTCTTCGTTTCGATCTCCCTTCGTAAAGAAAAAAAAAAAAAAAGAAAAAAAAAAGAAAAAATAATAATAATAATAAAAGAAAGAGAACAAATAAATCGGAGGATAGAAACGAACGAAGAAGACCGAAGAGAAAGATAAAAGAGAAAAAAGAACAGAAAATAAGAATAAGAATTGCAAGCGATCGAAATTTATTAACACGCGCGAGACACACGTGGAACGTACAGTACGTTCGTACGTTACGTGCGATACGTTCTATTCTATAGTCTTCTTCTTTCGAATTCTCAGAGAACGATTATTATCGTTCTCGATATTAGAAACGGGGAACGTAACGTCATTTTTCTTCTCCCCGTCGACCGCGTCTTCTTTCCTTCGCCTTTTTTTTTTTTTTTGGTTTTCTCTCTCCTCTTTCGAATTCCACGAAGTAAAATTTCGTCCACTCCCATTTCGAACGGATCTCTCCTCTCCTCGCGTCGTAAAGATTATGGGTCCTCCACGGTCTCGATAAGTGTTTCAAATACTCGTCCGACTAAAAGAAAGAAAAAAAAAAAAAAAGATAGATAGATAGATAGAGAAAAAGAAAAGCACGTCTTCGGCCAAGCAATGCAGCGGCGAGAGGAAACGGAAGAAGAGAGATGATCCTGGGAACGAGAAACCACCATCGTCACCACCATCGTCACCACCATCGTCACCACCATCGTCACCACCATCGTCACCACCATGGCAGGGCGTACGTACGTACATGCATACACACACACACACACATACACATATATATATGTATATATAAAATAGGTAAGTCCGATTACATCGTAGGGTAGACGATCAAACGTAGCTTACATTAACGGGCCCCCCCCCCATAACTCTCGTATCGTAGGGAGAGGAAGAAGAGGGGGCCCTTTTATCGCCTCTACACGGTTTTAAATCGAAACGTACGGCGATTTCTAACGAATCGATGATTTCACGTATCTAAAGTCGTTATTTTACGTTTCGTCGTTCGAAGTCAAACATCGCCCCCCCCTAACACTCTATCCTCCATCTCATTACGAAATTCTCTGATCGCCTTGCTTCGCCATTTCAACGTTATATTTCATCAACGAAAGTCTTTGAATACTTTTTCTTTTTCTATCTTTTTTTTTTTCTCTCGTTGTCTCGCGCGTCTTATTATCAAGGAAGAAAGGAGATAAAAGGAGAGTACGCTCGCGCGTATTCCTTCGAGAGATTTTTCTTTTCTTTTTTTTTTCTATTTTTTTTCTTTTTTTTTTATAGTTCGAAGGAAGAAAATAAGAAAGAAGAGAAACGAATTGATCGATCGATTAATAAATGAGAGTCGATCTCGCCTGTTATATTCTCTTCACGTCGGTTATTCGACCGTACGTAAGTAAATCGCTCTTTTCTCGAAACGATTAAGAATCCGATTCACTTTCCAACCGATTTTTTTCTTTACTTGTCGAAATTTTCAATTTAAAAAAAAAATATATATATATATATATACGTATATGTATTTTTCTCTCTCTCTCTCTCTCTCTCTCTCACTCTATCTCGATGATTTTAAATTAGAAAATGGATGCGAGAGAAAGAGAAAGAGATAGAAAGAGAGAGAGAAAGAAAGATAAAAAGCGTCAGCTTCGAGACGCCTTTGTTTTCCGCGCCGTCGGCGCCGAGACGCCTCGTATCGACCTTCTCTCTCGGCAATGTATGTATGTGTATGTGTGAGTGTAGTAAAGAGAGAGAGAGAGATGGATAGATAGATAGATAGATAGAGAAAGAGATAGAAAGAGACGGCTGACCTTCGACTTTCGCTATCTTCTGTCCTCTCTCTCTCTCTCTCTTTCTCTCTCTCTCTCTCTCTCTCTCTCTCTCTCTCTCTCTCTCTATGGTTGATTGCGGTGAAAAGGATCGCTCTCGTGGCATCGGAATAATCGAGCCGGTGTCGCGGCGCCGTGCTCGAATTTTCTCACCTCCCTTCCTCCCTCCCATCCTCCCTTACGGTTTCTATAAAACGTCCCATAAAGAGAAAACGACTCTCGATGTTCTACCAGTTTATATCGATCGGCTCGCTCACGTTAACCGGACACTCGTATTATTATTATTATCTTTCGATTTTCGTTGTTCGTAAAAAGTTTTCATATATTCTCTCTCTCTCTTTCTCTTTCTCTCTCTAGTCTGTCTCTCTCTCTCTCTCTCTCTCTCTCGTTCTCTTTCTTTCTCTATTTTTCTAGCTAGCTGGTTAACTGGTTAGTTAGCTAGTTAGTTAACTCTATTTTTCTCTCTCTCTCTCTCTCTCTTTCTCTTTCTCTTTGTCTTTCTCGTTACACGAGAGAGAGGGAGAGAGAGAGAGAGAGAGAGAGAGAGAGAGAGAGAGAGAGAGAGAGAAATGAAATTTCCATTTAATCCCTATGTTCTCAACGTTGAACACGACGAGACGCAAAAACTATCCTTGTAATGGGTCGATTCGGTAATACGATAAAGAAAAAAATAAAAAAAAAAAAAAAAAAGAAAAGAAGAAGAAAAACTAAAAAGAGGACGGATTTAATTGTTCGTTGAGAATTCGTTTCGACGCTTTGTTTAAACGTTAAAGTTTTTTAGGATATTATCTTCGTTTACTTTGGTAATATAATATTAGTGCGGTGTTGTTTTAAATAGATAATTTCGACAAGATGTAAAGGTTAATGTCGTTTGCGTCTTAATTTGTATTATTACGTTGGGATAATATTAGGATATAATTTTGACGACTCTGAATGCGTGTGTCTGTGTGTGTCTGTCTCTGTGTGTATGTGAAAGAGAGAAAGAGAGAGAGAGAGAGAGAGAAATTATAAATACTCGTTTCGCCCTATTAACAACGATAGAAAATTTCTATTGTTCGTAAATACTCTTTCACCTTTAATAAAACGTTGGAACATTTTATCGGTGAAATTAATAAAATTTCTTGGATATGAACGAATTTTTACGAATCCCTTTCTAATCCAATAATCGCATTAACGTACGTACGAGTGTCGTTTTCTAACAAATTCATATTACATATATATATATATATATGTATCATTAAACGGATTTATTTGATATATAAAAAAGAAAGAGAGAATAGAAAAAGAAAAAAAGAAAAAAATAAAAAAAGAAAAGAAATTGCATCATGAAATTAACAGGATGGATACACGGGCGCACATATACGCTCCCTATTATATATAACTTATGCTGTTTCAAACGAACGAAACAAAAAGTTATTCTTCAAATGAGAAACGTAAAAGTAAACTCGTACGTACGTATATACACATACGTACATATATACATAAAAAGAGAGAGAGAGAGAGAGAGAGAAAAGTTGTAAATGAAGAACAAAGAAAAAGGGGAAAAAAGGGAGGAAGGAAGGAAGGACTAAAAAACAAAAAAAAAAAAAAAAAAAAAAACAAGAAAGAAAAAAGAAAAAGAAAAAAGAAACGAAAAAGAGAATAAGAGGACAAAAGGGAAAAGGTTTTCTCAACGACGACGACTACGACTACGACGACGATCTTTGATCGTTCCTCTTTACGATAACAGTTTCCACGTTTCAGAGCACATAGTATTTCATTATTTTCCCCCTCGTAACGTAGAGAATACGTTTGAACAAAGGACCAATGCAACGCGCCTTAATAACGCCGCAGAAACACTCGGGGTAGAACTTCTCGTTGAGAATGTTGTTCCTATGCGAGTAAGAGAGTAAGGGCGGAGGAGGTGGTGGTGGTGGAGGTGGAGGAGGAGTAAGGGGTTGAAGAAAGGAGGATAGAGATGGAACAGGCTTGGGGCTTGGGGGTTGGTAGTAGTGGCAAGGGGTGCAGGGAGAAGGCAGCAAAGCGTCCCGGATTAAAACGTGTACACTCGACTACAAACTATTTAGTTAAGAGTTTCGGCTCGGCCAGTGTGTTTAGACGTGCATTAAACGTCGACTCGAAAGGAGGACCTCTTTTTTTTTTTCCCCTTCCCTTTTCTTTCTTTTTTTCTTCTTTTCTTTTCTCTCTCTCTCTCTCTCTAAAAGGAATTTCGTTTTTTTTTTTTTATTTACGTTCGTTCATTTATTTTCATTTCCTTTTCGTTTCTTTCCTTTTCATTTTTTTTTCCACCCTTCCTTTCCTCCTCTCTTTTCCTTTCGATTTTTGTTACTCCGCACACGACGACGACGAGCTCGTTTGAAAATATTTATTCGTTATTAAGGTACGCCGTTCGCATACGTTTATCATCGACGTACGCGTGTAATTGGAAATTAATCAATTTGTAATTATAATTTTCGTCGTGTCATCTACGTATGCATATTTTTGTATATATTTATTTATTTATTTATTTATTTTTAACAGGATATTTAGAGAATTATCGTTTCCATGTCGAAAGGTTAATGATTAGTATAAATTATTGTATCGGTACGAGTCGTAGAAAATTGAATTACTAATGATATTATTTATTTTAGATGTGAGAAGGAAAAATTGGGTTATATTTCGAGCTTTCACGCACGTATAAATATCTGTATTTTACAAATATTATTTCATTTACGTAAGGAAGAATAAATAGTATAATTATACGTGCGTAGTATTATAATTACGTTATACAATATCGCTCGATATTTTAATCTTGAAAAATTTATAGACCAGTATCAGATTTATCGTTAAACGTTATGAAATTTATATCGATTGAAATTTGAAAATGTCATATAATTTCTCTTATAACTCCGAACTAAAATTAAATTACATTGCGATTGGAAAAAAGCCCCCCCCACTCGCTTGAATATCTTCGTGCGTATTTTTGAAAGAAATACAAAAAAAAAAAAGAAAATAATCGCTTCAACATTTTCACGTTCGAAAGTTAACATATATGTAACTTCGAAAAGGTATTACGATTGTTATACCAGCATAAGTTTAAAGATATTATATAGTTTTTTTTTTAACTACACCATGAGAAAGAAATTAGGTATCAGAGAATTCAATTGACGAAAAAGAGAAGAAAGTGAAAAAAAGAAAAAAAGAAAAGACAATGGATTTTTCCGTACACGTGACATCTCTTCGCTGATAAATGATAACTTATTGTAAACCGAATTGTTGTACAGAGAGAAGAAAAAAAAAAAAGAAAAATTAAAAAAAAGAAAAGGAAAAGAAAATAACTTGCAACGACTAACGGAACAGGATCGACTTTTATTATTCCATACGTTTTAATACGGAAGTACTATAAGGAGGGGCATCTCCTCCGTAATAATCTAATTTAAACAAAAAGTTTAAAGAAGAATTGATTTAGAGTAAAGTCCATAATGACTTGATTGCAAAGGATTCAACGTGGCTTTGCGTTAACTTTCGAAAGCGTAGATATAGCCCGATGCTCTGACGTTAAATTACATTCGTTATATAGATCGACCCATAAAATTTGATTTTCAGTGTGTGTATTACGTTTACGTACGCGTATTCCACACACAAATATATATATATATATATTATGTATATATATATGTGTGTGTGTGTGTATACTTACAGAGCAGAAACCCGCGAAATTCGATTTTTCAAAGGCATATGAAGGATAATTCGCATGGGTAAGCGGAGTCCAACGATGCTTACGGAATTTCTGATTAGACTTTTTATTCTCTTTCTCTCTCTCTCTCTCTCTCTATAAATATATATATATATATATTTTTTTTCTCTTTCACATCATGCACGTAATAAAATCGTTCGGCGTAATGTTTTTTGGCCGATCGTTAATTACGCTGATTTCGTAGGATAATATTTACTTGTCGCGTGAGCGTAAAACTTGCCAAATATATAGTTGATAATTTTCATCCTCCCTCCCTCCCTCCCTCCCACCCTCTATCTTTCTCCCCTCCCTCTCTCTCTCTCTCTCTCTCTCTCTCCCTTCCAAGCGAATACTATACTCCATCTTTCTGTCTCTGACCTTTTTCGATTTTCCTTTTTATTTTCCTTTTCGTTTTCCCATTTTTTCCGTGCTTTTTTTTCCCTTTTTTTTTTCTTCCCTTCCTTCTCTTTTTTTGCTATTTTTTTTTTTTTTATTCGTTCATTTTTATTCACGCGCGTCTCGTCGAACGAACGGCGTGTTTTGTTTTCCGCTCGCGCGTTACGCCACGTTTTTCTCGATAAGCCATACAGAAAACACGGTACATATGTATGTATATATGTATGTATGTATGTATGTATGTATGTATGCGAGTATGTATCTCGTTTCAATGTAAAATAATTTTTGGTCGAGAGGAATTCGTTAACTCTTTTTTCCGTTTTATTTTTTTTTCCTGTTTTCTCTCCCGTTTTTTTCTCCCTTTTTTTCGTTTTTTTCTATTTTTTTCTATTTTTTTATTTTTTAGTCTCTGTTCTTCCTCTCTTCTCTTTCTCCTCTTCCTCTTCTTTTTTTTTTTTTTTTTTTTTAATTCTTTTTTGTATTGTACGTTTGAGTTTTATTCCAACAATAATTATTACAGCGAACGTAACGAACGAACCGACAGTTAATTTCGATGATAATAATTATAGTACACTCGCCTCGATCTCTTCTTTCTTTTTTTTCTTAATCTCGTGAAAGAAATAGAAAGAAGATTGAAAGAAAGAATGAAGGGGAAAAGAAAGAGAGAGAGAGAGAGAGAGATAGAGAAGAAAAAAAAAAGACAAATTGATCCTTTATTTCTTATACTATACCCAATCGTTATAAATTCAAATTACGTTCAACTAAGGAAGTTTTAACGAAGCTATTCTTGAACCATTCAACCACCTTAATCTCTCCCCTCTACAAAATTAGTTCGACTAATCGGTGAACTACCGAGCCGAGAACGCTACGTACGATGAAAAGAGAGAGAGAAAGAGAGAGAGAGAGAGAGAGAGAGACGATACTTTACTTTCGATCGATCAATCACTCGACTAGACGTCCTCGTAACCTCGACCTCGAAAATTTTCCTCTTACAAAACGTACATCCTTAACTGTTCGTATGAATAGAAAAAAAAAGAAGAAAGAAAAAAGAAAAAAAGAGTTAAAGAGAGAAAGAGAGAGAGAGAGAGAGAGAGAGAATAGAAATATAAGAAAGAGTAACGTATTGAATCGATTACGAAATTGGAGATGGAATGAAAGGCAAATATAAATCGATCGTGCTACCCTACCATAGGTACTGGCACCACGAGACCATATCACCACCTCTACCAACCCCCTCATCGCCACCAACCCTTCTCTCCTCCCCACCCCCTTCGCCTCCCCACCACCCAACCCCACTACCATCACCATCAGCACCAGCAAGCAGCACTAGCAGTGCGATCTTCGAAAGCTCGCCAATTCCAATAATCCTGTTTGCTGGAACAGCGATATCAGCTGTTCATACAACCGACACGAGCTGCCCAACCTTATCGATAAACATAGATATCTATACGCACGGACACACACGCACGCACACACACACACGCGCGCGCGCGCGAATACACACGAGGGAACGCACGAACATCCACGCGCACACGTTAAACGCATAGGACGAGCAAGCAAGCAAGCAAGCAAGTAAGCACGCACATATACACGTAAAGGTCCTCGACGAACTTATCTTCCAATCACGAGCACTTATCCAAACGCTAGGGATCACCGTAACGCATTAAAAAATTCTTCAAATTCTACTATTACTATGTACGTAACTATCCATGTATCTATGTGTTTACTTGTGCATGTATGTATGTATGTATGTATGTATGTATGTAAATACGTAACTACAAACAAATCGAATCGATTGAGAGAAAGAGAGAGAGAGAGAGAGAGAGAGAGAGAGAGAGAGAGAGAGAGTGAGTGAGAGAGTGACTCATGGGAGAAAGGCTCGAAAGCTTTAGGATCGAACAAACTACGCATTGAATTGCATACATTTGTTCGATATATATAAGGTGATACATATAAATTTATTCCTACAAAATTATATATATATGTATACGATATAGAGAATTATATGTTTAAATTCGAATAATTATTGATCGCTATTTTTTCTATTTCACAAATTTTATATATGCACATATATATATTTATTTATTTATTATTTATATATACATATATATATATATATATATATATATATTTATATATAAAATTTGTGAAATAGAAAAATAGAGATCGATGACTATACTCGAATTTTTCTTTTTAACAATTAATCGAGAAAAATCGGACTTTTATAATTAAAAAATGAACTATCGTTTTGTAGTGATTTCGATATTTTTCACATTTTAACGTATGTCATTCCACACAAACACACATACACACACACACACACACACACACACACACACATATATATATATATATATAAATGTGTGTCCATATCGATATGACACCGACAACGAGCGTTGGTACTTTATCGATCGCAACACTTCACTAAACAACGACGCGCTCTGCGTGTTTACTGTTATGACTACTCCCATGTTTACACCGCAATCGAGCCTACCATCACCACCACCGCAGCTATATCGATGACTATACCTAGAAACGATATATCGATTACATTATTGATAACCGTGAACATTTCGAGAATAAGTGTTCTTACCCTGGAATAACTTTTGGACGATTTTCAACGGATATTTCTTATCTATCAACGGGTTCGAGAGAGATAGATAGATAGATAGATAGATAGATAGAGAGAGAGAGAGAGAGAGAGAGAGAAAGAACGAGTTCTTCCCCTTTGTTCGCCCTAATTTGTCTCTATTCTTCTTTAGCGGGTCTCGGGCTAACGAGCATGGGGATTTCTAACGAGAGAAAAGAAATAAAGGAATAAGTAGTTCGAAAGTAGCGCGTGATTGCCAATCGATCAATGCCATTTCTAAAACGAACGAGTGCCTCCACTTAAGCAGAATGAAATTTCGATCGAACCTGTGTGTACGATTCTTATGAGAGATCAACCGGGTTTTGTTGTTCGGAGAATTTTCTTTCCTTTTTTTCTTTCTTTTTTCCCTCTCTCTCTCTCTCTCTCTCTCTCTCTCTCTCTTTAAGATCCATTCATAACTCTTTTCTATTTCTTCTCGTTAACATTTTCCTGCAACGATCGAGCTGATGTATTATTATTCGGTGTTTTTTTCTTTGGGATCTTTTCTGAATTTTCTTTTTTTCTGTTTTCTTTTTTTTCTTTTTACCCTGAAAAATTCCTCGACATCAATTGTGAACGATGAACGATGTTAGATAATGACGATCGTTAGAGTTTTAATGAGTAGTAAGAGAGTTAACTTTTATATAGCGTTTAACAACAATAATTGCTTCTAATTCGCTAAATTTATTTCTATGTTCATATTCGATATATCTAATTTATATATCATATCATATCTAATTCATATATCTAATCAACTTATCATCTGTAGTCTCATTATTTTTTATTTACTTTCTTTCCTTTTGTATTCCTGTTCTCTCTCTCTCTCTCTCTCTCCTCTTCCTGTATTTCTCTTTTTCTTTATTTTTTCTTTATTCATTTTATTTTATTTTATTTTATTTTTTTTTTTTTTTTGAGTAAAAGAGACCGCTAAACGACGAAAAGAGAGGCGAGAATAGGGCCACGGGAAAACTTTATCCCCGGGAAATATGCGACATACAAAGTAAGTGCAGCGTAAATATTTAAAGAGGGAATCGAAGCAGGCAGCAGCCGCGCTGGAAGAGGATTACTTTCGAGCTTTAAAAGAAAGCGACGGGCTCGATCGCGCGTGAAAATGAGTCTCGCGCGTCTTCGTGCCAGAAATACATACGTACATACATACATATATACATATATAATAATAATAATAATAATAATAATAATAATAATAATGAAGAGAGAGTAAGGGTAGAAAAGAATAAAAATAAAAAGAATTATTATTTTCCATGGGGAAAAATTGAACATGTTGAACGTTTTACGCCAAATATCCTAATATTTTTCTAAACGTCAGCGTTATATATATATATATATATATATATATATATATATATATATATATATATATATATATACATATATATATATATATATATATATATACATATATATACATATATATATATATATATATATATATATATATAACTTGTAATTAAATTTACATACACAAATAAAAGCCCGACGATGTTACAAATAAACGCGATGAAGACAAATTTGTCATTAATAAATGTTCCATCGACCGGAACGGAACTTTTAATAAAATATATTTCATTCGACATGTTCAATGAAATATTTCGTATAAAAAAAAAAAAAATATATATATTTCGACTCTTTCGTTCGACGGCACGTTCCGTAATGGGAATGATTACTACACGAATTCATTTCCACGTGTATAATTATTTCTCTACAATTTTTTTCCTTTCTTTCTTTCTTTCTTTTTTTTTTAATAACCGATTCAAACGTATGATTTCATTCTTTTCTCTTTCCAAATCATCGAACATATACGAACATTAAGCGATAACATAAAACAAATATACGTATAAATATAAACGATTCGTTTAACAAAATCGCATTAATCGAATAAATGATCTTTCAATTTAACAATGATCGCGCCGGAGTGTAATGTTCCTTCTTACTTTTTTTTTTCTAATAAAAAATAAATAAATAAATATATATATATATATATATATATATATATTTAACAAATTTATAAAATTTCTTACGCAAAAATTATTTACCGTGTACTTGTGTTAACGCTCGCGTACATACTTATCATTAATATCATTATTATAATTATTATTATTATCGTAATTATTATTAATTATTATTATTATCATCATCATCATCATCATCATCATCATTATTATTATTATTACCACTGATGACCCTGCAGTAAGAGTAGATATATGCGAACGCGTGTACCGTAAATGTAATTACCGCTTAAAGAGGACGCGCCATTCCACCCCCTCCCTCCCGCCCAGTCCCGCCCCGTCCACCCCTTTTTCCATTCCCTACCTCGTCCGTAACAACTTCCCTATGCCCTTGGCGAACTTCCTGCGCGTTAATTACGAGATTTCGTTCCGTTAATAAAGATCATCGGAAAATTCGTGTTTTGCTGGAATTCGCACCAAATCTTTCCTCATCCCTTCACCTTCACCCCCCTCCCCGACCCATCCCGAATTTGCTTTCGCATAAAATAAGATATAATTCGTACGTTAACGACGAATGAATACGTACGTTTAATTAACGCAAACGAAGTTTTACGTGGATGTTATCCATCCCTCTATCTCTCTCTCTCTCTCTCTCGTTCTCTTTCCTCTCATCTTTCTCCCTCCTCCTCCTCCTCCTCACGCTCCTTCTCCTTCCTACACGATCTTTTTAAGATCATAAAGTATACTCGGGTTATATACGATTTATACGAATTTAGGGGAAGATTGGATAGAGAGCGTGAAAACCGGGGAAACTATGAGAAACGATCTCGAATATTGTAAGGAAATAGAAGGATTACACTTTGTCGGATAATTTTCAACGAAACAATGTATTTTTACATCTTACGAGGTACGAATAATACCGGTTATCCAACCTTTTCCCCGATAAAAAGGTTTATCAGTATTTGTAATATTTTTATCTTTTCAACAAACTAATTATCTCTCTCTCTTTATCCTTTTTGTCTAATTAACTTCTTTTCATCTTCGTATCTTCTCGTCGAATTAACCTTTTTATCTGTATTTTAAACAAAAAAAAAAAAGAAAAAAGAAAAAAATAAAAAGAACGTGCCATAAATTTATTGCACCAAGACGCTACAGCGCGTCGTTTGAATCAATTTTAATAGAGCTTTTCTAAAGGAAAGTTAAAGAAAAAAAAAAAAAAGAAAACAATAAAAGTAATTGTAACAATTACTTAACATCGTACGATTACACCGGGAAGTATTTTGTTTCGACGATGAACGTTATTTGATCGTTGATAGAAATATGAACAAAAATATCGATAACATTTAGAACGGGAAATTATATTTGCAGTCGATTTCGTTTATAATTAATTTCATTTGATAGATCGTACGATAGATCGTAATAACAAGAAACGGAAAGATACAATAGATAGATAGATAGATAGATAGATAGTTAGATAAATACGTGAATACACAGATACGTAGGTACATAGATACATAGATAAATATTAAGTTGGGTAATAAGTTCGTAGCGTTTTTAAATAAAAGTCTTTTATAGAAACGCTACGAACTTATTCTCCGACATAATAGATAGTGTGTGAGAGAGAGAGAGAGAGAGAGAGAGAGAGAGAGAGAGAGAGAGAGAAAGAAAGAAAGAGAGAATATATATATATATATATATATATATATATATATATATATATATATATATTCCCGGTGAGTAATTCGAAGGATATTTGCCCTCTTTCCTTCCCTCTCTTCTACCCTCCCTCTGTCTCTCCATCCATCCACCATTCCCGTCCACGTTCCCGTACCCTCCCTCCCTTGTCCCTCCCCCCCCTCTCCACCTAGCCCTTTTCCAAGCAATGAAGGTACAACTTCCCGTCGAATCTAAATCCATTTACCGGGTAGGTCGACAAATTTCCGCCGATCGGACGGCATTAATTGCAGAAATATATCACCGGGTTCTCTCTGATCCTACTACCAAACGACGACGGTCAGGCATAATTTACGGAAATAACGCGAGCTTCCGTTTATAGACAGGTCCATAGAATACGTTAACCGAATATTACTACTACTAATACCACCAGTACTATGCTTCTGTCATAATATCTTGAACGAACTCGTAAAGGCAAAAATAAATCGTGCGAAACGTATTTTTTAATCTATTAAAATTATTCGAAACGTCATATGGATGGATGGATGGATGGATGGCAATCGTTGCTAGTTTTAAATTATATTTTATTAATTACACTTGTCTACTCTTGACTCTATGTTAATCCAGTCATCGAAATTGTCTCGTCGTTTTATATAGGAATCGATCGGATCGGATTTTTAAATTGTAAAAGAACGTACGTAAATCGCGTGCGTTTTATTCGTCTTATTAAAATTCATTCGGGTCTTTTATTAATTTCAAGTGAAATTTCCGAGTCTATAATAATATCAGATATATCGATGTTATGCAATTCATCCTGTATATATATATATATATATGTATGTATGTATAGACGCAGAAATGTACCATATTTTGTTCTCGGTAGTTTCGGCGGGGAAATAACTTTATTGGATATTTTATCGTTCACGGCGACTAAGAAGAGTGAAACGAGTTTTTCATGGACGAAAACGTAGACGTTAGTAATAATAGATAGACAGTAGTATTAGTATTAGTAGTAATAGTAGTAGTAGTAGTAATAATAATAATAATATTAGTGGTAGTGGTAGTATTAGTAAGAGTAAGAGTGGTGGTAACGGCTATGGCGTTGGCGTCTGGGGTAGCGCCATTCTTCGCGCGATTAAAATTATAATTTAATCCGATGGAATCAGCGACTACACCCACCCACCTTCGAATATTTATGATCGCATTCATCAGGCCGGGCGATGAAATTGTAATCGTAAAATTCATCCGCCGGTGGCTTTTTAACTCGACCAATATAAAGTAAGAACCCGAAGTATAACTACCGTTATCTCGAGCAAGCACTACTAGATTATATCTCTGACCATACGTTCAGAACCAATTCCAATTTCTATGGAGGGTTTTATATTTTTACTTTCTTTCTTTCTCTTCTTTTTTTTTTTTTTTTTCGTACATTCGTTCGAAAATTTATCACGCGCAATATACCGCGTTAACCGTAAGTATATTGTTAAATATATTTATAGGATTCATATTAATTATATATGATTGTTATCGGAGTATTATATATTTAATATAAATATATTATCGTATATAAAATATACGTATTGGATATTATTGATCGGATCTTTTCTTTCGATCGAATTATTTTATTTTTATTTTATTTCATTTTTTTTTCCAATCCCTCGAATCACCGATAAAACTACATCTGTATCGCATATTATATCGAAACAATTAATACGAGAAAAAGATAATTTCACGATCAAACGCATATTATTCATCCGGTTGAATAATCTCGAAAGTTGGCGGAGAGTACTCTTCCGTATTTATTTGCCTGCACGTAAAACGAATTATACTTTTTTTTTTATTTTTTATCATTATTATTATCATACACACACACACACACACACACACATATATATATATATATATATATATATATATATATATATATATATATAGAGAGAGAGAGAGAGAGAGAAAGAGAGAGAGAGAGAGAGAATGAAAACGCGTAAATTCGGGGAAAATATTATTTGTCGTTGGTCCGGCGTTCTATGGGGAAATATTTTCTGGCGTGTTGTCGATTCTCTTCATTTTCATCGAACATCTATCGCTTATTCTATTATATTTTACTCATCGTATCATTCCGATTCGAAATAATAGATAATTCATGATAAATCTCATGAATGCGCCTGTAAAAATTCTATTATATCTTTCAATGGCACCGAGCGAGAAAGAGCAAAAGTATATGGAGATATGGAGTTACAGAGATAAAGAGAGAGATAGAGATAGTCGAAGAAGATCCTTGATTCGACTTCTTATCTGTAATAAAAGGGGAAAGAGAGGATACCGGCTATATCTCCCCTCCTCCTCACCTCCATTTAAATCGTAAGAAATTAACATTATACTACCTCTTAACCTCCCTCCCTCCCTCCCTCGCTTCCTACCATCCTCCGTTCTCCACCTACAATCCCCTTCTATCCTCGTTTTCTCTAAGCCGAGGATAACGAAACACCCTATATGCAGTTACATTATACAATATAATCGGTGATACGGTGTATGCGTACACCGGGTTTGGTTAAGCGTTTAGCGCGTCCCCTTTTATCCCTAGAAACGGACAAAAGAAATATCAGAATAGAAGAGGAGTAGGAGTAGGAGGAGGAATAGGATGAGGATGAGGAGGATGAGGAGGAGGAGGAGGAGGAGGAGGAGGAGGGTGGTTATCGTGGTTAACGATACGATGCTAACGCTTTTCCCTATTATCCGACCCGATCTAATCCCTCTCTTTCTCTCGCCCGTGTGTCTTTGTTTCTCTTCGTTTACGTAGAAAAAAGGGAAATAAAAGGAAAAAATTTAAAGAGAAAGAAAAAAAAAAAAAAGAAGAAAAAAAAAAACCCACGAAAAAGATGTTCTTCAAAAGTCTGACGTGTTGGTCGGGACGTTGAAACGCACGAATGAATTAATGAATGAATTAATGTATGAATTAATGTATGAATGAATGAATTAACGTATGAATGAATTAATGAATGAATGAACGTACGAACGAAAGAATATCGATAAAAAGTAAATAATAAAAAGAGAAAAAGAGAGAGAGAGAGATTAAAGGGATGCCCGAGTAATAATCTTTCCCAACCCCCGTACCACCAACCCTTCATTCCCTCCACCCCCTCCCGTTTCCCCCTACCCTAAAGTCCTAACAATTTCCAACGCTCTTTGAAAATCGCGTTAACGCATGCCACCACCCCCCTCCCCCCGGTCAGTATACCCCGACCCCGTTTTTCACCCGTCCACCTACTAAGACCCCCCATGACCCGTGCCTTTTAATACCATCCTTTTATACACCCCATAATGTCTCTTTTGAATATATATAGCGCGTTATATAAGTCTGATATTCTCCTATCTTAAACATTCTGTTACTCTAGAAAAGCACGGGACTTCATTAAAACGGGAAATCTCATTTTGCAATGGGATAATCGTCCTGTTGTCAAACCACCCTCCCTCCCTCCCTCCCTCCCTTCCTTCCTGTCTCTATCTCTCTCTCTCTCTCTCACCACCATCACTATTTAAACTGTCGGCTTATCGTTATCCTTCGTTTTCTTATTTTCTATAATGATAATGACGATGGTGATGATGATGATAATGATTATTATTATTATTATTATTATTATTATTATTATTATTATTATTTCTTTTTTGTCTACGCGAAGAACCAAAAAAAAAAAGAGAAGAAATAAAAAAAAAAGGGAAAAGAAACGAAAAGAATAAGATGAGAAAGCTGAACGTTAACGTGGACGTGGGAGTTCGCCATAGAAAAGGATTCACTCTCGAGTTTAGCCCGTTAAACGACAAAGAGAGGAAAGTAAAGTAGAGTAGAGTTGAGTGGAGTAGAGCAGAGCATAGCAGAGCAAAGTAGAGTAGAGTAGAGCAGAGCATAGCAGAGCAGAGCAGAACAGAACAGAGTAGAGTAGAGTAGAGTTGAGTAGAGTAGAGTATAGTAGAGTCTCCAAGCCGACTTCGGTAGTAGAGAGGTTTGCATCCACCCATAACTAAGATGAGGGACGGAGTGGGGGAGAATGAGGGTGGGAACGGGGAGGGTAGGTGGGGGAGGTGGGGATGGGTGGGTTGCGTGGGTGGGATGGATAAGAGACTAATAGGAAAACTAGCAGCGAGCGAGCGACTTTTTGCCGTTAGATTAAAATATGCAAATAAGTTAGGCGACATTGCTAAGCTCTCTCTCTCTCTCTCTCTATCTTTCTCTTTCTCTCTGTCTCACTCTTTCTCTCTCATGGTTCAGGGATGCGACCACCGCCTCCTCTGCTACAGTCAACCCCGCAGTCGCCTCTACCGTTTGCACGACCCTGGCGACGAAACCGCAAGCTCTCTCTCTCTCTCTCTCTCTCTCTCTCTCTTTCTACCCCCTCGAACCCTCGGAAACCTCCCTCCACACCACCTCCCCCGTATCTCCGCAGCCTACCCTCTCGCGCGACACTACTCTGCCGACGCTAGCTCGGAGATTACGAGGGTGCAATGCGGAGTGCGGAATTACATTTTAATTTCATCGGTAGCACGCTCCTATTACGCCACACTTCTCCTTCCACCCTCTCTCTCTCTCTCTCTCTCTCTCTCTTTGTGTATGTGTGTGTGTGTGTGTGTGTGTTTCTCTGTTTCTCTCTCTCTCTCTCTCTTTTTCTCTCTTTGTCTTTCTCTAACACCCTTCCCCAACGATATTTGCTGCACCCATACTTTTTAACCAGAATCCTTACCGAGATACGTTGGATACCTACGAGCACTCGAGTTAAGGGTGTTCGGGGTTTTATTCAACGACTATCGAAGAATATGAATGTAATTTTTTTCTCTTTCTTCTTCTCTTCTCTTCTCTTCTCTTTTCTTTTCTTTTCTTTTCTTTTTTTTTTAATTTGTTTTGCCTTCCTACGGTAACAGGGAGGAAGAAAGTTATTATCGAACGATCGTTTATACCATCGGCGTTAGTCGAATTTTGTATGATTTGCTCGAAAAATATGATAGCTGGGGTAGGGGGCGGAGGGAGGGAGGGATGGGGGAAGGGTTAATTTCGAGAACTTTCGTACTCGTTATCGTCTTTAAACGTTCTCGATCAACGATATTTCGATCGCGATATTCGATATTTCGATCGCGATCGATAAAATTCGTTTGGAAAATATTTGAACGATACTTTGGAACCTCGAACGACCGGCAAGACTCGTAAGTTTCGCGAAAACCTTCTCTTCTCTTCGACGAAGATAGACTTTCGAAGTTTTCTTCTTAAAATCCGACGAAATTTGCCAATCGATCCTCTCCCCTTAACGACAAAACGATATACACTCGTAACACGCGGTTATCGAAGATCATCGTACCCTCGATCAACGGACGAATCATCATAAATAGGTCCAATAATCAAAGATATTCGAAACGATCGATTTTCGATAATCCCCGTGTACTTTGTTTAAACGTGACGACGATTCAAAGGAACGATACGAATCGTAATTGGGGCTCGAGAGTTTTAACATCGATGATAGCTAAGAAAAACTAGCAATTTCATTCTTACCTCCTTTTCGATATCTTGTAATATAAAAGAAAGAGAGAGAGAGAGAGAGAGAGAGAGAGAGTGTGTGTGTGTGAGAGAGAGAGAGTGAGAGAGAGTGAAACGATCCCACGAACATTCGATCTTCTCGCTTTTATCAGCAAAAAGTTAAGACCCTTTACTTTTTTTTTTTGCTCCTATTTCTTACCTCGTCCTTTCTATTCCTTATTCTCTCTCTCTCTCTTTTTGATCCCTTCTTCTTCTTTTCTATAGAAATAAAGAAGGAAAAAGAGATAGAGAGAGAGGGTGGATAAACGGAGGGAGGAATAAGGAGAGTAAAACGGTAGGAAAAAGGAGCGGTTAGACGAATAGCCCAGTCACGGTAAAACGGACGAACGAGACTGAGAGAGAGAGAGAGAGAGAGTAGAGATAGAGTAGAGAGAGAGAGAGAGATGGGTGGATAGGTCGTAGGGCGCGTGCTGGTTATCGGTTATCTATAAATCGACTGTGAACGAGCTTACCGTAGTAGATGGGTCGTCATAATCCTGCCGAACGAAGCGCGTCCGAAGATGGACGGCCGATGTTGCTCGCGGTGATCCGTGCTTTTTGTTTTGTTAGAGGAAGAGGAAGAAGAAGAAGACGACTACGACTACGACGACTGATTCGAGTTATACACCCCCCGGGGGATATTATATCGAGCGAAGAGTTTTAAAGCCGCACCTTTCTTCTTCCTCTCGAATAAAACGAAGAAAGGAAGGAAAGATATTTTCTTTTTTTTTTTTTTTTTTTATTTTTATTTCCTCCTTTCTTTTTTTTTGCTTCTCTTCTTTTCCTCTTTTCATATTTCTTCCATTCACATCGAGCAATTTTTATAAAAAAAATTCGATCCTTTATCGATAATATATATTCGACTGAACGATACGATCGTATCGTCGATCGATTATTTTCTTTTCTTTTCTTTTCATTTCGTTTTGTTTGGTTTTATTTGTTTGTTTTTATCTCTTATTACGTACTCTCGTACGAACATAATCTTCTTTCTCTCTCTCTCTCTTTCTCCCTCTATCTTTTTTGTTTCGTTTTGGTTTTCTCTTAATTCGTCGTTTCCGTCACGCTTGGATCCCCGGTGTTTCTTTTTTCTTTTTTTTTTTTTTATCTTTTTCTTTACCTTCACTCTCAAGATATTAATTTTAAAGATTTAATTAAGAAAGTAATCATTATATCTTATAACTCCCGATTATTCCTAAGGTATTAAAACGGGCGTGGGACGAGATTGAGTAGGGTGGAATTAATTATATTCTCCTTTTTAACATTGTCGTCGTACGCGAATGTTTTTTTGCTCTTAATATCCGAGATAGATGTCTAAATAAATAGTTATTAATTAATTACGGAGACACACTTTACGAATCTAACGTTATCTTTTTCTATCCTCGAAACACTCGAGGTATCGAGAGTACAAGTTCAAAATAAAATAAAAAAAAATAAATAAATTAAAAGAAATAAAAAAGAAAAAAAAAGAAGAGGAAAGAAAAAAACGACGGAATAATACGTTATAAATACCGCTTTCTATCCTAATTGATAAATTATTTCACGTAGGACGTTGGTTTCTGATGAATGAGCATGAGGATCGAAGAGAGATAAAGAGAGAGAAATAAAGAGAGAGAGAGAGAGAGAGAGGCAAAGGATTCATCGAATTATTCGCTATATATTTTGATATAGGCATGCTGTGGTATAAGAGGAAAAGGGAAGAACGGGGTATGGGGGGATTCAAAAGAGAAAGAGAAAGAGAGAGAGAGAGAGAGAGATAGAGATAGGGAAATAGAGATAGAGAGAGGTGGGAGGTGGGAGGTGGGAGAGAGGTTGGGGGTGGTTGGAGGGCGAGCACCACGTCGAGTGCGACGCTGGTGGTGGAGAACAAATGATTTAATGAGCGAAGGGCTGGAAAGCCGACAGTGGCAGCCAACCGGGAAATGAGGACGAGAGAGAGAGAGAGAGAGAGAGAGAGAGAGAGAGAAAGAGAGAGAGAGCAATATATATATATATATATATATATATATGTATGTATATGTATGTATATGTATGTATATATAAAGGCCATAGCGAAACACGACGCAGTGGCTTCTCGTAGCCGGGAGAGCGCTCACCGATGCGAAATTTCATTCCTCGAAATTTTCACTGACGGAGAAGAACGTGCCTTCGAATAGGGTGCCGCCCACCTTTTCGAAAAAAAAAAAAAGAAAAAGAAAAAACAAAATACAACGACGGACGAACTTTTTGATCTTTCGCTTACTCTACGAAAATTATACGAGGTAAAACGGGGTTGTTAATGTTTAAATATATGGAGGACGAGTAATCCGTCGTAATATTTAATTGTACCATCTATGACGATCGTATTATCGAATATTGTATTATTTCATGCGTTATTTTATACGTCATCGTTCGTAAATATATTTTGCGATTGTTACAATTGTTACCGAACTCTCTCTCTCTCTCTTTTCGTTTTTCATTAGTTATGTAATCCATAAATATTTTTTATTTTTTTTTTTTTTTAAAAGAGAAGGTCTTTGAAAACCGTGACATAACGTTTGAAGTAGTTTGCTTAGCGTATTGTTACGTTTTCGATATTATTTTTCTTCTTTTTATTTATTTTATTTTATTTTATTTTATTTTATTTTATTTTTTTAAATACATACTCTTAACAGAAAAATCGGTAAATGGAAATGACATAGAGTGAAAATGAAAAAAAAAAAAATAAGGAAAAAGGATTCGTGTATTAACATTGATACGTTATTTTAATGATACATAGAAAAGAAATGAATCAAGGGCGTTAGATTATAACGAAATAAATAATTTCCTTGGTTAAATAATGAGAAACGATTTAAAAATAATCGTAAAGGATAGTATCTATTATTATTACAAAACAAAAAAAAAAGAAGAAGAAAAAGAACCGTGATGTTTAAAACATTTTAATATCAATGAATTATGCAATTAGTTTTTATATTAAAACATTGAATTAACATACGTTCGATAATATCGTTCCTTTTAATTTTTCTTATCTCCCGAGTTTATCTCTGTTATCTTAACGCACGTTACGATTATTTCATACTTTCGTACGTTGTCGTAATTATTTAAACAAAAAAAAAAAAGAAACGAAAATATATATAAGAAAATATATAAATATGTAATAAAAATAAACTCGCTTATCAATGCAGAAATCACTTCCGACCGAAGTTATCAATTGAAAGATCGATCAATTCCGTTTGCTACAAGTGTCGCATTGCAAAAAAAAAAAAAAAAAAAACAAAAAATGAGAAGCGAAAAGTCGATTGGTTCTTCGACGATCGATATTCGATATCGAATGGAAAAGGAGAAAAAAAAAAATAAAAAAGAAAAACCACCGACGAAAGTAAAGATAAAAAAGAAGAAAAAAGAAAAAACAGAAGAAAACAGGGGCGAAGGGGAAAGGGGAAGGGAAGGGTAAAATAAAAAAAAAAGAAAGAAAGGATCCTATTATCTCGATCGTGGCAACAAAGTAGGGATATAAGATTAGGAGAGTTTTTTTAATCAACGTTGACCAATGGGTGATTACAACGCTCGTTTAAACTCCTATAAACGTTGAAGGGTCGAACATAAAACGTGAAAGTTAGGATATGCTTGATACTTCAAGAGAAATATATACGATGAAAAGAGACATAATATATAGTTTTATACATGTATAAAACACGCGCGTGTTTTTGTGTGTATATATATATATATATA
>OU427006.1:2694613-2714613 GCA_911387935.1 Dolichovespula saxonica | reverse complement strand
AGATAGATAGATAGATAGATAGATAGATAGAGAGAGAGAGAGAGAGAGAGAGAGAGAGAGAGAGAGAGAGAGAGATAGAGAAAGAGGTGTGGTGGGGGAATGTATGCTCATATATATATATATATATATATACACGTACGTTGCGCGTGTAATGTTTGCAAAGGAAAGAGACAAAAAAAAAGGAAGAAAAAAAAATAAGAAAAAGAAGAAGAAGAAAATAAAATGGTAGGGCGATCGCGTCAGAGAAAAGGAAAGAAAGAAAGGGAAAAAAGGATGGGGGTGGGGGAAATGCACCTTCTCTTTCAGTCGAATGGAATTAGGGAAGATTCGTGAGAAGAAAGACGGATAACGATTGAGTAAAAGAGAGAGGAAACACACATACACACACACGCACACGCACACACGCACGCACGCACGCACGCACACGTACGTATATAGATACATACATACAAGAGTGAGAAGAATAAAGCACTGGGACGAGGTCGAAGGGTGAAGAAGTGTAGACGAAGAAAGAGATAAAGAAAGAAAGAAAGGATGGAAGGAAGGAAGGAAGGAGGGAGGGTTGAAGGGAGGGAAGGAAGAAGAGGAAGAGGAAGAAAAAGAAGAAGGATAGGAAGAAAGATAGAGTAGGGAAAAAAAAGGGGAAAGGGCAAAGGGAGGAGGTGAGGGTCGAGGGTGTGCGTTGTAACGCCGAGACGATGCCAGAGCATTAGGGAAATTGAAACGGTTTTCTTTATCTGCTCCGTAGAAGAAAAGCTGAGAACGTACTACCCGTCCATTTTTTCCTTTTTTCTTCTACTTTTTCCGTACTCTCTCTCTCTCTCTCTCTCTCTCTCTCTCTCTCTCTCTCTCTCTCTCTCTTATCCAATTCTTTTCCTATTTTCTATTTCCCTCTCCTCGATATTCTTGTCTCTTTCTTCGATCTCATTCGACCCTTCGACATTATATACGCGTTTACCTCTGTTATTCGATAATATATATTACATTGAAGAAGAAGAAGAAGAAGAATAAGAAAGGAAAAATTTAAAGTAAAAGAAAAAAAGGACGAAGAAAATGTTTTTGACCAAAAAGTAAAAGATAGAAAAAAAAATAAAAATAGGTAGAGAGAGAGAGAGAGAGAGAGAGAGAAAATAAAGGAACGAAAGAAGGAAGAAAAAGGAAAATAGAAATAGAGAAATAGAGATGGTATATATATATGTGTGTGTATATAAAGGGGAGGGAGAAAGAGAGATAGAGATAGATAGATAGATAGATAGATAGAGAGAGAGAGAGAGAGAGAGAGTGAGATAAACGAGGAAGATACACGTGACGAGGTATCGATAGCTACGAATCTCGCTACGCCAGGGATCGACCGAGAGTCCCGTTTTCAACCCCTCTCTCTCTCTCTCTCTCTCTCTTCTCTCTTGCCTATCTACGAAGAGAGAGAGATAGAGAGATAGAGAGAGATATATATATATAGAGAAAGATAGATAGAGGGTGGGTGGTAGTAGAGCTTTTGGTATTCCTGCTGTCAGATCAGCTTTATTGACTCTGGATAAACCGCGTTGCCTGTGTCGCGCCTGTGTTCCGACGCACGCGCGTATACTTTAATGTCCATGAGAGAGAGAGAGAGAGAGAGAGAGAGAGAGAGAGAGAGAGAGAGAGAGAGAGAGAGAGAGAGAGAGAGAGAGAGAGAGAGAGAGAGAGAGAGAGAGAGTACTTTATACGCGTACTCGTGTATCCTTCTCCTGTGAGTATGTGCGTGCGTGTGCGCGTGTGTCTTTATCTCCCTCTGTGTCCTGTGAAATCACTGCGAATAAAATAAAACAACAAAAAAAAAAAAAAAATAAAGAAAAATACAAATAAAAAGTAGACGGCTTTACGTGCGGCTTACAATTTCTTATACGAAAAAAAAGATATATATATATAAAGAGAGAGAGAGAGAGAGAGAGATAACTTCAAAATAATTCTCGAAATTATAAAAGTTTCCGAAGATAACGAATTGTAATTTTTGAATTCCAGAAAATGAGAGAACGTTTTATTAAAAATTAAGCTAGTTATAATTCATACGAAAGGTGGAAAAATTCGTATAAGTAATAATGATAATAATGAAATGCAAGTGAATAAAAAAAAAAAAAAAAAAAAATGTGGCGTGCGAGATAGATAGAGAGAAAGAGATAGATATATAGATAGATAGAGTGTGTGTGTGTGTGTGTGTGAGAGAGAGAGATAGGTATATTCCATGGACGAAGTGTGTAGCAGAGCGAGTAAGACTCTCCAGTTTCATCTTCGCGTATAAATATTCATAGCTAGAGGCAGTATGTCGAGCGTAGAACCTAGCTAGACTCATAGACGAGAGACGGAAGCCCTTCCGAGGTCGTGAGTCAATTACCAAAGGCTTAGCACGTAAATTCTTCTTCTTCTTCTTCTTCTTCTTCTTCTTCTTCCTCTTCCTCTACCTCTTTCTTATTCTTTGAGAATATGGGATAGGGGATAAATCATAGTCCGTCGGTATCACGTAATTAAGTACGATGAAGAGTTTAACACTAAAAGACGAGGGACGATTAGCGAGAACCGATATTAAAGTGTCTATACGTAGTATAAATCTAATCGCTTGAGTGAGTATAATCTAATCGCTTTTAGAGTAGCGCTTGGCTTTGGTAACGTTTGTACCGCGATGAAACTCGTATATAAATTTCTAATCTGACGCGCGTTGATATACGTCTCTGTATCTCTGATTTCTCCATTCCGAAACCATCCAACACCCCAAATCCCGAAACATCCTGATATTTAATAATAAATTTTCGATTTAATGCGCGTACGTCATTGAACGTTAACGACTTAACCGTAGTTTTGATTTTATATCCCGTGTTATTTAATTTTATATCGATGTATTGTTATAACGAACTAACACTAATCATGATTTTACATATATATATATATATATATATATATATATATATATATATATATATATATATATTATTTTTTCTTTGTTAAATATTTTATTCTTAATGATCTCATTAAGAACTTACGTATTTATACGTTTATTCGTATATCGTTATCAAATCACATGTATTAAACTTAAATAGTTCGTGTTTGGTGGAAATCAAATACAATTTTATATCTCGTTACTAATCATAAATACATTATTATTAATAATAACAATAATAATAATAATATTATTATTATTATTATTATGAAATCAAAGAGGGTTTCGTAATGTTTTCGTATAAACTCGTATAAATAAAATCATGTGAACACACACACACACACACGCACGCACGTACGCGCGCATAAACGCATATATGATTAATATTCATAATTAATAGAGTTTGCAGTACGAAATAAAACTCGTGAAAACGTAAAGGTTAAGTAATAAAAAAAAAAAAAAAGGAAAGAAAAGTGAAAAGGAGAAATTACGAAAAAAAAAAAAAAAATATTAAAAAGAAAAAAAAAATGTTCTCGAAAGGAAGGCCTTTAATGAAGTTAAACACTTTGGCTCAGACGATTAATATATAGGCGCGCTCGTTTTAAATAACGAGAGAGATTAGATCCTTAGTCGTACTATAGACGTAATACGAAAGAGAGAAGGATAAATGGATTTGGACGAAAAAAAAAAAAAAAAAAGAGGAGAATGAGTAGGAGAATTAGAGTAAAAGAGAGAATATGGAGAAAGTGGAAGAGAGGGATGAACGCGAGGCGCTGTGCGATTTCTACTTTACGAATTGCGTTAAAGCGCGGCATGGTTATTGCGCTAAGTGGCTGCAATAAAATGTAAAATATGCTTGTTAACACCGGTGGCTTGTTCCTCTGTACCGTCTACCGTACTGGCTGAGCAAAAAAGAAAGAAAGAAAGAAAGAAAGAAAAAAGAAAAGTAGGAATGATAAGAGAGGGTAGTCGGACGAAGTGTGAGAGAGAGAGAGAGACGGAGCACAAGTACACAAAACAGAGTTTGCAGTCGTTATAATGGCGGCAGTTGAAAAGAAAGAGAAGGGAGATAAAGAAAGAGTGGAAAGAAGTAGATGGAAGGTACGTGGGATGACTTGTCAGGTACTCTTATTAGGCTAACTCTCGAAACATCCTTGAAACACGTTTGTGGATTAGACTTGTGTTGAACATAACTCTTTCTATATTTCTTTCTTTTTCTTTCTTACTACGATATCACAGCGGGGTTTGGACGTCGAGAAATGGCGTTAGTTATATGAAAGTGGATGAAATTAAAGCGGGAAGTATCTTAAGACCCAGAACTCGATGATATTTCATCTGTAAAGATCGATCTATTTAAATCCGAGAGTATTTTCGACGTTGATGATTCATTAGCGGTACTAGGACGATAATTGCGTTTAAGTATTATCGGGAATATTTTATTAATTGAGGGGAGGAGAGGTAGGTAGGGAAAAAAAAAAAGATCGTGAATTCGAACGAACTGCTGTCGGCCGGCACGAATTTAAGGCTATTAGAGAAACGAGAAGGGATGCTTTTCAAGGAGATCGTTTCAAGAAGGGACGAAAACGTGTTTTAAAGTCGGATAGTTTCGTCGTTCCTTAACGACTACGATACGTTCGATGATTGTGTCTCGCTCGCGTTCGACGCGATTTCTTTCGTAAATAACATTCGTAATTAACGACGTTACGAAGTTCGCTATACCGATAGCATTGAACTCAAAGAAAAACCCCGTTCGTCTCGATGTTTATCGTTCTTCGTCAATTTAACGATATATCGCGATACGATATTATCGAAACGATTTTTTAGTAGTAGTAACAAATTATCACTACTACGTTCATTAATGAAATAATTCCAGTTACGATCGTTCGAATTATTAAAAGGAAACTCGAGAGAAAAGAATTGAAATAATATTGTTTATCCTTTTTTAATATTTTTTTTTTTTTGTTATCTTTTATTTTTCAAACCCCTGCATTTATATTACCTTCTTTACGTCCCGGTACGAACGGGTTGCTCACTGGCAGGGGCTTAAAAAACAAATATATATATATATATATATTTACCACGGACAAATGGATTCGCAAGAGTATGCACGAGCGATGATATTGCCTATATCGCTAAACGCGCTAGCTAGATTCGGGCTATTGTTGTTGTTGTTGTTGTTGTTGTTTTTTTTTGTTCGTTTGTTCTCTTTTTGTTTCGCGAATATTTATTCACTTCTTCCTTTTGTTCGTATATTTATGTCCTTTATGTGTTTTTATTTTTCTTTTTTGTTTTTTTTTCTTTCTTTTTTTTTTTTTTTGTCGACGACGCAGTGTGATATTTTTCTAAAGCAGCCAGGTGTCCGCGCGTATCTCGTGACTCGGATCTCACGTTTGAAGTGATTTTTTGAAATGCGTGAGAAAGAGAAAGAGAGGGGGGTAAAAACAAGGAGGAAACGGAGAGAGAGAGAGAGAAAGAGAAAGATGGCTGTGTCGACGCGTTGCACCGGCTGCTACGGAATTAAATGAAACTCCTCGACAAATCCGATTCTTAGGCGCGAACGCGATTCGTCTTCCATCTCGATTTCTCTCTCTCTCTCTCTCTCTCTCTCTCTCTCTCTCTCTCTTTCTTTCTCTAACTATGCACGCTTTCACCATCTCTTTTCATTCGATCTCCGAGACGTAATTCGCTTTTCTCGGACGTTCTCTCTCTTTCTCTCTCTCTGTCTCTCTCTCTGTCTGTCTCTCTGTTTCTTTGTCTCTCTCTCTCTCTCTCTCTCTCTCTCTCTCTTTATTTTCCTCTCTCTCCTCTCCATCTATCTCTCTTCGTGCATACCCTCCCTTGCGCTCTAATTGACAAGGAGCTTAGTACCGAGAAAATCTCATGGAGGGGAAAAAAAATCGAACGAACGAACGAACGAATCGATTCTCGAACGATCTGACGACTTTGTATCCCGCGTGACTATCTCCTTCGAGATAAACGTAGAAATAATAAACAAACGTTTTCTTCGATATTCCTTCGACCAGTGTCTATCTTTTTATTTTTTTTTTTTTTCTTTTCGTTCTCTATTTCTTTTTGTTAAAGGAGAACTTATATTAGACGTAACAGATGGATAAATATTGTTAGACAGAGATAAAAGGGGGGGGGGGGTATACGTGAGGAATGTTGAACGATGCGCTTGTCTTAAGAAATAAACAAAAAAAGAATAATAAAAAAAAAAAAAATAAGAAGAAAAAATAAAGGAAGAAAAATATAGTGAGAAAAAAGAAATTAAAAAAAAAAAGAGATAGAGACAGTGAGAGAGAGAGAGAGAGAGAGAGAGAGGGTGGGTGGGGAGAAAATATAACTCCTGGGAAGTGGCCTTCTTTCTCACTTTATTTTTAATGACTTTAAGAAAACTTTAGGAAGGAGAACCCCTGCGATCTTCCCCCACCCTCTCTCTCTCTCTCTCTCTCTCTCTCTCTCTCGGGGTGTAGTCGAGACGTCGTCGGCCGAGTCACGGAAGAGTGTACGTAGAAAAAGAGAGAGAGAGAGAGAGAGAAGCTTGCTGCAAAGAATATAAACAATGTGTTTTAATTAGAATCCCTTGGCTCGATGAATGCACAAGCATTGCCCCTAGGGCCCCACGAACGACTCGACCTACACTCCGACCTTTTTCTTCATCCCTCCTCCCTCTTACCCCCGCTACTTCAACCCCTTTACCCCGTCTAATACTCTTCTCTCCATCTCCATCTCTTTCTATATATATATATATATATATATATATATATCTTTCCCCTCTCTTACTACTCGACAGGAAGTAGATCCGCTCGCAAAAGCGAACAAAGCTAATCTTTTTCAAGCTGAAAAACGCTTTATTTCCTCGGCATACTAATCGCATCGAATCTCCTTCTACTTTAACAGTTTCCCTCGAATCACCGGGATACTCGAGTTCTCTTCCTAGGAGTGGAATAGGAAAAGCTGCTGCGCGGGTTGGATGGGTGGTTGAGATGGGACGGTAGGGAGGTAATAGACAGACAGAGAGAGACAGAGAGAGAGAGAGAGAGAGAGATAGAAAGAAGAGATTCAGCAGGACGTAGATTAAAAACGTTTAGTAACTCCGTACACTCTCATCTCTTCTGGCTACTTCTCTTGCATTCATTTTTCCTTTTATTTTCCCTCTTTTATCCCTTTTTTTTTTCTTTTTTGTTATCCTTTAAGTTTGCCTTTTACACTTTTTCCTTCTCTCTCTCTCTCTCTCTCTCTCTCTCTCTCTCTCTCTATCTTTATCTTTATCTCCATCTCTTTTTCCTTTTATTTTTATCGCCGGTTACATAATTTTTCTTCCTACGCGAGAAGTAGTTTGTTACTTTTAATTTCTAGCCGAGAAAGAGAGAGAGAGAGAAAGAGAAAAAGAGAGAGAGAGAGAAAGAAAAAGAGATGAACGATAATCTCGTCTGAAAAATTTTAGGTCGCTTTAACGAGCACGATTCTTTGAGATTAATTAACGCTAGAAAGAAAAAAAAAAGAAAAAGAAAAAAGAAAAGAGAGAAAAGGAAGAGAAATGAAAAAAAGAAAATAACGCGCGCGCGCGTACGTGTATGTGAGTGTCTGAGTGTCCTTCTGGGTTAGTGTCTGAAGGTTATATTGAAGGAAACGAATGAACTTTGGAGAATAAACGAAATCAAAAGAACCGTGAAATCGAATTTTCATTTTATAATAACTGTGGAAGGGTGGGTGGGGGTGGGTGGGGGTGGGTGGGTGTGGGGGAAGGAAAAGCACGACGAGGTCTTCGCGGGGTTCTCTCAGCTACTACCACCTTCGATTCCGTCTACCCATTACCAACCCCCGTGTATACCTATCCACCCCTTATACAAAACTTGCCAACAAAATTAAAGCTAGAATAACATTGTCAAAATGTTGATCAAAGTTAAGACGTCGACGACTGTTACCGCTACTACCACTGCTACTACCGCTATTACTAGTAATACTAATGCTAATACTAATACGAGTACGACGTTTAAGATTATCTTAGAGGGTAGGATCGTCGTTTACTCGATAGAATGGCCAAGAAAATGAGGGCTACAGAATTTTTCTCGGTATAGAAACGGGACCTATAGGAAGCACGAGCTAAATTTGAATGTCAAATCCCATGGAATGTTATAAATTCAATCGGTCCCGATATTCCTTACCTTTCTTTTTTATTTATTTATTTATTTATTTATTTTTTTAACTCTCGGGAACGAGGCGTGGAAGCGATAGGTGAAGGTAGAAAAGGGGATGGAGTCGGAGGAATCGGACAACGAGGTGGCAGGAGGAGGTAGATGGAGAAAAGAAAAAATTATTCGGGGGTTGGGAGTGACGGGAGAAGAGTTAATATCGGAAAAATTATTTTCTTAATATATTTCAACGGGGGTAGGGGGGAGGGAAATCGAAAAACGGTTAAGAGTTTTAGCGACTGTCTCTATTGGTCCACTAAACGCATTTGAATATCGTCGAAATGAATTTAAATTTCTCGCGTTTCTCTCTCTCTCTCTCTCTCTCTCTCTTTTCTTTTATTTTTGAGATTAATCGAAAATCTTCGATTTACTTGCATTTGACGAAAGCGGGTTGAAACGCGACTGAGAAGAGAGAGAGAGAGAGAGAGAGAGAGAGTAACAAACGAGTCCTTTTGATTCGCGGAGAATTTCGTTTGGTTAGAGAAGGACGAGAAGCAGAGGGGTTGGGTGGCACGGAGGGTGTTTTGGGGGTGGGAGAGAGCCGATGGCCTCGCGACTCGTGTCGGCCTTTAGCCGAACACGTGACCGTAATTCCGCTACAACGATCGAGGGGTGTGTCGTAGCTCTTGCTTCCTCAACAACTTCGTCCTCGTCCTCGTCCTCGTCCTCGTCCTCATCGTCGTCCTCGTCCTCGTCGTCGTCGTCGTCGTCGTCGTCCTATGCGGCGCATGTATGCGTGCGTGCGAGATCCTTACAGGAAAACTGCGCTGCAGAAGAGCGAGAGAGAGAGAGAGAGAGAGAGAGAGAGAGAGAGAGAGATAGATAGAGAGAGAGGGGGGGGATAGAGAAGGGGACACGTGACCAGTTTACGTAACTCTCTGCCTATTGTAATTCACAATGACTATCCTGGTACACCTATACTCCTCCTACCTACCCCCACCACCCAACTCCTAGGACACACGTACACGCCCATACGTACGTAACATTCATGGACGCACGTAAACGCAAAGGATACGAACTTAGTAGTTACACACCAACACCGCGTATACATATTGCGAGTTAGCGATTCAAGGCTGTGCCAACCCATCGTCACTAATACGAACCGCGATACTATGTGTGGTTGCTATGTGCCAACCGACCTTTGACTTACCACCACCACCACCACCACCACCACCACCACCACCATCATTACCACCCCTCGTCTCTTCTCAAGCTCAACCATCGAGCTTCTCCTTCTTCTCCTTCTCTTCCCCTTCTTCCCCTCCTCCTCGTCCTCCTTTTCCTCTTCCTATCCTTGGAATCGTTCGTATGCGACTTCCGCTCTTATATCGCCTAAGCGAATCTCGAAAGGCAGCTAAAAGACGTCTCGCGAGGTTTAGTAACGTCACTTGAATTGTCCACGGACTTTTACGAGCTTTCTTTTATTTTCTCTTTTTCTCTCTCTCTCTCTCTCTCTCTCTCTCTCTCTCTCTATTTTTCTCGCTCTCACTCATTCCCACCCCCTCGTCCGTCCTCCTTTATCCTTATTCTTTCTCCTTTTCCCTTTCCGTTTTCTTTTCCCTCCCTTCACTTCCTTCACCCTTTATGATCTCTACATTTCGTTGTCCAGGAGTAAACTACCAGGTGTGTTATTCTCTCGCTACCCGGAGGTGTTTATGGTGCGATAATAAAAGGTGGCCGGAGTTTGAAACCTCGAAATATTGAAACGAATATAACAAGATCCGCGAGATAGCCGGTTACGGTGGCGTGTTTTTCATGAACGTCGAATAGGAAAGAAATTGAAACGAGATATGGGATACGTAATAGCGATGGCGGTTTGGTTCTGTACGCGCGTCGGAAGGGGGTTGGGGATGGTTGGGGGTAGAGGGCGAGGGGGTAGAGGTATATTCCTTCATCCTAAGGAAATGATATTTATTCCGTATTCGTTGTGTGTCCTGTCTGGAATCGTAAACGGCGCCCATTCGATTTTTTTTTCTTTTTTTTTTTTTTTTTTTTTTTTTTTTTTATTTCCCCAGTATTACCCAGAAGCAAATTATAACGGATGGATATCAAAATTGAATACGAGGCAGGGCCGGTACGCGCGTTTTTGGTCGTTATAGATATAAATCGATTGGACGAGAAATTAATAAAGATTGCTCTGAGAGAATGAAACTTGTCGCGTCTCGTCTCGGCGAATTTAACGATGATTTTTTATTCTTATCTTGTAAAAAAAAAAAAAAAATGATTAATGAAATTGCTAGAGAGTTATTAAATCGATAAATTAAATAGCCGGCGAGAGAGAGAGAGAGAGTACGAGATTGAAAAAAAAAAAATTGGTAAAATTAAATAATTTGCAAAAATTAATGAAATCAACGATTGATTTTTTTTTTCTTCCTGTTTCATTTACGATTTATAATCATTAATATCTGTTCTAAGTTCCATATTTAAAGGATCATCTCTTACTAATGCACGATCGTACCGACGGTATATAAAAATATGATAATCTCTCGGATCATTCCTTTTATAATACCTATTTGAGAAGATTACGTTTATGGATGGAACGAAAAGAAAAAAAGTAAAAGAAATGAAAAAAAGATTAAAGGAACGGGAGAATGAAAAGAGAAGAAATTTTTACGGGGTGATGTTATCGAGGATGCGATTACGTTCGAGATAACGAACGATACGATCGAGATTAATACGAAATCATTAACGGTGTTTTATTTTTTAATCACAAAAAAAAAACGAGAAAGGGATAGAGAGACAAATAAATATATATATATATATATATATATATATATATATATAAAAAAAGAAGGAGAAATTTATTTGAAAGCACATTTTATTTAAATTCGACGAACGATTATTGATTTAACTTTTAAAGCTTGCGCTATTTTAGCGAAGCTTAAAGAAAATTTTATTCGCCAACGAACGCGTCGACTTTCGATTAAACGATTTCGAACGATATAAAATCATGAAAGGATAACGAAAGGATTGTGGATGGAGTTGAAATAATTTCTAACTCCGTGATTCTGATTTCCCACTTAAGAATTCATCCCACGTATTAAAACCGTGACTCCAACGTTAACCAACGATAACCTTCCGGAGATTTGTCTGAACGTTTAACTTCAGAATCCGACGTCGTAACCGGAAGTACGAATGGATGAACATAGGTAATTCCCAATTGTGGACAGGATGCCGTCCATTAAATCAATTCGTTCTTCCTCTCTCTCTCTCTCTCTCTCTCTCTATCTATCTATCTATCTATCTCTATCTCGCTCTCAGTTATCTCCTTTTAACTCTATTTCGGTGAAAAGCGCGTTGACTGAAACGTCAGAGAAGATAATTTCGTTTCCGAGATCTCACCAAGCCATGAGATCGGGGGGCGTGGCGGGTGAGAGGGGTGGTAAGGTGGAGAAAGGAGGAGGAGGAGAAGAAGGAGGAGGAGGAGGAGGAGGAGGAGGGGGACGCTCGTAAAGGCCTCGAGAAATCGTTGAACCCTCGTTGAAGCTCGAAAACTTTTTTCTTTCATCTTCTTCTTCGTCTTCTTCGTCTGTCCGTCTGTCTGTCTTCTTCTCTTCTTCTCCTCTGTTGTCTCTTTCTATCCTTCTTTTTCACCCCTAGAGACAGCCCCGAGCTCTTCTTTTAGGTCGCCCACAACGAAGGGCAAAACGTATCTCGAGGCTATTCTATCATCCGGTTCCGTAAGGAGTTTATTGTTATTAATAATAGTCTGCTTCTTGGAAGTGAAGAAACTCGGGAGAGAATTTTTTTTCACCTCTCTCTCTCTCTCTCTCTCTCTTTCTTTCTCCTTTCTTGTTTTTTCTTCTCTCTTGTTTTTTTTTTCTTTCATTTTATATATATATATATATATATATATATATATATATATATATATATATATATATATATATATGTATGTATGTATACATTAGGAGAAGGACACGTTCGCGAGTTAAACCTTACCCCCGAATGAAATTCGTGTGTAAATTGACTCGGTGGGTATACACGAAGACCAGGTGCACCGGTGGTTCCCCTTTGACAGGACAAAGGGCTGTTTAGGACGGTGTAAGGAGGACGAATTCGCGAGTCCTCTGGAGTTTACTCGATACCGCCAGTTAATTTACATAAATGCAACAACTACGGAATTAGATACGTTCTCTCTCTCTCTCTCTCTCTCTCTCTCTCTCTCTCTGTCTCTGTCTCTCTCTCGTTAAGAGGTGAATTTTCAAGTGAGTAATTAAAGGCTTTTGAAATCAACTTGCTTTGTGATCGTATATACTTCGACAAGCCAAACGTTTCTCTACCTTCTATCCGTATAGTTCTAATCATCATTTTTTTTTCTCCTCCTTCCTGTTGTTGATGTTGTTGTTTTACTTTCCAACCACAAACAATCAAAGTTATCTTTATTTATACAAATTTCAAACGAAACGAAACGAAAAAGAAAGAGAGAAGAAGAAGAAGAAGAAGAAGAAGAAGCACTCGGTTTATTACAATATTAATTAAAACGTTTGAAAATACTGATTCCAATAAATAACAAAAGTCCGATGACGTTCCTATCGAAAACAAAACAGTACTCGTATATAATTATAATAAATAATTGTAAAATATAACTAATAAATATTAAAACATACATACATATATATATATATTGTATAACATTTTGTGTAAGATTCATTACACGAAATAATATTGTTCTACGATACTTAGGGATATAAGAATACGATAAAAATCAAATGCAAATGACGTATATTTATACGCGCGCACGCACACGCACACATACATACATACACACACACACACATATATATATATATTTATATATATATAAAAGACGTATACTCGCAACATAGTTATCGGAAAGTTGATGGGGATACTGAATTGGTGGTAGAGAATTCAGCGGTAATATAACGCGAGGAATAGAACTCGGTAGACTCGGTTAATTAACGAAACCCACATGGGACATACCCGTGTTGTGTCCATGCCTGCCACGTTCCTCAGGCAACTCTCTCTCTCTCTCTCTCTCTCTCTCTCTCTCTCTCTCTCTCTTTCTCTCTCTCTCTGTCTCTCTCGAAAAGCTGGCGTCGGTGTCTCGCCTATCTCTACTTCCTCGGAGAATCTAACCCCCTCCATCCGAATACACACGTTACCGTACGTAAATAACCGGGAGATACTACCTCCTCTTATATCCTCTCTCCCTCTCACTCTCTCTCTCTCTCTCTCTATCTCTCTATCTCTATCTCTATCTCTATCTCTCTCTATCACTACCTTTCTCTCAACACACTATTCCTTTTCCAACCCTCCGCTCCTTACTTAGTCCGATGGAGTCTAAGGCAAAGGCAGAAAGGAAAAGGGTGAGTTAGTTAAAGGTTGAAAGAGAAAGATAGATAAAGTTGCGACAAAAGGGTGAAAGGGGTGGTAAATAAAGTCTCGGACACGATTGAAGTCGCTACGAGCGGTTGCTTAATTAAAGAAATCCTTGTTTACCTCTTCGGTTGACTATCCCTTTCTCTCTCTCTCTCTCTCTCTCTATCTATCTATCTATCTCTCTCTCTCTCTCTACCCCCCACTCCCTCCTTTACTGTTCCTTTCGATCGAGGAAATAAGAATTTGATCGGACTTATAATTAAATTTTCACGTTATTTACGTGTATCTCACAACATCGACGTTTATTCATAATTTTCTTGTTTTCATTCCTTTGATATATATATGTAAATATTTTTTTTTTTTTGCGACGTTAACGATCCACGTCCGATAGAATTGACCCTTTTATTTATTTATTCATTCATTTATTTATTTATTTATTTATTTATTATATTCTGTTTTCTTTGTAATTTTCCTTTCCTCTTTTCCAGTCCATAATTCTAATTGTTATTACGTTATCAGATTGGATCGAGTAAAAGTCGTCGGGTTGGTTAAAAGAAAAATCTTTCTATCGTACGTCCCGTGGAAGATACTACGTGGTTGAAGGGATAAAATTCGTCTCCCACCGAAGTTAATCCCGCCATCGAACCGCGTTACTTCGTAAAGCTTCTCTCCGCCGAATGGGACTTGTTTAATTCCTTTCCCGTGGTTAGAATTAAAGGATGTGTGTTCTATCACAGAGTCGAATTTTAACGTCGGTGAGACCTATATCGGTGTATGTGTGTGTCTATCTTTCTACAGGTATATATAAATGTGTGTGATTGTGTGTGTTTGTGTACTTTGGAACAGATAGGGAAAGCAATAAAGAATAAACAACGTTGAGTTAGTCGTAGCAAATGCAACATGGAAGAGAGAATAGGTGACCGTTCCTGGCGAGCAGGTAGATGGAGGTCCTTCAATTATACGAACGCGTAACAATACGTACTACTTCCACGGAAAAACGTATATTTCTACGTTTACGTTGTATAAATTAAAATAAAAGCTATTCTCCGATCGGTTATCTTTCCCTACCTTTTCGCATATTTTCCTTTTTCTTTCTTCTTTGTTTTTTCTTTTTCTTTTTTTTTTTTTGTTTTTCTCATTTCTTCCTTCTCTTTACGGTTTTCCGATTTTTCTATTTGTTCTTCTTTTTTTTTCTTTTGGTTTGTTTTTTCGATCGTCGTTACGAAGAAAAAAGATCGTTTGCGAACGATCCAAATGAAAATTATAATAATAATGAAAAAAAAAAAAAAAAGAAAACTGTGTTATAACAATGGAACAATATTATTCGAAATATTAATTGAACGTATACGCGTGTACTGTACGATTAAAAGAAAATGAATTTCGGTCTATCCATCGCGATCTGATATAACGTGTGGTTTTGTAATACGTAGCTTGGATATTTTGAAAAGGAAAAGGAAAAAGAAAAGAAAAGAAAATATTATATTCTCTCATAATTCTCGTGTAACGTTTGAACGTAACGAATTTAATTAATTTGTTCATTATTTTCAATGTCTCATACAGAGAACGTATTTTAAACGAAAGTTTTACGACAAACTGAACTGTCGTATGGTTTTCTCACGGATCGTTCCCCGATGTTAATAACGTTACCCTGAATTATCCTAAACGTTAAACTTCCGATCGTACGAGTTACGAATCAATTAAATGCGATTAAACGCGTTCCCGCGAGAATACAATTTTCAATTGCATTCGTTAGAAAAAAAAAAAAAAAGAAAAGAAAAGAAAAGGAAAAAGAAAAAAAAATCGAATCCCACCGAGAGTATCGAAGAGTATATCGTCGATCTACGTTTTTCTTTTCTCCTCCCCACCCCCACACCCCGCTTATAAATCATTAAAAACGATCGATAAGAATCACCCCCGAGTATATCGACAATTTTTGTTCGTCCATTAACAATGCGCGAAGCTGTTATCATCTCGTTGTCGTATTATGAAAAATAAATAAATAAGTAAACAAAGTAAAAATAAAGGTAAAAAAGAGAGAAGGAAAAACGAGGGAGAACGAAAAATTAAAATAAAATGGGGAAGGAAAAGAAGAGCAAAGAAAAAAAAAAGAAAAGAAAAAAAAAAACATTGAAAGAGGAAAGAGAGAATGAAAGGGAAAATTAAATGGATAGAAACATACGAAGGTAATGGGATAAAATTTGGAAAGGAAATAAAACGGAGACACGGAGAGAGAGAGAGAGAGAGAGAGAGAGAGAGAGAGAGAGAGAGAAAGACGAGTCTCTTTCGCGGTTGATGATTCGATCGAATATTCGAAGACGTAGAGAGGGTGACGTTGTAGAAGGGGTGTAGTAGAAGAAGAAGAAGAAGAAGGAGGAGGAGGAGGAGGAGTAGGAGGAGGAGGTTTGAACAGTGTTGGTATGGAAGTATAGATGGGGTGGGGGAAGGGGGTTGAAAAGACGAGCTCTTCAAATGAACGAACGAACGAACGAGAAAGAGATGGAAAGAGAAAGACTGATATCTTCTAGGCACGTTTCAGTTCGGAAAGAGGTGAGAGGGAAAGAGGAAAGCAAGAAGGAGAGAGAGAGAGAGAGAGAGAGAGAGAGAGAGAGAGAGAGGGAGGGAGAGAGTTTTGCGGCTGTAGATACACGTCGGTGGTCTCTTAAAAGTACCGCTCGAATCTTCTTCCCCTTTTGGAAGCGGCCAAGTGCCGGGAGAGAAGCTTTACTTCAAGTAAGAAGAGAGATACAGTGAGAGAGAGAGAGAGGGACTGACAGACAGAGAAGTTAGAGATAAAGAGAGGGTAAGAGAGATAGATAGAGAGAGAGAGAGAGAGAGAAGAGATTAAACCGAAAACATAATCAAATCTTGCTGAGAGCCGTTGTGGTGCAAAGTTACTAATTGCTTAATTTCCCTCAACCCAGCCGCCCTTCTATTTCCATCCCTATTTATCCCTCTCGACTTCAGCCCCACCCCCCTCCCCCTCTCTCTCTCTCTCTCTCTTCCTCTATCTTAACCTCTTAAACCAGTACTAAGTACAAACGAAAGGGATATATATATATATATATATTTATACACGTACATACATACAAACATACACATACATACATACATATATATAATTAAAGTAGGAAGAATCTCTTGTAGAATTTTAGTAGGGTTTTCGAAATGAGGAAAATGCCGATGGAAGTGTGTGTGCGCGTTTGGGTTTCTGCCAGGTCGGTGGTGTTGGTGGTGGTGGTGGTGATGGTGGTGGGGGTGGTGAGGGTGAAAAAACGCGTGTCTGCTTTTGCTCCCGTTAATACGCAAGTAAGAAAACTCGACCACGGACCCACCCTCGTCCACAACCCCTCGTCCCTCGTCCCTCGCCACTCTCGTAGCAGTCTCCACCCTACGTCCATCTTCACCGCTACTTCAAGGAGGCGGAGTAGAGGAGGAGGAGGAGGAGTGGAGGAGGAGGAGGAGGAGGAGGAGAAGCGAAGAAAAAAGAAAAGAAGAGAAAAGGAAAGTAAGGGAGATGGTAGGGTGCTCCAAAAAGAAAAAAAAAACACACACACACACACACACACGCGCGCGCGTAAGAGAGAAAGAACGTGAAGGATTGATCGGTGTGCTTGGCAAATGCTCTACGGCGTCTATTGGCTTCCTTCTTCTTCTTCTTCTTCTTCTTCGTCTTCTTCTTCTTTTATATTTTCTATTTCTTCCGTTTGTTATATTTCTTCTTTTTTCCTTGTATTTCTTACATTTCTTTTTCGTAAAAAAAAAAAAAGGGCTGACGACACGGAATACAGCTGCCGCCATATCGTCCTCCTCGTCGTCTACCTGACATCCTAACTCTGTACAAAAAAAAAAGAGAGAGAGAGAGAGAGAGAGAGAGAGAAATTGCGAACGAGTAAGAACGTCAGCAGCACCGTCTGCGTTCTCTCTCTCTCTCTCTCTCTCTCTCTCTCTCTTTCTCTTCTTGCAATGTTACTCCTTTCAACCCTCGCAAGGTTCTTTCCAACATCCTTCGCGGATAAATAGATCACGTTTTGATATCGTACGAAAGAGACTCCGTGTGTTTGTGTGTGTGTGTGAGAGAGAGAGAGAGAGAGAGAGAGAGAGAGGGATGGAGGGAGATGCACGTCGATGAAAATTTCATTCGAACTCTCGCGCGAGAACCTCCCCCACGGGATATCTCGCGAGATATAAATCGATCTTATTGCCGTTTTCCGGATCGTTCCGACACCTATCGAGAAATGGTATAGTACAGTATGATATGTATCGTTTGGGATATCGATAAACGTAGATATATGTGAGTGCATGTATTTATTCTTGTGTATCTATCTATCTATCTATCTATCTGTGTATGTGGAAACGGTTATAACGAATTTAGAAATAATCTCTCCCAGTAATATTATATCATTTGTATGTAATCAGATATAAAATATCTAATTCGTGCAATATTTTCTAATATTTCATGCATTACATTATATTTTATTTCTTCCATGTCCTCCTCCTCCTCCTCCTCCTCCTCCTCTTCTTCTTCTTCTTCTACCTCTCTAATCATTCCATATAATAATTATTCAAACTAACGAATAATTCTATCGAATTATTCGAAATGTTTCGAACCGTTAAACACATTATTCTAATGCATACCGAATACTTCGAATACTTAACTTTCCTCTCCCATTCCCGTCTCTCTTTCTCACACAAACCAATAGATACTGTATATACATGCATACGTATATATATATATATATATATATATATATATACGAATATACGTGGATACACACACACACACATATATAAATATATATGGTCTATGAGACACCATCGCGAAATAATTAAAAGCGAGTAATCTCGGCTATTTCGCGATTCTTTCGAGCTTAAGCTCCCATAAAACTAAAACTTCCTCTCGTTTCGTCGGGATAGAAAAGAGCGTCGTAAAACGGAGGCGAGATACGTAATAGCCAAGGACTAAGCGATCCATTCTCGATCCAACTTACGATATATATTCCAACGTTTCAGTGCGTGTATATATACATATATATACATATATAAACGCACTGAAACGTTCGAATATATAGGTGGAAGACGGGAGAGTAGAGTAATCGATCTGTCGACCGATACTCCTGCCAATGAATCGTCTCGAACGCGATTCCACGCGAAACGAGCTCTGAGACCGGCTATCGCTCCGGTGCACCGCGTCCTGGGATAAGAGAGAACGGCTCTCGAGCAAAAGAGAGAGAAAGAGAATGTGTGTGTGTGTGTGTGTGTGTGTGTGTGAGAGAGAGAGAGACAAGGACACCTCGAAGGTGAAGGATGGTACGTTCGATCGCGATAAACTCAGTCTCTCAGAATCACCAGCACCACCTAAACGCTGCCTCCAGAGTCCGGCTTTTTGGACGATTTAACAAATCGTCTCTGAAGCCAAGGAAGTCGACGTCCTGTCCTATGACGTCATCCTAGATATATCCCGTGTCCTGTCTCTCGTCTCTTTTGACCCTTCTTTTTAACCCCCACGGTGAAATCAAAGAATGATAGTGAGTCTACTCGCCCCTCATCACTTTGAACCGATCGTTCGGATCTTATTAAGGAAATCGTTGAGATTCAAATCTTCTTTATTTCTTTCTTTATTAATTTGTTTGTTTGTTTGTTTGTTTGTTTGGTTGGTTGGTTGGTTGGTTGGTTGGTTGTTATCGTCCTTTAAGTGTCGAAAGATTATATTTATTGCTTCGAGGATTTTTTGTCTATCGAGTGAATGGATTTTAGAGAGAGAGAGAGAGAGAGAGAGAGAGAGAGAGAGATAGGAGGGGGTGATATAATTTAAATTATTATTTTTGAATATAACGTTTGAATTTTAATGAATATTTTTACCTACCGAGTGAACGGATTTCAAAGAAAGAGGGATAATATAATTATAAAATTAATATTTAAAAAAATAATATACGTATATACGTATATGTGTGTGTGTGTGTGTGTGTGTGAATTTTCATGGAAAACAGTTAATATAAATTATTCAAAGAGCGTAATATTAAATCGTCCGTATGTTGAATGAAATAATCAAAGAAATATGTAGCTAATTGAAAAATCTCTTATTATTTCTTCTTTCTTTTCGTCTTCCTCGTGCTCTTTTATTAACTTTGAATTTCGATTGAAATTGTACGTTGTAATGAGAATCGATTTGAAGAAAACAGAAAAAGGAAAGGAAACGTCGTGAAAATAGAATCAAGAGGAAAAACTATTCGACGTAAATGAAAAAGAATTTTGTATTATAATTATTTCTTATTCTGTCTCTCTCTCTCTCTCTCTCTCTCTCTCGCTCTCTCTTTCTCGCTCTCTCTTTTCTCTTTTTATTAATTCGTCGAACGATCTGCCATTCCCATTTTTACGAACGATTAATTTATTATCCCAAAGCGACGTCAATACACGAAACGTCCCTTTTTCTTTTATTCCACCAATTTCTCATACTTTTCTTCTGAAAAATGCACGCTGTCGTTTGAGAGCGTAAAGGGGATAAAACTAAAGAAGAAAAAAGAAGTAGAGGAGAAAGAAAAAGAAAAAAATGT
>OU427006.1:2687113-2689613 GCA_911387935.1 Dolichovespula saxonica | reverse complement strand
AGAGAGAGAGAGAGAGAGATCTGGTCAAAGGTTGATGTAAATTGATAAGCGAATGAAAAAAAAAAAAAAAAAAAAGAGAGAGAGAAATAATTTCTCCGACTCTACCGAAAGTTTGTGGAAAGGGAAGGAGGAATGGAAGAACGAGAAGAAAAAAGAAAGGAAAAGAAAAAAAAGAAGGAAAGACGAGGAGGAAGAAGAAGAGAAGGATGATGATGACGATGAAGAAGACGAAGAAGAAGGAGGAGGGGAAGAAGGAAGAGGGGGGAGAAAAAAGAGACGAAATAAAAAAAAAAAAGAATGATAGAAATGAAAAATAAAAAGATAGGAAAGAGTTGGAGGGTACGGATTGACCCGCAAACTTTGTCCCGACTCTGCATACGTTTTGACGAAAAAGTGAAGGAAATACAAAAACTTCGGGAAGAAAAATTGACGAGGGTTTCGAGGGTAGAAATCTGCGTCGCGCGACCGATCTAGGAATAAGAAAAAGAATAAGAAAAATAAAAAGAAAGAAAGAAAAACGAAACGAAGAAGGAGAAGAAGAAAAAGAAAGAAATTAAAAATATATATACATGGCCGACCAAAGCAAAGCTCGACTACTATCCCAGAAAAGCTAAAGCAACGACCATGACAATTTTTCAGATGGTAGATCGTACGAGTTTTATGGTTCGATCGAGCGCATTCGATAGAAAGAGAAGGACCAATATACATAAAAATGGTTTTTGTCCACGTTGCAAATCTAGATGCCTCTCTCTCTCTCTCTCTCTCTCTCTATCTATCTATCTATCTATCTCTCTCTATCGACGAGAAAGAAGAGGAACAGATAAAGAGAGAGAGAGAGAGATAGAGAGAGAACTTGTATTTTATCTCGCAATTTATTCTTTTCCCTCGTGTCTCCTCTTCTCTCTCTCTCTTGCTTTCTTGCTCCGTCGTTTCTCATCTTCGTTTCTTTCTCTCTCTCTCTCTCTCTCTCTCTCTCTTTCTCGTCGACGTTTCCACCCTCCCAGTGGCTCGTTTTCTCTTGTCGTTACGACCTCGCCAGAACACCGTAATACATATTACATTTTCAACTTCCGACTGGATCTACGACGACAATGATACCGGCTACGTTGAATGAAGGACTCTTCTTTCTCTTCCTTTATCTTTCTTTATTCTCTATCTCTCTCTCTCTCTCTTTCCTTCTTTTTCCTTTAAGCACTCCACCTCCATTACAAAGAATTATATAAGAGTAGTATACGTCAATGATTAATATTGATACAATAATTCGTCCGATAGTAAATACATTTTATTACATGTGTAGAACGAAGAATGAGAGAGAGAGAGAGAGAGAGAGAGAGAGAGAGAGATATTAAAATTTTATCTAACTAATTACAATATCTTCGTAAATAACTAACGATTTACATATTTCCATGATCGTGATCCACGATGGATCGTACTGTACAATAAAAAAAAAAAAAAAAGAGAAAAATATGTTTGCGTTCTAACGAATTCAACGATTAGAATCTTAAACGTACGATCGCTGTCCCCAAACGATAGGCAACACGTTCTACGCCCTTATATAAAAAAAAAAAAAATTTCGTGTATCCTTATCGTGCGATCGATTTAAAGATTTCATACGATTACGATGATCTTCGCGATGGTCGTCGTCGCGAATTTTTCGATGATTCGAATATTAAAATACGAAGGCTCTAACACGGCCCTAAAGGTATGCAACACTTTCTACGCTCATGTATGAAACGTTTCAAGGGACGAGAGAATATTCTTTTTTTTTTTTTTTTTTCTTTACAGTCGTACGCAAAAAATAAAATAAAAAGTGAGAGAAAGAGATATATATATGTATGTATGTATGCATGTATGTATGTATGTATAAAAAGTATATATAAAGGAAAACCACGTAAATGGAGACGAAAGTACGATGACAAAGATAATCGTATTTTCGTGAAAAGCCCGTGTTGTGCATACACGAAACGTTTTCGAGAGGAACCGCCCGAGTTAAGTGCAACGTAGCTCGAAACTGACGCGAGCGAGCATTCCGTTTCACTATTCCACGTTTAAATATTCCACGAAAGAAGAAGGTACGGGGGGGAGGGTGCGGGTGGGGGTGGGGTCTACGGCATATCCCTTCGCGATTTTGGTTAGGAGAACTCGAAAGAGAAAGAGATGGATAGAGCCAAATGCGTAAATAATTCAGTATACTAATACCCGCGAATATATGCGGAAAACGTTAAGAGCTCCTTCTTTCGTCGAATCGACAATTTTTTTTTTTTTTTTTCAAGTAAATACTTGCGTTATCGTTCGCCCTTTATATACGTTTACAATTGTTACATTAATTTCGATGAATTTTCCTTCCCTGCAAATATTTGCCAAACAAAATTGGACAGGTGATGTCACGAATGTAGTTCCAATAAAAAAAATAAAAAATAGAAAACAAAACAGAACGGTAAAAAAAGAAATTCAAGACGATTTAAAAATGTCGAAGGAGTACGTGAAAAATATTATATTA
>OU427006.1:2667113-2674613 GCA_911387935.1 Dolichovespula saxonica | reverse complement strand
GAGAAAGAGAGAGAGAGAGAGAGAGAGAGAGAGAGAGAAGGGTCGTACTTTCCCTACATAAAGTCCTACATAAGAAAAGAGCAAAAGGCCAGAGTTTATTGCGACGGTAGATCGTTCTGGACCCTTACTGCCTATCTTCAACGTTGCTATTCTCTCTCTCTCTCTCTCTCTCTCTCTCTCTCTCTCTCTCTTTCTCCCTATCTCTATCTCTATCTCTATCTATCTCGTTCTTTCTGTATCTCTTTGTCTCTTTCATTCCTTTTCTATCCTTTGGGATTATACTCACGAAACGCTTCGCATCCTCGTCCATTTTCGTGGCTCGTAACGCGACGCTTATTGCAAAGTTGCTCTGGTTATGGTGGTGGTAGTGATGGTGGTGGTGGTGATGGTGGTTCTCACAAAGTCCCCCAGGTTGCAAACGTTTTGTCGTACATACTTACGACGTCTTTCACAAGCCGATCCCACGGCCTGAGATTTTCCTTTTATCTCCTTTACGGTGACTGTTTCTCTCTCTCTCTCTCTCTCTCTCTCTCTATATATATATATATATATATATATATATATATATATATATATATATATCTTAGTAACTATATTTGTGTGCCCATGTCCAATACATAGTCTCATTTCCTTTTTCAATATTTCTACAGGGAATATAAGGTCACCGCGGCTATCTTACGCCGGCCACTCTTCCTCCGCTTTCTCCTCGATGATCTCCTATCCCCCGCCTCTCCCGCCCCTCCCCCCAATTCCCCCGAAGAAAGTAAAGTTTTAGCTTTTTCTACGGGCGTACGACGATATTAAAAAAAAAAAAATCCTAAAGAAAAGATAAGAAAAGAGTTGAGAAAATACGGATAAAATTAAAGGAAGAATCCTGTTGTTACCAATCGAACGGGATTATCGTTAGGGGTGTACTTTAATATAAAATTTTATCTTCCTTGTTTTTTTGCAATTTCTTACTCCTTCATTTTTCCAATTGTTACTTATCTTCCCCCCTCTCTCTCTCTCTCTCTCTCTTTCAATTTTTTGGAATCAATGAAACAGTCATTCGACGCATTGGAGATCGGTTAAACGCTTTTTAGATGGTAGAACGAACGAAGACGTCAGATAACCGTCTATATCGGTTTATACGAAACGTTTGGGTTATCGGGACAAACATTTATACAGGCGAATAACTGGTACCCAATGCGAACCTCTTATTTCATCCGATTGAATCGAATCAAAACTTAAGATAATGTTAAACGTCAACGTCCCCCATTCCCGTTCCACTTAAGCCCCACCCTCACACCTCACGACGAATGAAGCTAAAAGAAATCGATAGAGTTTCATTTATTTTCGATGTTTCGAAAGAGGGGAAGCAATTGGAAATAATTCGCGGGCCATTTATATAAGATCCCATTCGTTTGGAAATAAATGGAGATAGAGAGAGAGAGAGAGAGAGAGAGAGAGAGAGAGAGAGAGAGAGAGACTCAAAGACAATGAGAAAATAGACGCTATATTTCTAAGTTTTCTTCCGACACGATGAAGACCTCGCGCGAGACCTTAAATCGTCGACAAAATCGAGGATAGAGAGACGCGGAAGTGGATGTCGACCTCATTTCCAAGATCACTGCACTATTTTTCCATTGACGCCCGACGAAACGTCTATTTTCTTGCTTTCTCTTCGGAGCATCTCTCTCTCTCTCTCTCTCTTTTTCAAAATCGACAGCATCGATGCAACCTCGAATGTAGGGAAGAAGGTACGAAAGTGTCGAGAGATCAAAGATTAGAATCGAATTTTAGCGCGTTCTCCAATTTCTCACTCTCTCTCTCTCTCTCTCTCTCTATCTCTCTCTCTTTCTCTCTCTGTCGCTCTGTCTCTTTTTATCGTTTCTCCTGTGATTTCGGTCCGCCGATTGAAGCTTAAAGGAAGAGCTTCGAGTCTCTATGTATCTTGTTGGATATATATATATATATATATATATAAACGGATGAGTGTAGAACGATCGGAGATAACTTTACGAAGAGAGAATATCCACAGCAAAGGAAGCTTTTCTCTCTCTCTCTCTATCTCTATCTCTATCTCTATCTCTATCTCTAACTATCTCTCTATCTCTTTCTCTCTCATTCAAGCGATCGGCAAACGCGATCGAACTTTCTGACTCTATACCGATGCGAGACTATCTTTGAATTAATTCGAAAGCGAATCCATTTCCGATGTCGACGTACTATATGTGTGTGTGTGTGTGTGTGTGTGTGTGTGTGTGTGTGTGTGTGTGTATAATATAATATATTTTGGCGTACCTCGAGTGTATACGAAAACACGATAACTTTAACACGAGAACTTTTCTATACGGTAATGCACACGTACGCTTAACGTACGCTAACTCGAAATCTTTTCGTAACATTTGGATATATACAACCTCCTCCTCCTCCTCCTCCTCCTTCTCCTCCTCCTCTTCCTCCTCCTTCTTCTTCTTCCTCTTCTTGTTATTATTATTATTCTACCTCTACTTCTACTTCTACTTCCACTTCTACTTCTGAAGTTCATGAAATTTTCATGACTGGGATCGGTTAGCATGGGCTCGTTCGACAGTCCCCTACTCTCTCTCTCTCTCTCTCTCTCTCTCTCTCTCTCTCTCTCTCTCTCTCTGTTTGCAAAGTTTTCTTCGAGAAATCGTTTTAAGCTTCGAGCTTCGAGCTTTGAGACGACTACGACGACGACGACGATGATGGCGGCACGCGAAAATATGCGCTTCGAAGAGTATGAAAAAAAAAAGAAAGAGAGAGAGAGAGAGAGAGAGAGAGAGAGAGAGAGAGAGAGATGAGTGGCCGGATAGGATAGGATTTTGTGGCGGAGCATTAAAAGTTACCAAGTGCAAAGTTTCTTACAGAATGATCGCGATAACAGGCGTGCAGTAACACTCTTAATCCCGTTACCTGCAGCCAATTTTTATCCCCTCTTTTGTCTCTCTCTCTCTCTTCCTCTCTCTCTCTCTCTCTCAATCTCTCAATCTCTATCTGTCTATCTCTCTTCGCGAGAGAAAGAGCAATCGCATTAGTTTTTCCTTCACTCAATTTTCTCCCAAGTCGTATTGCTTCGATCCGTTTCTTTAACCCCATCACACCCATTCTCTAAGACAATTTTATTTCATTTCGTTGTGCTTTTTTCTTTCTTTTTCTTTTCCTCTCCATTTCTCTTTCTCTCTCTTTTTATTTCTTTCGCGTCCGAAGCAAAAGTCAAATGACGCGTGTTACTTCACGCTTACACGTAGAAGCGCGTAACTCTACTGTCACATGCGATTAACGAACCGTTCGATTCTCCGTCGCGAATTGGCGATAAGTTTTATGGTAAAAAAAAAAAAAAAAAGGAAAAAAAAAACACAAAACAAATAAAGGAAAGAACCGAAAGAGAAAGGAAGAAAAATTGTAAGGGAGAAAAAAAATGCGTATACCTCGCGATTATTATTATTATTATTATCGTTATTTTTTTTTCTTTTCGAAACAACGACAACGTTATCTATACGGCGAGAAAATAGAGGGTGGTAAGGGTTGAGGAGGGTTGGGGATGGGGTTGGTTGCGGTGAGCGTTAAAGCGCGTTAGTTCTATTTAAAAATAAATCGTCGATAAAAGCACCATAAACGAGCTATTTGTAGTTGGTAACGACGGCTACGAACTTATGTTCCATAGAAAAATCCCCCTCCGCAACATCCCACCCCACCCCCATCGATTCGATATAGATAACCGATGCGATTTTCGTTATGGTGATGGAAGAACGTTCTCCGAGTGAGGAAGTGATATGCGAATAGGGAGTAATGCGAGGTGTGTAATCGAGCTTGACAGTTTCCTGTGATCCTTGGAAGCTACGATCGGTCACGTTTCACCTCTTATATGTGAAAGAGGAGGGGAAGAAAAGATATGTGTATGTATATATATATATATGTGTGTGTGTTTGTATGTATGTATGTGTGTGTACGTACGTACGTACGTATGTATGAATGTACCTTATCGACTATTCAAAGGAAAAAATACAAATGCATACGTTTACGTATGCACACATGTATTTATATATGAATATATGTATACATGGATGGATAGATGTGTACGTGTAAATAGACGGTGGTGCATAATCATCGTTACTACTTTTCATTCTGAACGGTATAACAACGATAACTACGACGAGAACGAGACGATGGTGTGCATGTTCAAGGACAGACGAGATAGTCCATTTTATCTTGAGCATATATCGCAGAGTCGAGTCAGCAGAGAGAAAGAGACAGAGAGATTGAGAGAGAGAGAGAGACTGAGAGAGAAAGAGAGAGAGAGAGAGAGAGAGAGAGAAGCCGTAACAGTGAGGGTTGAATATCCTGTCAATGGCGACCCACTTCCGAGAGCATTCTCGACTTACGAGCATACATACACACATATATATATATGTGTGTGTGTGTTTGTATGTGGTCTATGTACTATATGTACGTACGTACGTATATATGTATGTATGTATGTATGTATGTATGTATGTATGTACGTTGAAACGTACAAGTTTAAGAGCCAAGTCTTAAAGTTTAAGACTTCGCCTGACGCAGCTTCCTTCCTTCTACTCATCTTTCTTTCCTACGTTATTTTCCTCTCTCTCTCTCTCTCTCTCTCTTTCTTTATTTCTCTTACTTTTTTCTCTCTCATCCATCGAAAGCGCGTGCGCGTTTATGCTCCCGTACAACGCCTAACAAAGTACCCGCGAGAAAGCGAAGAAAAGAAGGGTGCTTTAAGTCGAACAAAGGCTTTCACCGTAAATGCTCTGCGAGCTTTCTTACGTGTGTCTATCTTGACACGTTTATATATATACATATATATATATATATATATATATATATATATATATATACTGCTTGCACACGTATGCGTGAATGTATGTACATATACGTGTGTAGAGATAGATAGGTAGATAGGTAGATAGGTAGATAGGTAGATAGATAGATCGTATGTGTGTAGCTCGTGAGAAAAGCCCTTCGTCCTCTCCTCGATTACGCTTCGTCGTTCGGAAACTTCTCCAAGTAAGATAGAGAAAGATAGAAATAGATAGAGAGAGAGAGAGAGAGAGAGAGAGAGAGAGAGAGATCGCACGATCGATGACGCTGCCGCCATCACGAAATTGCCAAAGTGCCGTCACGAAAGTGCACTCGCGCGGAACCTTTCTCGGTTTATCGTCCCGTCTCGAGAAGTAGAAGCAAAAGAGGAAGAAGAAGAAGAAGAAAAGAAGACTACTTCCATCAGGATTTCTCTCTCTCTCTCTCTCTCTCTCTCTCATCTCTCTCTTTTTGTTTTTTTATTTTTTGTTTTTTTCCTCGCTTATTTCTCTCTCTCTCTCTCTCTCTCTCTCTCTCTCTCACTCTCTCTCTCTATCTATTTTTCTTTTTACCATAATAATAACACCTTCGATCGAGCAAATTTCCCCCATCCCTCATTTCGTTTAACTCCTATATAATATATATATATATATATATATATATATATATATATATATATATAGAGAGAGAGAGAGAGAGAGAGAGAGAGAGAGAGAGTACACTCTTTATTCGACTTAGAAGAATCTCTCTCTCTCTCTCTATATATATATATATATATATATATATATATATATATATCGTATATAGATATATGTATATGTATCGAGGAAGTCACAGCAGCGAGACAAATGTCGTTGGCCTGCGAACGAAGTGGATTAGCGTGGATTAGAAACACTTGGTTGCTCGCTTTGATGCATAACAATTCTCAAAGCCTCGTATAGCCTGATAACACGACGACGAATTGCTAACGGCGAACTCGAAAAAGAGAGATAGAGAGAGAGAGACAGAAACAGAGATATATATAGAATAAAAGAGAGAGAGAGAGAGAGAGAGAGAGAGAGAGAGAAGTCGATCGTGCGACGTAATTTAAAAAGTTCCCTCGTGAAATTGATAAATCGCACGAGTTACCTTCATCTTTCTTTTCTCTTAGAACCAACCACCTTCCGCCATTCTCTTTGTCTCCTTCTACCCCTTTTCACCCTCTCACTCTCTCTCTCTCTCTTTCACTGTCCATCTCTCTCATTCACCTTCACCCTTTCAACCCTCCTCTCTCTCTCTCTCTCTCTCTCTCTCTCTCTCTCTCTCTCTGTCTTCGTTTCTCACCCGCTTTACTTCCTTTACTTCCGGTAAAGGTGCAATCAGCGTTAATCTGTTCCAACTGGTAATAAGTTGAAAAGTCCATTTATCCACGGTCATCGAGTTCTCTGAAACGTAGCCTCAGTGGCATCAGTACCGTCGCTATTACTGTTACTTAGGATTATTATGAAGAAGGAAGAGAAGATCATCTCTCTCTCTCTCTCTCTCTCTCTCTCTCTCTCTCTCTCTCTCTCTCTTATTATTCTTCTTCGTCTTCTTTTTAGTCGACGTCGTCGTCGTCGTTGTGGTCGTCGTCGTTATCCTCGATCGACGCAAAAGAAGCGACGTCAGCGGCGCCAACGGCACTTTCCTTCTATCATTCGTATCCTTCGAGACTTCTCTACTCATCCTTCAACAGCAATCCAACTCATCCTCCCAACCCCAACCCCAACCCCAATCCCAATCCCAACTCCAACCCTAACCACCCCTAACCACCCCTAACCACCCTCTCCTCTTTTCATCCCAATTCAACCTCGACCATCCCCGCAACCTGACTGAACTCTCCAACCTTCAAACCACCAAACCCCTTGCCGTACACCCCTTAACCACCAAACCCCCTGAATCCCCATAACCTATTCCCAAAACCCGATCCAACCGACGTCCTATCTTCGTCCTGTGGAACGAGCTATCGTTGTTTCCGTATCTCTCGTAGATCATCGATCGATAATCACCGATCGATAAGATTCGTCGTCGAATCTTTCAACGATCGAAATCGATTTTGCGATAAAGCGTGTCACGATCGATCCGATTTAATCGATCGTTGGTCGTACGGAGATGCGAAAAAATCGCACGATTCATCTTCTTCTTTTTTTTTTTTTTTTTAAATCGTCGCAAGTTTCGTAACGATTTTTTCAATCCGGAGATGATCGATCGATCCGAGGTAGAAGGGAATGAAAGGGAAGGAAAGAAATGAAATTCAAAAGGGAAAAAGATGAAGAAAAAAAAATGCTTTCCGTATATTAAGGGAACCGTGATCCATTAAAGTAATGGGGTAATATGAGTTACGTACAAGGAGACACGTGTAATGCTCATTAAAAGCGACGTATCAATTCGTAGAAACATCGTTAAGAGAGATTATTATTACGATGAAACGAGGATTTCAATTCTACGAAATACGCTACGACGACGATGACTACGACGACGTGCGGTTGTATATAAGTGCGACTAATTATACCAAAGCGAGTATAAATCACTCGACTCTCACGCTAATAGCGTTACCCGGAAGGCCTAGAGAAAGATTCTCTCTCTCTCTCTCTCTCTCTCTCTCTCTCTCTCTCTCTCTCTCTCTCTCTTTATCTCTCTTTATCTCTCTCTCTT
>OU427006.1:2649613-2659613 GCA_911387935.1 Dolichovespula saxonica | reverse complement strand
CACTTATGCGACAAGGAAGAGTAAGCCCTCCTCTATCTCTCTCTCTCTCTCTCTCTCTCTCACTCTCTCTCTCTGTGAGATGATACTACGTTCATATACGTACGTACACAACGCTCATACACGGTTGTCCGCAAAACCGTAAACAGCCCTTAAACTCAACCCTTAATCCTCATCTCTTAACTTAGATAGAAAGCTTCTCTCTATCTCTCTCTCTCTCTCTCTCTATATATATATATATATATATATATATATATATATATATATAGTTCATAACCAGTACATCAATAAACTATATACGAGATTGACATTATAAATAAGACTTCGTTCTCTTTCTATCTTTTACGTGCATAAGTCGAACATACTATTGTATATACGTACGTATTTATTTATTTATATACGTTACACATCTATGTAGATACGAGTATGTACATACGTGAACGTTCGAGTGTAATATTGTGAGAAAGAAAATCGATTAATCGGTAAAATCGTTTTAACAAATCTAATGAGTTTCCCCATCGTGAAGTTGGATCAGTCCAATTAATCGAATAATCGAAATTTAGCTAAACGACGGCCTCAATCGACAAAACATTCGTTCTTTTTTTTTCTTTCTTCTCTCTCTCTCTCTCTCTCTCTCTCACTCTCTCTTTCTTTTTGTCCTTTTTATTTTATTGACTTGTTTTACCATTAATTGCTATTCCATGTTTAATACTACATAGTGAGAGATACTTGCACGTTCCACTAAATTTGAATTGGCATATTGATTGTAATTACTGACTCTAATCCGTAATTATTGCAGCCGTAATTACACGCTCACTATGATCGTTCATGTTCGATTCCCAAGGGAGTACTTGTAACGTGCTGAACATATAAACACGAATATATATATATATATATATATATATATATATATATATATATATATATATGTATGTATATTATATATTATATTATATTATATTTATGTATGTATACATAGAAAGAAGAGAGAGAGAGAGAGAGAGAGAGAGAGAGAGAGAGAGAGAGAGACGATCGAAGAATCAATCGCAAAGAACTCCCCGAGGATTCTCACCGCTATAAAATTCATTTTTGGTTGCTATCGTTGCTCTTATGGGCTGGTGGGAAAGGGGGTGGAAAGGAAGGAGACGAAAGAATAAGAAAAAAAAAAAAAAGAAAACAAAAGAGAAAGAAATCACTTACGAACCGGAATCAAGCAAAGAGCAATTTCTTTTCTTTATATATATATATATATATATATATATATATATATATATATATATATCGAGTCACGTAAAGCCCTTTACGTCTATGAAGAGAAAGAAGAAAAAAAAAAACAAAAAAGAAAAGATCACGTGAGATTTTTATCGTCCATCGACGTGCGTCGAATGAAAAGAAAAAGAAAAAAGGGAAGGGAAAAGAAAAGAAAGGAAAAAGAAAAGAGAAGAGAAGAACGGTAAAAAAAAACTGAAAGAACGAAGAGGGAGGGGATTAAAAAAAAATAAAAAAAGAAGAGGAAGGAAGGATGGAAGGAAAAAAAAAAAGAAAAGAAAAGAAATATTCATCCTCCCCCGCCCCCTCAACCCCAACGGTTCGAAGGAGCATCTCTAATTTACCGACGTTAGAATTTATTTCTCCCATCTCGCGATAAAATTGATATGAAACGTTTACATTATATACGTCCGAGATATCAAATGTTAAAGATAATAATAAGGGATAGAAGAGAAAGAGATCCTAACGTAGCGTAACTAATTTGGTGAGCGTACACGCGAGTCATAAGCACGTGCCGAAAATGTTCACGGTTTTAGTGTATTGTTGTGTGTATGTGTATACGTGTGTGTATATATGTGTGAGTGTGTGTGTGTGTGTGTGTGGTGCCTAGTGAAAAGGAAGAAAAGCAGAGTACAGAAAGAGAAATATATATATATATATATATATATATATATATATATATATATATATATATTTATGTATGTATGTATGTGTATGAGTGTGTATATATATATATGTATATATATATATGAGAGAGAGAGAGAGAGGGGTAGAGAAGGCATCACGGCGCCGAGTAACACAACCACACCCTCCGAAGGGCTTGCTGGATCGATAAGCACTACCCTCTGCTAAAGCAGGGGAGGAATAACTAGAGAGAGAGAGAGAGAGAGAGAGATGGGGGAAGAGAGAAGGAGAGGGAAAACGACCCAAGAGCAAAGGAATATAAAAGAAAGAAATAAAAACATAGGGATGAGACAAATTGTCAGAGATCTCGACGCTCTGCTTCTGCCACTTTCTTCCTCGGTCAGTTACCTGCCAGTAACAAACCACCCTCCCCCTCCTTTTTAAGTTCGATTCTCTCTCTCTCTCTCTCTCTTCCCCTTTCGTTTATTTCTTTTTTTCTTTCTTTCTTTCTCTCTCTTATTTTTTTCTCAGCCGATGGAAACAAGGAAAATTGGGATAATAAGAATGTCCGACGGCCTTATAAACGTCCACCCGTTTTACATATCTTAGAGTACGACACTCTGTTCCCGCATATTATGAAGTGATTAAAAAAAAAAGAAAAAGAAAAAGAAAAAAAATGAACGGATCGTGTGAAATTAATTGTTGGATTGTTAGAAGATAATATATATTTATAAATATATATATATAATCGCGTCCTTTTACTGTCCAGTTTGAACGGGAAAAACAAAGATTACCTGGAAATAAAAAAGAGATAGATAGATAGATAAATAGATTAGACGGACAAACAAACGGATAGAAGAAAAGATTAAAAAATCGATTGTACGTACGTACGTACGTACGTATATATGTACGTATTTATGTATGTATGTATGTATATGTACGTAGATATGTAAGAAACGGAATCGTCCTAATGATACGCGTTTGTAACTAATCTAACAACCGTGTCCATGTATCTAACGGATAATGTAATCTCCATCTTCAAGAGGAGTATATCTCGAGAAGATCCTTCCCTAATGGGATATAGCGTGACATAACCCGATGGTACCGATGGTATTAATGGTACAACCACCGGTGGTGGTGTTGGTGGTGATGGTAATAGTTGTGTGGTGCTGTGTATGGGTGAGGAGGAAGGGGAATAAGTGCAATGCAGAGAAAGAGAGAGAGAGAGAGAGAGAGAGAGAGAGAGAGAAGTACCTGATGGTTCCTAACGATCGACTGAAGATGAAATAATATTCTTCGTGAATCGCCTAACACTGTTAGGACCTTCGACGATCTAACATTCTCGATACCTTTAATACTCGATCCTAGGAGTCTCCATTATGAAATTCTCCTTTACGACTCGTCGTCGTTCGTTATCGAGGAATCATTGAGATAAAGATAGAGATAGAAAGAATGAGAATGAGAGACAGAGACAGAGAGAGAAGGAGGTTGGAAAGTACTCGTTAATTACCGGAAAACGACGGTAAATGTTCTTCGAAGGACATTTAAATATGGAAGGACAGAGAGAGAGAGAGAGAGAAAGAGAGAACAAAAAAAAAGAAAAGAAAAGTAGAAGAAACGACGGGCACTTGGCCAGGGACCAATTTCTAAAGGAGTTTCGAGCAAAACGCCGTCACTTACGCCGTTTTTCTTTTTTTCCCCAACGGATAGAACTCGTAAAGTTTAGCACGATTTGGTTCGTTCCTTTCGACCACCTTCAACCGACCGAAGAAAAATAATATTAATAAGAAGATCGCCTTGGCACGGCAACCGCCCTGAGATTCTTACGAAATTCTTTCGGTATTCTACTGGGCGAAGTGCCGAATCGAATCTAATCGAATCGAATCGAATCGAAGGTCAATATTAATCTGATATCCGAACCCGTTCCTTTTCGTTTTTATTTATTTACTTTTTTTTTTTCTTTACTTTTATTCTCGTATCTCCTTTGGTTTATCATCTAACATTCTCTCTCTCTCTCTCTCTCTCTCTCTTTTTCTGTTTATCTCTTTCTCTATCTATCCGTTCGTCAAGATATCTATCCATCTATTTATCTATCTCTGTCTATCTATCTGGGTTTTCCTTGTTCTTTTTCCTTTTTTTTTAACAACAAAAGCGACTTTATTACGTAAATACGCTTAAGGATAGAAGAATCTTATCCGTGAGACTTCTAAAACCATATTTTCCTCGAGCCAGGAGAGCCAGAGTTAGAACTGGCAAGCGAGCATGCAAGCGAGCTAGCAAATGCTAAAGCGATTGCGGAAACGAGGACACCCGGTACACAACGAGGCGATAACAGTTCCGACGAGTTATAGGGGTAGGAAGAGAGGGAGGGGAGGAGGGGTGTAAAGTTAGTAAGCTTGGCCGCGAGCTAGGAGGGAGAAAACTGTAATGGGGGGGGAGGGTCGGGGGTGAGAGATTGGTGGGAGTTGGATGAGAAAGACGAAATGAGAAATCGAGAGAGATAGATAGATACATATATACATAAAGAGAGAGAGAGAGAAAGAGAATGGAAGTAGAAAGGTGGTTCTCTCGAGTAGAAGCGTGGCTCAGGATTGTGTGTGTGTTTGTGTGTGTGTGTGTGTCAGAGAAAAGGGGGATAGAAAAGAAGAGTAAAAGTGGTGGTAAAAGAAGAATGTTCTCGTACGTGTGCACGCGAGGGTAAGAAGAAAAAGATGTGGTGGTAGTTGCATAGGTGGTGGTGGTGGTTGGGGGAGGGGGAGGGGAGGGGGAGGGATTGCAGTAAATACTTATCAATGCCTCGTGGAATTTCTACGCGCGTCGGCGGCTCCTTTTCGTTGTAAGAAACTCTCCTAACAGTTAAATCGACTCGAACGTACGTACTGTACGTGTGTAACGAAGAGAAACCTATCCGTTGCTGTGAAATATCTTTTCTTTTCTTTTCCTTTCTTTTCTTTTCTTTTCTTGCCTTTCTCTATTTTTCTTCTTCCTTCCCTTTTCGTTGCCCCAAACTCTAACGTTTCCTTCGATAATAACGCCTGGCGTACGCGAAATCGAAATCTAGGGGTGGGGGGGGTTGTTGGTTATGCAAATCGTTATTTTTCCTCTATGGATTCGGCGAATGAGGGTGAGTAGAGGGAACGGTAGCAGGGGGTGGGACGGGGTAAAGAAAAGTTAAGAAGAAGAAGAAGAAAGAGAAAAGAAAAACGAAGGAGGAGGAGGAGGAGGAGGAGGAAATAACGAAGGGAGAGACCCAAAAATAAGAAATAAAGTGTAAAAGGAGGGAAACAAAATTAGATGAAAAAAAGAGTAGGAAGAAGAGGTGGGGCTGGGTGGGTGGGGTGGGTGGATGGATGGATGGTTAAGGGTGAGGTGGTTAAGGGGTTGGTCTCGGAAAAGTCTAAGAGTAACGCAACTTCGGCAATGGAGTTGCCGCTATATCTATTACTACTACTACTACTACTACTACAATAACTACTGTAACTACTATAACTACTAGTAGTAGTGATAACAGCAGTAGCAACAGTAGCAGTAGTAGTGGTAGTAGTAGTAGTAGTAGTAGTATCAAGGAATAAGCCGTCGTGCAAGCAACGCGCGCTTCGTATTTCATTTTGAATCTTAATAAGAAGCAAACTCGTTTCGAAAGTTCCTGAATATTACGTAGAATTCTACGGTGGTGGGGGGAGGGTGAGAGGGGAGGGGAGGGGAGGGGTGTAACGGTTTTTCCCGTTGGTGGTTTTATATATTGCCCTACGATAAGAGGAGGATCTCTTCACCCCCTTTGGAACGTCCCTACGCGCGGCTTCCTCCTCCCCCTCCTCCTCCTCCTCCTCGTCGTCATCCTCATCCTCCTCTAACCGCAAAAATTCAATTTACATAACGGGGAGGGGGCAGGGGTGGGTGGTGGGGGGGGGATGAAATAATTGCAACAATAAATGCGCGAAACGATGTCAAAGAAAATCCTCTGGAATATTCTTCAGTTGATTATTTAACTTACACCGTGTATATATATATATATTTAAGTATCCTTGAACGCGTTGCTTTTCCATCCCCTTTCTTTCTTTCATTCTTCTCTTTCTCTTTCTTTTTCTCTTTTTTTCTTTCTTTCTTTCTTCCTTCCTTTCCTACCACCTTCTCCTTTGCCCTCAAAAGAAGACGAATAGTAATTGGAAAAAGTCATTATTAGTACGAACGCCATTACTATTACTTTTACTTACCTTCAACGTTTGTACGTTTAACCTTTACGATACTATAATTAACTTTTCGTAATCTCGTTTGTAGTCGCATTACCATTAACGAGTGAAGAAAGTAGACCTTTTGCGGCCGGTCATAAAACAAAAATGAATAATAAAAGATATAACGTTAGAATGAGAAATTCCTACTAGCAGAGTTTCTCTCTTTCTCTCTCTCTCCCTTTCTCTCTCTCACTCTCTCTAATTTAATCATTTTAAAGATTTATAACCCTCGGATAAATAAATATATATATATATAAAATTATATGTACTCTTATTTTCAATTCAATTTCTCTTAAGTAGGAAGGCATTTTAATGGGCTCGAAAAGGAAGGAATGAAACCAGAAAAAAAGAAACGAACAAAAGTAATAAGTACGTCGTTGAACGATTACAAAACGTCTCGTTCGTTTTTCTAAGCCTCCGACAAAAAAGAAAGAAAAGAAAAAGAAAAAAAAAAAAAGAAGAAAGAAAATAAAAGAACGAACGAATACGTATGTCCGAGGGTACGTTGAAATATGCGTTGAAGTATGCAAAAGTATCCCCTTCCTTCTTTTCCTTTCCTTTTAATCTTCTGCGTACGACTCGAAACGAAACGAAACAAAGCCAAACCAAACCAAACCAAACCAAACCAAACCAAACCAAACAAAAAAAAAAAAAAAAACAGGGCAATTGGTTCGAGCCAAAAGGGAAACCTTACCAAATTGAAATCCCTTCAAAAGAATTATCCCGTCCTTTCCTACATTCGCTCCCACCCCTTTATTTTCTTTCTCTGACCTTTTTTGTTGCTCCCTTCCGTTTTTCTTCTTTCGTTTCTTTTTTCCTCTTCATTCATATTTCATCTCTCTCTCTCTCTCTCTCTCTCTCTCTCTCTCTCTCTCTTTCTCTCTTACCTACCGATTATCATCCCTACCTCATTCCAACTCTCCGCTCTCGATGATGAAGATTGAACGTAATTTATTTGCAATTTCACATCCCACCACCATCAGATGAGGAGGTGGAGGAGGTGTAGGAAGAGGGGGGGAGAGAGGAGGGAGAGAGGATCGTTCCGCGGGGGGTCAGGAATTTAATTTTCTCCGGGCTAGTACATCGCGGCTATGAATCTTTGTAGAAAAACTCGTTGCTCACTCTCTATCTCTATCTCTCTCTCTCTCTCTCTCTCTCTCTCTCTCTCTCTCTCTCCCTCATTCATTCTCTCTATCTCTCTATCTCTCTCTCTCTCGCTCCCTGATATGGCCTCCATGAAAGAATAAAACTTCCACACGTACGTATATACCGAAGGTATGGGAGTGGTGTAACGGTGGAGTAGGGGTGAATGGGGGTGAGCGGGGGGAGGGTGGTTGTCTCATAATCAGAGTCATGCGTCGTCTACGCCGTCGTTGAAACGGTTTTGGGATAATTTTCAACAAGGCTGACTCCCCGGTGTTGTAAGCTCCCCCGGCATATACACGGCTTCCTGTGTGTACCTCTAACAAACATTGCATATAAATTAGGAACAAACATTAGATGATATAAATTAAACATGCCGCGGGCATTCTCCCATAGAACGGAACGGTAGCGAGGACACGAAGCGCGCGCGCGCGCGCGCGCTCGTTGCGTCTGTTTTTAGGAAGGATGATGTCGTCGCGTGTTATCGTGGTCGTTCTTAAAAAAAAAAAAATAAAAAAATAGAGAGAGAGAGAGAAGAAACGAGTGTTCAAAAAAAGATTTGCCAGAGAGAGAGAGAGAGAGAGAGAGAGATGCGTATTCGGAATTAGGATTACGAACGAATAGGGAATTTAGGTGACCTGGTTCAACTGACCGCTTCGAATGAAAGAAAGAAAGAAAGAAAGAGAGAGAGAGAGAGAGAGAGAGAGAGAGAGAGAGAGAGAGAGACAAAAAAAAAGTGCACTGACGCTGCAAGTTACGTATTTTCTTTCTTTTTCTTTGTTTTTTCTATTTTCCGTTTATAAATTTCTTCTTCTTCTTCTTCTTCCTCTTCCACTTCTTTCCAACTTGACAAAAACGGACGGGACACTTCGAACGTTCGATTTTGGTTTATCGATTTGGTACGAATTTTTGGTTATTAATTCGAATCCCATAAAGCTATCAATCCCTTCGTTGTTATTTACTCTCAATGAAGGAGAAGAAAAGAAAAAAAAAAACAGAAAAGAGAAGAGAAGAGAAGAGAGAAAAAAAATAAATAACCAAGCTCTTCGAAATATAGTGAAACGTTGCCAAGGAGATGTTACTTTTTTTTCTCTTGGAAAACGAGAGCGAGAGAGATAGATACATAGATAGATAAATACATAGAGAGAGAGAGAGAGAGAGAGAGAGTACTACAATGTTCATTGAGAGGAACGAAAGAGAGTAAAGACGATGAGTAGTAGTAGTAGTAGTAGTAGTAGTAGTAGTAGTAGTAGTAGTAGTAGTAGTAGTAGTAGTAGTAGTCTGAGGAATAGGAGGAGTAAAGGAGGTACGAGGAGGAACGGGTGGGTGTGTGCGAGGGGTTGAGGGGAAAAGGGAAACGATCGGCGGTTATGGGGTTGCCTATAACAGTAAAGCGTGCGATTTGATGGGAGCCAATACATTTGAGCTTATCACCTTATCACCAGTGGTGGTATACACACACACACACACACACACAACCCCTACTAGCAAACTCTCCCTCTCTCTCTCTCTCTCTCTCTGTCTCATCCACAGGGTATCTCGCTATAAAATACAGAACGTAAAATACAGAATCTCTCCTCCTCATCCTCCTCATCATCCTCCTCCTCCTCCCCCCCCCCCCCCCCCCCCCCTCCTCTAGCTTTTCCGTCGAGTATTGTCGAAATTGGTGGCAGCACCAGCGCACCAACACATAAGTGCACCGGACGCACACCGAAATCCTGCAGCAATGCAACAGCAACGCAGTAACAGCGGGAACGCTTTTCGACGGCAAGCCCTTTTGCATGGAATCACCCTGCAACAGACATACTCCCTCTTTTAACCCTTTCGAAAAGGGGCGCGCACGTTGTCACGTCAATCGATCAACCAACGTGCGCGATTTCGCGGCGATACCTACCCTTTCGTCCAACCACGCGCACGCACGCACGCACGCACGCACACACGCGCACAAATTTTACGCGTATACGCGTGCTTATTTGTGTGTGTGTGTGTGTGTGTTATGTATGCGCAGATAGGCACACATACACGGATAAAATTGCTCTGTCATTTTATACATTGTTGTCGCCGCGCGGAGACACTTTTGCCAGCCAAATTTTATCGTTGCATTCGACCTTTTAATTACTAACAATCTCTCTCTCTCTCTCTCTCTCTCTCTCTCACACCCTCTCTCTTTCTGTCTCTATCTCTATCTCTATCTATCTATCTATCTACCTATCTATCTCTTTTATTTATTTTTTTTTTTTTTTGTTACTTTCCCCCTTTTTTTTTTTTTTTTTTTTTTTTTGATAGCACGTCGATACGCTCGGGATCGCGTTACGAGAAATCTAGATTTTCCGTCGATTTGTGAAAATTCGAATGGAGGTAACTTCGTTCCCTCTGTCTCTCTCTTTTTTTTCACACACACACACACACTCTCTCTCTCTCTATCTCTGTTTTTCGTATAAAAAAAAAAAAACCACACAGAAAGAAAGAACCATTACCAGAATGTGTGAAATACGTTTATTTTATATCGGTACTTGCCGTGACAAATAAAAAAAAAGAAAAAAGAAACGTAACGTTAATTACCACCTAACTTTTTCGTTCCACCTAATTACATAGTACGTGCATACGGCTCTTCTTTCGTATTACCTTGAAATATTAATCGTAAACCGTGACAAAGAAGCGCACGCCCAATCGAGAGAACTTTTAACTCGTGAGTAACGAACGAGGATTGGCGAAAGGAAAGTAATTTGTTTTTT
>OU427006.1:2627113-2644613 GCA_911387935.1 Dolichovespula saxonica | reverse complement strand
AGAGAGAGAGAGAGAGAGAGAGAAGAAGAAGAAAACGCGGGACGAGGGGGAAGGGGAGAGGGAACGTATATAGTTCGAAAAGAAACGAGGTTTCGAGGGAACGATATCGTTAACGATAAGTCGGTCAGTTCTCTGAAAAAGGGAAGAGGGGTGAGAGGGAGAAGTATACAAGAAGAATAAGAAACAAAGAGAGAGAGAGAGAGAGAGAGAGAGAGAGAGAGAGAGAGAGAGAGAGATAGGTGTACGAATCTGGGATATTCGTGTTGGGAAAAGGGTCGAATTCGAGGAGTTGGACGAAGAAGAAACTATTCTTCCTCTCTCTCTCTCTCTCTCTCTCTCTCTCTTTCTCACTTGCTCTTTACGTACTATACAGGCAGTGGTGATTTAGGCGAAACAACGGAACTCGCGGAGACAATGGTTGAAAGAGACAGAAACGAGGGTAGAAGGGTGTAGGCTATAGTACGAGGACTGGTTGGTGTGTTCGCTATTAGAGTAGTTGGTATATCCAACTCCTATCCTAGAAAGGAGTAACGTTGTACCTACCAGCCCTCTCTCTCTCTCTCTCTCTCTCTCTCTCTCTCTCTCCTTAAATCTAAGACGAATGACGTGGAACCACTGCTGTTACTTCTCTACACGACATAGACGGGTCATATACATATATATCATGAAAAGGGAGACCCTTCGAAATACTCGTAGCTTATTTGCAAATCGATTTCACGGCGACAAACCTTATGGAAGCTAATGAGAAAGAAAGAGAGAGAGAGAGAGAGATGTAGAGAGAGAGAGATGGAGTTATATACTAGCCAAAACCAATCATAATCGTTATTGTATTACATTGACGAGATACGACGAGAATGAGTGCAATAGCCATTTCTTTTCATTTTCTTTCATATTATTTTGTTTCGTATCGTTTTCTTTCTTTTTCGGTTCGTTTATTTATTTATTCATTAATTTATTTGTTATTGTTGTTATTATTCTTTTTTTTTTTTTTTTATTTAACGAACCATTCTCCATCTTCCTCTCATTTCGACGAATTTATTTCATTGATATCTCTATGATTAGAAATATAATTAGAATAAAATGGAAGAAAGAGAAAGAGAGAGAGAGAGAGAGAGAGAGAGAGAAAGAAACGAACGTGAAATGGTATAATAAAATTGTTACGAGATAGTAAGACGTTAATTATTCTAAAAGTTTTTATACTTCTTTTCGTCTTATATGTATATATATATATATATATATATATATATATATATATATATATACTTTTATTAAGAAAATTACATTCGTAACATCGTCGTTAGAATTAAATCCAATCGATCGGATCCCCCTTTTCATTCTTTCCTCTTTCTTTTTCTCTTTCTTTCGTTCGATTTCTCTTTCTATGAAGAAAAAAGAATAAGAAAAGAAGGAAAAAGGAAAGACAAAAAGTGGAACAAACTGAACGGAAAACTCAACACAGAATTCCCGTCTTCGTCCTCCCCTTATAACTCAGTAGTTAGGACGAATTAAGGTCGGACGATTTGCGAGGTAATACGAAGTCAGTTCTTTCTCTTTCCCATTCTCTTTCTCTTACTCCATTCGGAATACCGAATGCGAAGTTTCGTTGGAAGTTTCACGGGTTAATGTAGAAAAGAGGAGATGAGATATCCACGAGTAAGGAAGAAAACGTATAAAGTTCGCTTCGGAAAATCGAGCCACCAAAATCGAAGCTTTATGCCGAAGTTAATCGCCGTTTTCGGATTAACGCGTTAAAGTAACGTTGAGAGATAAATGGAGAGAAAGAGATTCAAAAAAAAAATAAGAGAGAGAGAGAGAAATAAATAAATAAATATATATATATATATATAAATATAAACAAATAAAAAAAAAAGCAAAAGATAAAGAGATAGGTCAATTCGATCTCCGTTCCCGATTGATAAAAATAAATAAAGTCTTTACTATCCACTTTCGTTTATATTTCTCTTTTTATTCATTTCTTCTTCTTCTTCTTCTTCTTCTTCTTCTTCCATCGGATATCTCGCAATTTAGAAGATAGTGAGAATAGTGTGGAGGAGGAGGGGGTGGGATAAAGGACGATCGTTAGGGAATCGTAGAGAAATCGTTATATAAAGAGTTTCGAAAGGAAAAAATAGAAAGGGAGAGAGGAGGAGGAGGGTGAGGAGGAGGAGGAGGAGGAGGAGGAGGAGGAGGAGGAACTAGATACCAAAGGATAGATAGTAGATTTAGAACACGTGAACAACCACCCCCGCGTTCTTGTATTTTCCCATTTTACCACCGTACAGAGGTATATAACTGTAACTGTCTCTCCGTATCCACGCGTATTCAGGGCATATGGGGTGAAGGGAGGGAAGGAGGGAGAGGGGGAGGGGAGGAAGGGGGTGGCGGATGGCATTGTGTGCGAACGTTTTGCCCTTGTCACCGTAGAACTAGACAATGGACGCCGTTAACGCGTCCCGTAACTGTTTCATTGTTAAACGACAATGCTTGGGAAATACGCGGAGACACACATGGTATGCGGGGGGAATCATCCTTGGACCCCCACCCTCCCACTACCACCATCCCGAACCCCCACACGCTCCTCCAACCCCCCATACACCCCATACACCCATACCCCCATCGATTGCTCCCGGTGCTTTTAGTTTTTATCCTCGTTTTTCTCCTAAACTCGATCGATTCTCTTTTTCGGTATACTATTGTATATATGTGTGTCTATGTATATAAGTATATGTATATGTATATATATATATGTATATGTATACACGTATGTATGTATATATAGAATGAAAATTCTACTCTTTCTATTAGGATTCTTTCGACATGGTATTACTCTACCTAAACGTATATATGTATATGTGTTATGTGTGTGTGTTTGTGTATACGTGTGCATGTATAGATAACTACATATGTACGTACGTACGTATCTACATATTGGAAATACGTACATACAAACGAAACGGAACTTTTCAACAATTTCCACAAAACCCCTTTCGGGAGATGGGGAGATCGAATAAACGTCACTGTCACGTGTCGCGATACCCTTTGGAATTTTATCTACAAAATTGTCATCCCTTCCGCTGCCTCGCCAACCAAATCGACGTACACATTAATTTGGATATTAATAGTTACATTTCTTTTCTATTCCTTTTTACTTCTTTCTTTTTTGGTTTATTTTATTTTATTTTATTTGATTTTTGGTGTTGGTTTCTATTTTCTATATATTTATTTATATTTTCTTTTCTTTGTTCTATTTCTATAACAAACTATACCACCAAAAACACGTTTCTATTTGATCGACGATAAGCCTTCAAGTGTTCGCGATTTATTTATTTGTTCAATACTTTTATATATATATATATATATTTCGATGCATCTAAATTAACAGATAACTGTACATAAAAATATCGTGCATATTACAAGTAACGCAAATATTAATAACAATGGAAATTTAATCGTCCAAGTTTTATCACAGACCTTTTTTATTTCTTTTTCTTTCTCTCTCTCTCTCTCTCTCTCTCTTATTTTCTCTACTTTCCTTTTCCTTTTCCTTTTCCTTCGCCTCTTCCCTCGAGAACGAACGGTCCAAAAAAAACAAAAAAAAAAAAGAAAAAACCAAACAACGAAACGAAAAAAAAATACAAAACGGAAAAAAAAAGAGAAGGGAAGAGAAAAAGAAGATGGATGGATGGATGGATGGATGGATGGATAGACAAAGCTGGAACGCTGAAAGGGACACGTACCAAGGAAGAAGGGCGTGACGAAGTGATGAAGGGGAGGTAGGAGGTGGGTGGTGAAGGGTTGCACCAGGACGGGGAAACGGGGAACAAGTCGGATGCAACGCGCCTGATTCGGGCATATTCGTGTGCAGAATTTGCCGGGTTGCCAGTAGGGACACACGCGAGTTTAACGAGAATCACATCGGGTGCATCAGACACGACCGGATGGCGTAAACACATTGCGCCTATCGATCGACTCTACCCCTACCAATTCTCTACGTATCTCCCTCTCTTCATCCCTTCATTCCTCCCTCCCTCTATACCCCTCCCTCTGTCTCTCAACCTCTCTTTCTCTAACACACCCCATGAGACCAAAGAGCAGTATGAGAAATTACAGATAATTGCTCTCCTCTGCTCTATCTCTCTCTATCTATCTCTCTCTCTCTTTCTACACATATACATGTACATACACAAATACGTGTGTGTATGTATATACATATACATATATATGTATGTATATACGAATTCACACGTATTCATCAGTTCATTTATCTTTACCGATTAAACGACTCTTATTTTTATTGACAAAAATGCGCTTGGACAATATATATATAAAATATATATATATAAAATATACTTTAACGTACATATATATGTGTGTGTGTGTGTGTGTGTGTATGTGTGTATAATAAATTTGAAGATAAAATCAAGTTTTCGTGAATCTAAACGAATAATTTAACGATATAGAGTTTATACGTTTGTTATTAATGATCGATAACGAGAATCATGACAGGAGGAAGAAAGGCAACGCACCGAGGATGTTCGATAAACAGCGAACTGATTAATGGTAATCACTGATAAATATTCGGTACGTTGGGAAATGTAATATCGTGGGAAGGGGGGTGGGGTAACGTCGATATTTGCATGGTGGGATTGTAAAAGGGGGTGGACCGGTGGAGGCGAGGATCGAAGGGGGATGATGGTGGGGTGTGGGGGTGAAAGCCGAGGTTATACGATGTGTCCTAGCGCGAAAAGGGACGACGGACGCGTCGTGGCGACGGTGTGTTAGCCGAGGTGAGGGTGATTTGTGTGACAGATCGGGGCCAGCGAGACTCGTATCCCACCCCGTAACGTCGATATATTTCGTTTCGTGTGTACGACCACCACCACCACCACCCCCTTCAAAGCCCACCAACTGTTTCCCAATAAAGCTGGAACCTTCTATGTATCTAGTCTATGTACCAAAGAGAGAGAGAGAGATGGAAATAAATATCATTCGAAAACGTAATACAATGTTAGGTAAAGATCGAACAAAAGTTAACGAACAAAGAGATTCTTCTTTCTTCTCTATCCTGTTTTCTTTTTTCTCTTCATTTATTCCTCCACCTTTCCAAAATTCACATCCGAGGTTTTGGTTTTTTTTCTTTTTTTTTTTTTTATAAAAAAGAAAAAAAGAAAGGATCGCCATTGTGTCCTTGGTCTCATCAATCGAATTTTCAAACGACGATATTTTTCTCGGTTCTCTGTTTCTCTCTTTCTCTCTCTCTCTCTCTCTCTCTCTCTCTCTCTCTCTCTCTCTCTCTCAATTTCTCTCTTTCTCTCTGTCTCTCTCGCAACAGGTTGAAACGCAAATATGATACAAAAGAGTGGTAGTAATGGTAGTAGTAGTAGTAGTAGTATGTCGCTCATGAATATATCCGACGAATATAATGTTTCAACTTTTAAAATATATATTAAAACGAGTTGATTATATAACGAGAGACCTTTTTTCTATGTGTATATATGTATATATATATGTATAAAAATATGGATAAAATTGATATTACGAGAGGCCGCCATCTGAATAACTAACGGCGTTACAATATGAAAATTAAAAATAATGATTTTTCTCTTTCCGTACATTCGTTGTAAAAAGAAAGAAATAAAAATAATCACCCAAAAAAAAAAGAAAATAGGAAAGAGAATAAGGAAAAAAGTGGAAAGAAAGAAAGGTATGAAACGAAATAGAAAAAAAAAAAAAAAAAGAAACAACGAAAAAGAAATAAGAAAAGTTATACCGATGAATACAAAATTAGATGAAACGCGTGTTGAGGAACGATACATCGAACAGTTTGCAATACAAATACGAGAGTTTAAATATTTTTTACGAACGCTTCGACCGTACGACATTAACATCCTAATAAAACGTCGAACGATATTATTCCGTGAGAAATAATTTCTAATTTTCATGAGAAGGAAAAAAAAAAGAAGGGTTCATCTAAATCGTTCGATATAATCCCACAATAATAATAATAATAATAATAATAATAACAACAATAATAACAACAACGATAGCAAAAACAACAAGAACAAGAACATCAACGACAATAATTATAACGATAATAATTATAATAATAATAATAACAATAATAATAATAATAATAATAATAATAATATTCGGGTGAGAGCTGTCCGTAACACGCGTTCTACGTTTATGTAACTATGACTCGAAGAATGATAAAAGCTATTATATACAAACACGTACACGCACGGAACACACACACACACACACACACACATATTATATTATATTATATTATATTATAATATAATATAATAAAAGAATATATATTTTAACACACAGACACACACACACACATATATACATATATATATATATATACCTATATAAATTTATGTGGGTGTGCGTGTGATCGTACGTGCTTTTAGTTAGAGAGGGACTTGCCCGTAATAAATTCGTTTATTCTTCGGTCAAATCCCCTCCCTCCACTCCTCTCCCTCTTACTCCCACCCCTCACTCCCATTTCCATTCCCTCTCTCAGTCCCACTACCACTCCCCGTTCATCCCCTTCCGTTCGTCCAACCGTCCATCCGCAGATGGCACTCACTTTTATGCGCAGCCGAGGCGTAAAGAGAGAAACGTTTCCATTTAAACGAAGCTTTTCAATTATAAAGTATTTCCTCTTCCTCGGGGCGGCGGCGACGGCAGTCTCTCTCTCTCTCTCTCTCTCTCTCTCTCTCTCTCTCTCTCTATCTATCTATCTATCTCTCTCTCTCTCTCTCTAACTCGGACGTTGAAGTGAAGCAAGGCACGCTTCAATTCCCTCGTCTCTCTTCTCTTTTCTACGGCCCCCAGCACCGAGTATTCTCTCGATACAAACCCACAAACGGGATTCTCTCTCTCTCTCTCTCTCTCTCTCTCTCTCTCTCTCTCTTTCAATCTATCTATCGTTCATTCGTTCGTTCATTCGTTCATTCGTTCATTTTTCGTCTTCGTCCTTACGTCTTACTTACACAATCCGTAATTTTCTTCGCTCGAGTATATCCAACCACAGACAGATCAGACATCGGTACTTTTCCTCTTCAAAGTCACCTCGATCGTTCCTCTCACTTCCGGTTTCTTATTCGAGAGAGAAAAATTCTCTCTCTCTCTCTCTCTCTCTCTCTCTCTCTCTCTCTCTCTCTCTCTCTCTTTCTCCGTTTCACCCTTCTCGTCCCGTCCTCCCATTCGTCGAAAATTCGACGAAAAGAGAGAACACGGCCCTTCGACGACCCTCTCTCTCTCTCTCTCTCTTTTTTTTTGAAGCTTCATCTTTCTTATATCCCTCGCCCTATGACTCCTTTTCTCCTACTCACCTCTACCTACCTACTTACCTACCTACCTACCCCCTCCCCCGCCCTTTTTAAGGGCGGTGGTAACGCGTTCGAGAACGAATCCGAGCGTAACTCCGGAACAACGGGGTTGTACTTCCGCCGTGATGGCACGTTGCGCTCGATGGATCGAGAAAATCGACCGACCCTCTATTTTTATCGATTTGAGACGAAGAGGAGGAGAAGGAGGAGGAGGAGGGGAAGGAAGAGAGAAGAAAAAAGAAAAGAAAAGAATAGAGGGGTCCGAAGAATTTACCCCCTCAGTCGACGAACCACACCCCGTTCCATCCCTTCGTCCCTCGATCCCACCCTCGATCCCTCCATCCCGTTCGACCTATCCTCCTCCTCCTCCTCCTCCTCCCCCTCCTCTTCTTCTTCTTCTTCTTCTTCTACTTTTGGTCGTTCCATCTCGTAAAAAACGGAAATGCGACGATTGTATATCGCTTATATCATCGTAAATCCTCTTAACGGTATATCCTCTATATGTTTTATATCCATATAACGTGTTTTTCTTTAAAAAAAGAAAAGAAAAAGAGAGAGAGAGAGAGAGAGAGAGAGAGAGAGAGAGAGAGAAAATACGAAGAGGGTGAAATGAAGGGAATAGGAACGGATACAAAAAATATCTACGGTGGATTTATCGAGCGAAAGGGTTGTGTAGTGACCTAAGGGAGATAGTGAGGGAGAAAGAAAGAAGAGGGTGGAAAGAGAGGATAAAGAAGAAGAAGGAGAAGAAAGAAGAAAAGAAAAAAAGGAAAACATAAAAGAAGAAAAAGAAAAATTTATTATGTTCTTCTTCCTTTTGATCTGCTTATGTCCATTTATTTCTACTTTGTAACGTTCCTCTCTCTCTCTCTCTCTCTCTCTCTCTCTCTCTCTCTCTGCATGCCCGGCCCAATCTTTCTGTATCTCCTCCTCTTTGTCTGATCCTACACCGTCTGACCCTATTTTCTTTCTATCCTCCTCTACTTTGTCTGACCCTCTCTCTCTCTCTCTCTCTCTCTCTCTCTCTCTCTCTCTGTCCCGCGACATTGTCTGATTCTACTTGTCTGGTCCTATTCTGTCTGTTTCTACTTTCTCTTGTCCCTATACCATACACACATATGTCATATATATATATATATATATATATATATATATATATATATATATATATATATATATATATATATACATCCTTTCCCTTTACCAGAGAGACACTGTTAGCCTATCTGTTTCTCTCTATCTCTATGACCTCTATGACCTCTCTGTCCTCTCTGTTTGTCTCTTTCCATCTCTCTCTCTCTCTCTCTCTCTCTCTCTCTCTCTCTCTCTGTCTATCCGTATGTCCGTTCTATGCCTATCTTTTTATTTCTCTCTCTTTTTCTCCGTCTATATACGATCGATTACGATCTCTATATCTTTATCTTTTTCTCTCTTTCACTCTCGTTGTCCTCTTCTTCCTCCTCCTCCTCCTCCTCCTCCTCCTTCTCCTCCTCGTCGTCGTCGTCGTCGTCGTCGTCGTGCCCCCGAAAACTCGAGACGGCCTATTGGATGGTGAAGAGCCCGGAGTAAGAGTCTTTTGGTGGCTGTATGCCCGATCAATGCCGAGACTGACTCCTCCTCCACCTCCACCTCCACCTCCACCTCCTTCTCCTCCTCCTCCACCTCCTCCTCCTTCTCCTTCTCTTTCTCCTTCTCCTTCTATTTCTCATCCTTCTCTTACTTCCTTCTTCCCACCGTTCTTCCCTCCTTTCAAATTCTCTCGACCATCCACTACCTAACCTTTCGATCCTCTACGAAACTTCTTTTTCTGCAATTTCTTTTCCTCCTTCTCTATTTCAAACGCATAGAGAGAAGAAATTGTCCTTCTCTCTCTCTCTCTTCCTCTCTTCCTCTCTTCCTCTCTCTCTCTCTCTCTCTTTCGGTCTCTCCCTTTCTTTATTCCATGGAGACCTATTCGTGATCGTTGAATCGTCGAGATAGAAAAAGAAAGAAAAGAAAAAAAAATAAAAAAAATTACAAAAAAGGAATGAACACGAAATACGAACAAAAACGGAAGAAAAGAGAGAGAAAGAAAGAGAGAAAGTAAGAAAGAAAGAAAAATAGAACAATACTTATACGTGACAAATAAAAAAAAAAAAAAACGAAAAAAAGTAAAAGAATAAAAAAAAAAAAATAACCCGAACGTTTAGTAAACTACAAGCGAACGTTTCGTCGATTCGTTACAAGCTACACGCTCTCTCTCTCTCTCTCTCTCTCTCTCTCTCTCTTCTTTCTCCTCTCATACCTTCAATCGTTCGAAATTGCTTTAAATTACCAAAAGCCTGGCCACCGCTTCGTTACTCTCTGTCTCTCTCTCTCTCTCTCTCTCTCTCTCTCTCTCTCTCTCTCGTATCTCTCTCTCTCTCTCTCTCTCTCTTTTTGGCGACACGTATATTTTTGCGTATTAATCCACTCGCCCAGTTCCCGAGCCACATACACAATTCGGCTTGATTGCTTATTCGCCGGTAGCTTTTATCATTGAAATTCTTTTTCTATGGTTTATCTGCTCCGTAGGTCAATTATATAATACGATCCCATGGATATACTTACTCGATAAAGAATAAACATAAAAGAGGCGGAGAAAAAAAAATTGAAATAATTGACGTTCCTCGAAAGAGCCACGTATGATCGTTGCCATCTCTCGAGATCGAGAGATATGGAAACGAAGAAGAAATAAAGAAAAAAAAGAAAAGAGAAGACGACGCAGGATGAAGATGAGGATGAAGGATGAAGGATGAAGGATGAAGGATGAAGGATGAAGGAACGGAAAAGAGAAAAGGTAAAAGAGTTTCGAGAAATCGATTACTCGCAGACACGCCTAATTCGTGACATAATAGACCTTGATGTCTCGTACCAAAGGAAGGAAGGATACGGTGAACTGGAGAGGGGGTAAGAACTCGAAACAAACTATAAAAGATGTATATATATATATATATATATATATATATATATATATCTTCTCTCTACGTTCTTTTCTACGACACCGTTCTTCTCCTAGCTTACTTCTTCTTCCTTAATTTTCTCTGAATAGCGATTGATTGACCGAGTGACGGAACAAGACCAGCCTAATATCATTTTCAAAGTCAACCGTTTGCGAATAGTCTCTCAACTTGTGTGCAACTACTATTACTCCCCATTCCCCCCGTCCCTCCCCCCCATAGTTTGGCGCACTCCTGCGTTTACATATAAATACATATAACGAACGTCTCGTTACATCGAGATACAAATCATTCACACACACACACGTATATACGAAGAAAGATACAGGAGCGAGGGCTCGCACGTAAATTATTCCCCTTTTTAATCATTTTTCTAACGCTAGAAATAAAGATGTGAATATATATATCTAGGGAGAAAAGAAAAAGAAAAATAGAAATATTACATGAAGAATAAATTTGTGTATTATAATGATCTAAAGAAAAAGGATATTATAAAAGGGAATAAAAGTTTATATAAGTTTTGTCTGTATGAAATAATCGTATTTTTAATTCGACGAACGCCAAAGAATGGGAGACATTTATTTTCATACGTTTAATGTTAAATTCCGAGAGAGAGAGAGAGAGAGAAAGAGAGAGAGAGAGCTGATTAACAAATCTTTTCTTTTCTTACATTTATAGAATTTTCAAGATGAAACGGACGAGGAAGGATGGCGAAAGGAGAAATCGAACGAGAAGGTCTTTTACTATGGCGCCTACGGGATTCTGGGATAGGGAAGCTGATCGAATGTCCCAGGCTATGATTGTCCAAACGCAATTCTTGTCTGAACGATATGAAATCAAGAATTGTGTGGGGACATCAGCGCTCGGGGGTTAAAATCAACTGTTGTCTGTGGAAGAACGTCGACGTCGTTCGATCGTTCGATCGTTCGATCGATCGATCGTATTCAAAACCAATCGTCCTTTAACGAAGCATACAAATTCCTATGTTATCTTAACTGATAAGTTCTCGTTGTTATTGACGTTATTGAAAAGTATTATATTTCCATTTATTGCACGTATTATTCGTATCGTAGACGTAACAACGAATACACCTATATAAGCTAAATAATACGTAATCGTTAATTAACCATTCGACGAATGAGAAATACCATTATAATTGTACCCGTTAACGTCGATGATATTAAATATAGTGGAAAGCACACGTACAAACGCGCACACATACAGGAAACACACACATAGGAAACACGCATAGGAATGAGACAAAATCTAATATTAATTATTAACGTGTAATTATTACTTAACATAGGGGAAAATACCTCTTTATTGATTATATCGTTCAAACGTTGATATTGTAAATGATATTACATAAACGCGTAACGCTCTTATTATCCAATGGTATACCAAATTGTTCTCAACGTTTTTGTCAAATATATATATATATATACGTTGTATTGATAATGTTCTTTTCCTTTCCCTATTATTCAGAAAAAAAAAAAAATATAGAACAATAAAGAAATAATGTCACAATTACTACTCTCGTTCGTTTGTCCCATTTAAATGACACTCTTAGGTCCACCCTTTTTTTTCCATCCTCCACACTTTTCTTTCCTCCCTTTACTTCCTTTCTTTCTTTCTCTCCTCCTCTCTCTCTCTCTCTCTCTCTCTCTCATAGGATGATGTGATTAACGTGATATTCACACTCGAAAAATCCATCAGAGAATATAAACGTAGGCGTTCTCGACGACAGATAGGATGTGTGTGTGTGTGTGTGTGTGTGTGTGTGTGTGTATGTATGTATGTATGTAGTTAGAAGGGTTCGACAAATAGCATCGTCAGCACCTACGTTTTCACCGGGAACAGAATCAGAACCTATTCTTTGGTCGATCCATTCTCTCTCTCTCTCTCTCTCTCTCTCTCTCTCTCTCTCTCTCTCTCTCTCTCTCTCTCATTCTCTCTCATTCTTTCTCATTCTCTCTCTGTCTCTCTCTCTCTCTCTCCTCTCTCTCTTCCTACCCTCTGTTTTTCTTTCGTACAGAGAATATAATGTCCCGACGAAAAAAAAACTCAGCAGCGCTAACGTGCCGACAATACGGATTTTCGTGTATGACAATGAAAGAGGAGAATTCGCGCCTGGTGGCTATCATAATTCTTCCATTAAAAGAAAAAAAAAAAAAAGAAAAAGAAAGAAAGAAAAAAGAGAGAGAGAGAGAGAGAGAGAGAGAGAGGAAAGGAAAAAACCGAAAGAGTGAAAAAGAAAAAAGGGAAAAAAAAGGTAAACGACAAAAACCAAGAGAGATGAGAAAAGAGTGAGATAGGGAGAAAACAAAAAGAGAGAGAGAGAGAAAAAAAAAGAGAAAAGTAAGAAAGAATGAAAGAGAGCGAGCAAACTGTTCTGGACGCGTCCGTTCGAAGCTCCGACAATTTCTTTTTCTTTCTCGTTTCTTTTTTTTTTTTTTTATTTTTCTTTTCTTCTTTTTTTTCCTTCATTTTTCTTTTCTTTCCTTTTCTCTCTCTCTCTCTCTCTCTCTCTCTCTCTCTCTCTCTCTCCCTCTCTCTGTCAAAATAACACGAGACGAAATGTTTCTTACGTTCTCGCACGGATTTACGATTGAAATTTCTTTCGCAGCTTTCGCGTTTCTTTTTAAAACGACAAAAGATAAGAAAGCACGTAGCTAAAAAGAGAAAAGAATATAGATAGATATACAGATAGAGAGAGTAAGAAAGAGAGAGAGAGAGAGAGAGAGAGAGAGAGGGATAAAAAGAAAGAGATCGAGATCGAGAGAAAAATATATGGGTAGTTATGACAACCCCCATAAATCGTTCCACACGAAGCTACTACTTTTCCAAGGCAATAGACATTTTTTCGCGTAGCAGTTTACACGTATATGTCGTATGGCTGGGGAGAAAAAAAAAAAGAAAAAGGCCACGTAATTCGTTCCTACGTGGAAAAAGAGGTGAAAACGAGAGAGAGAGAGAGAGAGAAAGAGAGATGGAGAAAAAGAAAGAGAGAGAGTTTGTTGTGTGTGTGTGTGTGTGTGTGTGTATGTGTGATGGAAAAGAATGTTAAGAGATGCATGTGACGCCTTTCCGAGAATACGTTGGAGCAAGATTTTGCAACGAAAGTGCACGACTATGCATTACTGCAAGCTAAGAGTAGATGCCACGATGATGCGAACTATATACGTTAATCGTGTATATATATATATACACATATTATATACGTTGATATGTATATATATATGTGTGTGTGTGTGTGTGTTAGTGTGTATACGTATATATTCGTACGCTCGCTCATTCATTCACTCGCTCGCTCACTCAAGTTTCTGTCGGCGAAGATAAGTAAGAGTATATTCTCTTCGTGGCATAACTCTCTACCGAAAGATGTTACACAGGTACATAGATAGGTATAGGTATGTGTGAACACGTACGAATAAGCGTGTAGAAGGTCGTTGAAGTAGATGGGGCACAGATATACCGGGATGCATTATGCATCCTCGGATTTTATGTCGTATAATGCACTTGTTACCTATGCATATACACCAAAGAGAGAGAGGGTTATCATCGTCGTCGTATACTTGCCGTCGCCGTACCCGTTGCTGGATGAAGTGTCGAGAAAAATAAAACGGGGAAGAAGAGAAAGAAGTTAAAATGAATGGACGGAAATAAATAAAGAAATAAAGTAATCAAGAAATAAAGAAAGAGAGAAAGAAAGGAGAAAAGAGATTGACAAAGATCATCGTTAAAAGCGATAAATATTTCTGATTAGGATACGCAGGTTTTGTTGAATAGAAAGATTGGGATATTATTGAATATCATTTACTATGGTTTATCCTACCTTCTCTATTTCTCTCTATTTCTCTCTATTTCTCTCTGTCTCTGTCTCTGTCTCTCTTTCTTTCTATCTATCTCTCTCTTTCTTGTCTGCGGTTCCAAATCATTTAGCTCGATTTAACGTGTACACTCTCGAACACGAGTCGGTGGTTTCCTAACAGATTATTCGGAAATTCGCCGATTGTATCCCCCAGAAACGTTTCGTGTTTCCTCGTTGCAAATTTACAGTGAGATTCCTTGCAATAGGTGTAAGAGAAGTATATACCATCGTAGATATTATAGTGGATTTAGATAAGCCGATATTCCCATTGAAATCAATCCACGAATATGTACGAATTTTACTGAAAGAGAGATAGAAAGAGAGAGATAGAGAGAGAGAGAGGGGGGAGAAATTGATAGGAATAAAATTATTAGATTAATAACGACAAATCTATCATATATAAACGTTATCATCCAACCTACGTACTTGTATGTACGTAAGAACGATACGTTTGAGTGCAGCGATCCCTACGATGCATTTTATATTCTAACGATACCTCTTTTCTTTTTCTTTATTTTTTTTTATTTTTTTTTATTTTTTTTAATTTCGATCGACAAAAACACGCATATATACTAAAACAAACAATTAAACGACACTGCGCGAGCTCGCTCAAATATACATCCATCCTATTATCGCGAAATTCGAACTAAAATTCTAATTAAAAAGCGTTACACGATCAATAAACTCGACAAATTGGTAGTACGTACTGAATGTTCATTATCATTACAAATGAAAAAGAAGGAACATAAACGATGATTACGTAATGATCAATAATTCAAAAACCGACCCCACGTCCCACCCAATCCCATTCTATCAACCAAACGACCTAATTAACATTCCCGTCCATTACGATGCGTTCCGTCATTTCTTTTCTCTCTCTCTCGTTTTTGTATTTTTTTTTTGCCTCTCTTATTTTTTTTTTTTTTTATCCTCTTTCGTCTTTTTTTCTTTCTTTACACCCTTCGTTACACGCGCAACGAGCCAATGGAGAATATCCTCGAAGATCCAAGATTGTTAAAGGCGTTTCGTACCTCTAATACTTAACTTCGCTATGCAGAGAAAATTATTTCGATAACGGCACGTAAATCCACGGAGATAACAATGCTCGGCCACGAGGAACAATACACCATACTAAGGATAACGAAGAGCTTCTCGTGTGAAAAATAAGAGAGACACAGAGAGAGAGAGAGAGAGAGAGAGAGAGAGAGAGAGACTGAACCCAGGTTCTCGCGTAATCGTATTCGAGAAAGGAAAGAGGACGAGCGGAACAAGCTATGGGGTGGAGGAACAGGGTGGATGGGGGAGGAGGGGATGGGAGGGGGGTCGGCTTTTCTAGCAACGCGTGCGTTATGGCGGAAGACCAGGCTCTCTCCATGGAATTTTAATCAGAGCGTCAATTACTTGCGTGGTACTTTCACGTCCTCCTTACGTCCGCACTTTTCCTCCAGGCATACCGCTAAAATTCAATTTTCCCGCGCCCCCTTTCTTCTTCTTCTTCTCCTTTTTTTTTTTTTTTTTCTTCTTTACCGTCCACTCTTCAATCCCTCTTATCCCTCTTCTTCTTCTTTCTCGTATCTCTTACTTCAAAAGCGATATATATATATATACCGCAACGCTTGTATTAGTCTCTCCTTCTAATACGTTTCTAATTCGTTGGTCTATCGATGAACGATATTTACCTCTCGATAGGATAATAACTTTTTTATTCCTCCTAGATATCGATTTAAAAATAGAAAGAGAGAGGTAAGCAAGAACTCCTCCCTATTAGAAATCTTTCTTTGCACTGTGAACGTATAAGAATTATGTATAACAGTTTTTATTCCGTTCAATTTATTAGACAAATATCGTACCGTTGGATGTGTGTAATTTTGAAAAATTACTCTAATCTATTATACGATACGACGAGAGTCCGTTAAATCGATGAATAAATATTTATTTGATAAGGAAAATATAAATGGGTTGTTAAGTCTCTGATCGATCTACTCTCGGATGGATCGTTCGGTCCGATAAACAAAGAAAAAAATAAATAAATAAATATATAAAGGAAAAACAGACGAACGAACTCGAGGAACATTATCGTGGACGAACTTAACGAATAACAATAATGATGATGATAATGATGATAATAAAATCAACAACAACAACAACAACGACGTTTAAACAATGTAATTACAATCATCAAAGTAACGACGACGTACTCGATTAATAATGAAAATTTGTAATATACGATATATTAATAGACATCGATGGAACGAACATTAATTAAGCCGACGTCAGAGAATATTTCACGGTAAACGAAAATTTCTATTCGATCATAGATAAAGCAGACTATCGAAATCGTTTCGTAGTAATATCCGATTAATGTCACTCTCAACGAATAATATGTACATACATCTATATAAATATACATACATATATATATATATACACGCAACTAACAATGAACATTGTCATTAGGTTCCTTAATTAGATCGCATGCATACATAGATATATATAGATACACAAATAAGTAACATACACACATAAACTAATATACAGATATATATATACGATATCACGATAATTTATCGCTTATGGACTATCTTACGTTTCTCCGACTATTATCAAGCAAACAAAACCAAATACGATATTCCTTGAACAATACCGACACACCTATACAAACGTAATAGAACAATATTCGTTGCTTTTCAACCAACGAGCGAACCTCGCGGAATCGCACCTGCGCCGGTGCAATCTACTAATTGGGGAGCTCTCGCGCTATGGTGGCGAGTTACCGAAATTTTAAATTAATCTAATTAGTCGTTCAATTACCGAGCCGCGATGAGATTACGGTAATCGAATTATGCTAGCCCGTATAATTAGTGAGGACCGACCGATCGACCAACCGACCGACCGACCGACCGACCGACCGACCGCTCTCTCTCTCAATCTCTCTCTCTCTCTCTCTCTCTCTCTCTCTCTCTCTCTCTCTCTCTCGCAGTTCTCTACCCGACAACGTGCGACGTGCTCAACGCACTGTCTAATTTCCCACCATTTCCCCCACCACTCAGTATATCCCTACCGATCCTAAATTATCTAAAACCTCCTACTGCTCTGTCCTTTTCGTCCTTTATATATTCTCTCTCTTTGTCTCTCTCTCTCTCTCTCTCTCTCTCTCTCTCTCTCTCTCTCTTTGTCTGTCTGTCTATCTCTCTCTATCTCTCTATCTCTCTCTCTCTGTCTGTTTGTCTGTCTTTCTATCATCCTTTCTCCAAAATCCCATTCTTTTTGATTATCCATTTAAACGAAAAAAGACAGAAAAGAGA
>OU427006.1:2612113-2624613 GCA_911387935.1 Dolichovespula saxonica | reverse complement strand
GGAGGGTTGGTACGGTGGCACCGGATAGGGGAGGGGGTTACGGAGTGAGGGTAAGTTGGAGGATAAGAGAGGACGAAGAGTACACCCCTCCTCTTTCTCCTATATATATATATACATATATATATATACATATATCTCACGGTGATTGTCCGAAAATGGCGGTACAGTCACCGACGTCGAGCCAAATACTGGCAACCTACCAAATAAACTCGAGTGGATATGCGTGCTTACGTATCCTACGTATCTAAGTATACATATATTGTATCTACGTATTTATGCATTTATGTATGCATATACGTACCTACGTATGCGTGTATTAAACGTTATGTATCTATCTATCTATCTATCTATCTATCTACGTACGTACGTATGAATGTATCTATGTATGTATGTATGTATGTATGTATGTATGTATGTATGTATGTATGTATGTATGTATGTATGTATGTATGTATTTATGTATGTATGTAAGAGTATGCATATACAGTGTAAAATTGATGCAAAGCGCGAGCGTTCAACGATATATCCCTAGCAGACACGATTCTCATTCGTAGATGGTGATCTTCGGCATGATCCCCGATCGGGATCAAGTTATCGTCCGTTTGAATTCAATAAACGTTACCTCGACTTCGTGAGAGATAAACGTTTGTAACTTACACCCTCTGCCCTCCCTCCCTCCCTCCCTCCCTCCCTCCCTCCCTCACGTCCCTCGTCCGTCCACCTCGAAAATCCTCCCTTTTACCCAAAAAAGTTACCCTTCGATACGAATTTTCTAATCTCATCGAACGGGGTCGCAAGGGGGGAGTAAGGACAAAATGGACAGAGAGAGAGAGAGATTTTCTTTTTTATTTTCATTTTTTCTTTTTTTTTTTTTGACTCCAACCACTTTTCTCGCTTTCGCACGGAGAAAATAAGAGAGACAAAGAGAGAGAGAGAGATATTTAAAAGAAAATATTGATTTACGTATTTGAAAACAACGACAAGGTTATAAGAAAATATATATATAAAAAAAAAAAAAAGAAATCAAAAATGAGAGAGAGAGAGAGAGAGATAAAATAAAAAGTAGATATAAAAGATTCTTAATTATTTCTCCTCGTTTTTATTTAATTTTATTCAAGTATTTAATTATAGTATTCTCCAGAGTGTTCCGAGATTCTCGTTTCACGTTCACCGTACCTTCCAGTCTCTTTTACTCTATCTCTCTCTCTCTCTCTCTCTCTCTCTCTCTCTCTCTCTCTCTCTCTCTCTCTCTCTCTCTCTCTCTCTCTCTCTCTCTCTTTCGACTTTCTAGTACGCGTGGCGTATCCTTCAGGACAATGAAATATGCGAGATTAACGAATTCAACGCTAATTGCAAATTAATTGCTTCGCACAAACACGATCGCAATACAGAGATCTCTCTCTCTCTCTCTCTCTCTCTCTCTCTCACTCTCTTTTTCTCTCTTTCTCTCTCTCTCTCTCTCTCTCTCTCTCTCTCCAACATGCACGCAATCTCTTTACTTTGCCTCTTGGCTTTTCTCTCTTATTCTCTCTCTCTCCTTACTCTTTCTTCTCCTTTGCTCTCCTACTCGAACGAGGCCCTCTCGAGGGAGCACTTCTACTTATACCCTAAGCTCTTCTCTTCCACTCTCTCTCTCTCTCTCTCTCTCTCTCTCTCTCTCTCTCTCTCTCTCTCTCCTAACGGGTTGCACTTTTCGTTTCGGAGAATTTTACGAGACGCCGCGACGAGACTCGCGTGAAATCTCAGGTAACTCATGGCGTCGTATAAAGAAAAAAACCAAAAAAAAATAGAAAATAAGAAACAACGCGCACACACATACACACACACACACACGCGCGCGCGCGCGAAAGAAAAACGTCGTTGCCTCGGAAGAAGAAACAGAGACGATCGTCGGGTCTGTTCTTCGACACAATTTCGTTCTTTATTTTTTGTTTTTTCTTCTTTACGTTCATATATCATTCGAAGAAAGAAAATCGTCATTCCTTACGTCCGATAAATTTCCATTCCTCTTCCTCCTCCCCCGTCTCATCTCGGTCGCGATACGTTTCGATCGACTAGGAGTTTTCTTTAAAAAAAAAAAAAAAAAAAGGAAAGAGAAAAACCCACGTCGGTTGGGAGAAAAAAAAAAAAAAGAAAAAGAAGAAGAAGAAGAAATCGTGGTAGGATGTTTTTCAATCGGGCGCGTTATCTCTCCACGTTGAAGGAGACCTATACAATTTTGCCGAATAAATTTTTTCCCAACGTATAGAGATATTCGACTGTGTACCATCCCTCCCCCCGCCCCCCGTACCTTTAATAAAATTGCATTCGCGTTTCAACGTGTATACGTCTCTCTAACGTACGTACATACATACATACATATGTATGTATATATGTATGTATATATGTATGTATGTATGTATGTACAAACGTTGGTAGAAAAGCATCGTAGCGGGTTGGTTGGTTGGGTGGGGTAGTTGAGCGCATTACGCGCGCTCGATGAATGCCAGATAGAAACGGGCTATGGGTTAAGTTAGGGTGGGACAGAACTGGAATAGGATAAGAGAGCGTGGAGAATACGATTGGACGACGATATCTAGTATGATTTCAGAACGTTCCCCCTATTTCTCTTTCTCTCTTTCTCCCTTTCTCTCTTCCTAGAATTTCATTCGCTATATATATATATATATCTCTCTCTCTCTCTCTCTCTCTCTTTCTCTCTCTCTCTTTCCCTCCCTTTACCCTCCACCCTCTTTCCAATCGTTGATCGTATATACGCGACCTGCATTACCGACCGAGTTAACGAAAAAAAAGTGGACATCGATAAAATGATCGAATACGAAGGTTCCCTTTCTTCCTCTTTTTCTTCTTCTTCTTCGTCCTTTGCTTCCTCTTCTTCTTCTTCTTCTTCTTCTTCTTCTTTTTTGTCGACGTGATCAGAAATTAAAAATAAAAAAAAAGAAAAAAATAGAGAAGGAGACAGAAATATATAGAAAACACGTCGAACATGTTTCCCATTAACCGAGTTAAATTACGAGCGTTTGTGTGTGTGTGTGTATGTGTGTGTGTGCGCGCGCGCTTGAATGAAAGTTTTCAACGTTGATAAATTGATGCTGGACATTTGGACATTTTGCTATGATTAAACCGTATTCCCCACAAACTTGTAAATTATGTTTTACTTTATAGGTGGATTCGTAATGTAATAGAAAATAGGTTTACGTAGAGACGGTCCATAAGAATCAACGATTTCGGACATCGGTCGACATTTTCAACTGGTAGTAATTAAGTCGAGCGATTAAACGATTTAAGGTATTACGCTTTCTCGTTTGATAAGTTTCACGATGATTTATACTTTTTACCTTGGTTCATGGCGACCCGAACGTTCCCAACGACGTTACGTCAAAGTTATTCTTTATTAAACGTTAACGAACGCCATTCAATTCGTTTAGAAAACGCGGCTAGACAAAATGACGCTTTTTGGTCGATTAACCGATGACGATTCCGGACGTGATCTGCTATGATTCGAGGCGAAAAGAGAATGGAAAGAATGAAAGAAATAAAGGAGAAGAAAAAGAACGAGAAAAGAAAAGGAAAAATACGAAGAGAAAGTAGAACGTCGGTGTGGTACGACGTGTGCGTCGTTTGTCGTTTCAATCTCTTGGAAAAATTTTTCCCGATATGGGTTGAGATAAGAAGGAAGGAAAAAGAGAGAGAGAGAGAGAGAGAGAGAGAGAGAGAGAGAAGAGAGAGAAGAGATAAGAGAGAAGGAGGAGAGACTCTCATCTAGAGTCGGCCAAGTTTTCTGTCGATGTGGCCAGGTGTCGAGACACGAACTGCTAGGAGCCGGGGTATAGATTGTCAAAGTTGAGCGAAACTGTTGGCCGCAGAGAGAGAGAGAGAGAGAGAGAGAGAGAGAAGCGGAGTTTCGAACGGGGGTAAGTTTGAGAAGGTGCACCACCGTGTCCTGGGATGTACAAGCACCCCCGATCGCAACAAACCCTCCCGGCGAACTACTACTCCTTGACAGGAACCCCCTGTGTTTTCCTTCTCTCTCTCTCTCTCTCTCTCTCTCTCTCTTTCTCTCTCTAACTCTCTATCTCCCCGGTTTGATTATCGTTAAATATCAAGAACGATGATGTTGAGCATGACGTTCCAATATATATATATATATATATATATATATATATATATATATATATATATATATATATATATATATATATATATATATATATATATATATATATATGACGTTCCGATGTATATATATAAAAGAAAAAAAAATCGATCCTCGATAAATTCTTATAAAATTGAAAAGGAAGAAGGAGAAGGATAGTTCCCTGAAGATATTACTTTCGTTTTTTCTCACCTTTACACTTTCCCTTTTCCCACATTCCCTTCGAATAATAATAATTTTCATTCGAATTTCATTTCGTTCCATTACGTTTTAAATAAAACTATATATATATATATATATATATATATATATTTATTTATTTATTTATTATTTTGTGTGCGCGTCAGGCCGTTAAAAATATTCGATATAACGGGATATAATCGATCGATAATTTTCGCCGGTCCTATCGCATTGATCAAATTTCTCTAAGAGGATCTTAACCGTTCGACAGCTTAAGATTTTCTCCCGATGCCCGTAGAAAAAAGAAGATTCTCTTTAAATCGTCGATCATATTAATGATCGATCATCCCTTAAGCGAATAGATGGGGATATATCTAACGAGAGCTGTTCCCACAAAAACCCCTCTTGAAAGCGTGAACCACCCTTCTCGCCCGTCACCCTTTCATCCTGGATCACCCAGGCACCCTAACGATAGGCAACACGTTCGACGTACGCGCAAAACGTTACAACGTAATTCGACCTATTTCTAGGATAATATAAATTTAAAAAAAAAAGATAGAGAGAGAGAGAGAGAGAGAGAGAAAAGGAAGAAATAAAAATAATAAAAAAAGGGACGGGGAGAGGGGAAAGAAAAGAAAACGGATAATATTAACGAACGAACCGTAACGGAATAGAATATTTCCTTACGGCCATGCGTTTGAATTTCTTTCCTGTCGAGATCCTCCGACGCGTCGAATTCCTCCTCGACGTTCCAACGCCCAACATTTACAAGATCGCAGTCCCGATATGCATTCGTACAATATGGCGTGAAGGGGAGGGAAAGAAAAAGAAAAAAGAAAAAAGAAAAAAGATGGTCACAAAACGAATTCGAATCCGAGCGTGTCCTCGATGTGCGACGAAGCGTGCCAACCTAGTAGACGATATTAACGCTGTTTTCTCTCTCCTCTCTCTCTCTCTCTCTCTCTCTCTCTTTCTCTCTCTCTCTGATTGTATTCCTTTCGCTAGTATTTTTTTGTTTTCCCTATACCTCCTTACAGATCGCAATTCGATCGAACGATTCTTAATAAACGCGAATTCAGCGGGCCCTACGCTTATAACTCGGGAGGAGAATGGTTGGATATATCAGTCGGGTCCTTTCCGTTCCCTATAAAAGCATAATATCATAACTCTAACAGTATACCGAGTTTACGGGCCTTTTACGGGATTATTTTTATCGCTTTGTAAACTATCGACGATATCCCTCTATATCCGTCTCCGCTTTTAAAGGGTAGTAGTAGTATCGGTATTAGTATTAGTATTAGTATTAGTATTAGTAGTAGTAGTAGTCGTAGTAGTCGCGTGAGCTTTAACCTCTCCTATCTCCTGTCATACGTAGGGGTCCCGTCGAGTTAGTTTCTCTACGGGACGAAGATGAATTTCGAATCGCCCCTCTATTTCGTTTCATTAAATATCGTTTACGTTATACATCTATGCATATATATATATATATATATATATATATGTATAAAATTTTCTAACGAATAAAACTTTCATTTCATTTAACATTAATAAAACATTCCATCCGTTCATCGTTCGTTCGCATTAAGAATCCTTCTTTTATAAAAAAAATAAAAAAATCGCTTTAAATGCTTACTTGTAAAATGGCAACTTATATGCTGCCACGTCACGAAAGATTTCAATTCGAACGAAAACAATCAAATGGATTTTACGGTTGGAAATTTTTACCCTCTTTAGGAGTCAAGATGAATTATCGTTAAAAAAAAAAAAAGAAAAAAGAAATGAAAAATAAAAATATCGGAACATTTCTGTCCAACTAAAACTTTCAATACTTTGATAGATACGTATATAGGATATATGTAACTACATATACAAGATATATCTATGATATATTTCTATTTAACCGCGTGTATATAACCGGGATAAATCTTTCGTAATAAATTTTCTATCCGTCTACATATATCCCCTCCTATCTTTCTTTAAACTTCGCTAAAATATATTATAACGAATTCCAACAAATATGGAAACGATTCGCAAAAGATTCGCAATAGAACGTCTTCCTGACTGTCGTACGGAACGTAGAGAAGCCGTAAGTTATTTCATCTCTTCCTTCCTTCCTTCCTTCCTCCTTCTCTCTCTCTCTCTCTCTCTCTCTCTCTCTCTCTCTCTCTCTCTCTCTTTCTATCTATCTCTCCTCACGAAGCTACCTCGACGATATTTACTATTTACTCGGCCTTCGAAAATGTCGCTCCGCGAGAAACTGTTTCCAGCTGTGGAAATTCTAGGCAGCGAGAGAAGCGCGACCGATGCGCGTTGCATTCTAATACGAAAGCTCGCCGAATAACTTTGGAAACTGTTAGAATACGACAGAAAAAAAAAAGAAGAAATAGATAGATAGATAGATAGATAGATAGATAGATAGATAGATAGAAAGATGAATAGATAGATGGATGGATAGATGGATGGATAGATGGATGTATGGCTGGATGGATGGATAGATAGAGATAGAAAGAAAAAATAGTGAAAACAGAAGGGAGAGAGAGAGACAGTGTGACAAAACATGGTGGGCAGAGAGGAGAGAGAAAGAGATAAAAAAAATAATGGAAACTGGACACACAGAGAGAGAGAGAGAGAGAGAGAAAACGATAAAACGATAGAAGATAAAGTAGCTAACAGATAGACGTGACTTATCCTCAAACATTTTTTTGTTTTCCTTTTTTTTTTTTTTTTTTTCATACATATAAATATATATGTAGATATCTCTTATCAGAAAATACAAAAGTTGGATGGTCAAAGATCGTTTCTAAAAAAAAAAAAAAAAGAAAGAAAGAAAGAAAGAAAGAAAGAAAGAAAGAAAGAAAGAAAGAGAGAGAGAGAAACAAAAAGGTACGACAAAAATAATATTACTCGATAAAACGTCACGATATATTCGCGTTCGAGTGAAAAGGAGGAAAATAAAGGAATGCTACTACTGACTATGTCCCGTTGTCCTTTCTTCGTTTTACGTTTGATAGAAAAAAAAAAAAGTAAATAAATAAAAATAAGAAAACGAAGAAGAAGAGGAAGAAGAAGAAGGAGGAGGAGGAGGAGGAGGAGGAGGATGAGGAGGAAGAGACGAAAGAGGAGGAGACGAAGGAGAAGACAGGGTAACCCTCTGACACGCGACACTTTCTGGATGATTAACTCCCCCTCGGTGTTCAAAAGCACTGAGTGTATCTCTCTCTCTCTCTCTCTCTCTCTCTCTCAGTCTGTCTGTCTCTCTATCTCTCCGTCTCTCTCTATCAAACTCCAGCCAACTGACGGCAAAGAGCACTGAAATTACAATCGCACCGTAAGATTAATAAAAGGCGCGCGCTAACGAATATACCGTGTTTGCTTTAAAGGGGATGTAAAAAGACTCGTTATAAAATAGTAATACAATACAATACAGTACGATACAACGCGCGCGCGTGTTTATTAACAATTTCTCATGAAATTTCTTTGATAACGATCGCATAAAAACATCCATACGAGTCGTACGTCGACATTCATACAACTCGTTCAAATTTAATCGTACGAAATAAAATGAAAATTTTTACCTTACAAAAAGAATCACAAGAACGTGGGCTTTAATTACTCCTCGTCCCGATAAATTTCTATTCCCCCGTTAGAATCAGTTGCCATTACGTGATCGCGTACCATACGACGTTTATTCGCCAAATCCTTTATTTCCATCTTACTCTTACCCCCTTTTCTCTTTCCTTATCGTCCTCGCTTTTCTCGTTTTTCTTATCCTCCTTTTTTTCCCCCTTCCTTTTCGTTTTTCTTCCTACTCCTATATAGACAAAAGATGCGCATGATCGAGCCACGAGTTGGACGGAAGAAAGTGAGTGCCTTAGCCATAAATCGGTGCTCGATATAGAAACAAATATAAGAGTAATACTTTCGGATATTGCCGCGTCAAGGTGATTGATGGTCCGAGATATTCAATATCTGCAAAAGTTCACAACGGAGAGGCCCCTACCGAAGAGATCTTACGTATTATATACACACATACTCATATACATACATACATACATACATACAACATATATATTTATATGTATATATGTATATATGTACGTGTATGGGAATATTTGTGCGTGCGTGCGTGTGTGTGTGTGTGTGTGTGTATGTAAAAAGATAGATACCCACATAGAAAATCCTACTGGCTGCTTCCACCTTTCTTTCCCCCCCTTCTACTTACTTTACTTCTACCTTCTTTTTCTTCCAGCTCCCTTCCAACATCGTATATGCGGATATATGGGTGTGTGTGTGTGTGTGTGTGTGTGTGTGTGTGTATATATATATATATATAAATCCTTATCCAAGATAGAGCCTAGAGATGCAGCCAATTCCGTTATCCCGTATAGTTCGACGTTGGCCATAGTGTATAGAAGTTATCATACTATCGTTCGGCCAAACTCGAATCCTTTGTATAGTCACAGATTAACGGATTCATATTACAAAAATTAAAAAACCGAATATAATCAATTATATTGAAAGGAACGCGTCAGGTTGGTTCGCATGTATCTTCTGCCAAATACAAAAGATTGTATACCTTTATATATATATATATATATAAGGAAATAAACGTGGATGGAAGGTACGATGCAACGGGGGTAGCAAATAATAAAGAAAAAAAAAGGATAGTAAAAAGAAAAGAAAGGAACAAATTCGAGAAAGAAAATAGATAAATAAAAGAACTAATTATAAAGGAGAGCTAATTCTCTCGGACTCTTGAGATGGTAGATAATGGGTTTTGAAGCGAAAGAAGAAAAAGAAAGGAAGGAAGAGGAAAGAAGAGGGAGGAAATGTAAAAACGAAGAAATTTACGTATACAACCGAGAGAACGAGACGATTTAATTTGAAGGCAATTAATATCAGAGACTAAATAATTCTTTAAGTCGGGAATAAGAACGAGAAAAGGAACGAGAAATAAGAAGAAGGAGAAGATAAAGAGGAAGAGAAAGAGAGAGAGATGGGCACAGAGAGAGAGAGAGACAAGGAAAATTGTTTTTTCGAGCAACTACCACCGTTCGTCCTCAACGGAGCCATTAAGGCGAGTTCCGTTCAGCTCGCACTTGAAAGACGAAACGGTTAAGAGATAGACGGAAGAGTCGAGTGGATACTCGAGAAGGACATGGGTGGGACCACGATGAAAAGGGAAGCGAGAAAAAGGGAGAGAGAAACACACACACACAGAGAGAAAGAGAGAGAGAGAGAGAGAGAGAACGAAAAGGGGACCCCGAATCCCCTTACGATGATTGCGGTAGGCTTTTCAGGGCAGCCCTTTTCCACGAGTATCATCGTTTCTCTCCCTTCGCGGCTCTTATCGCACTTCCACGGTAGCCACACTTTCCTAGGCGATGATGTTGCACGCACACACAACGTGTCGGCGTTTAAAAGAAGAAAAGAAGATAAAAAAGAAAAAAAAAAGAATGAAAGACAGAGAGAGAGAGCTAAATCTTTTCGATATATATATGTACATACATACATACATACATACATACATACATATATATATATATATATATATATATATATATATATAAAGAGAGAGAGAGAGAAAGAGAGAGATATGGAATCTCCAAAATTTCCTATCTTTTTTTGTCCACGGCGAGGCAAACAAGGAAGGAAAAAATAAACACAAAGGACCATAAAACGAGACTAATGTTTTTATAAAGATAGATTTGTGACCCATTTTCCTTTCGGGGGACGAGGAAGAAAAAATGAAAGAAAGTAACAGAGAGAGAGAGAGGAAGATAAAAAGCGTCCCATCTTTCATCTTCGATTTAGTGGACATTTTGTTTGTTCCTTTTTATTTCTTCTTTTCTTTTTTCGTTTCTTTCTTTATATCGGGAGAACGTTGATTAACTTGTAAACGCGATAAAAAAAGAATTGAAGGATATATTCGCTTTGATAAAAATATTAAAGATACTTGATTGATGAAAAGGAATGGAGAGTATTGTGTGTACGTGTATGTGTGTGCGTGTGTGTCTGTGTGTGTGTGTGTATAAAAGTGCCCTACTCGACTCTTCCTACGAATCTTAAGGTTGAAACAATATTGAATCTCCTAACGAACGAATTCATTCATTTTCGAAAAGTCTCTTTCTCTCTCTCTCTCTCTCTCTCTCTCTCTCTCTCTCTCTCTCATTCTCCTTCTCTCTCTTCTCATTCTCTAACAGTACGCTCTTCAAAGCGATCTACGAAGTCGTGCCGGTTAGACGATAGGTACACGCGGTCCCAGATGAAGTCGTTAACTCGAGTATGTACCCACTCGAGGATCGAATCGAGAATACCGAGGAAAATTGGAAGGAGCCAGGTGAAAATGAAAATTCTGCCGATACAAGACAGAAAGGGAGAAAGAGAGAGATGGAGATAAAAAGAGAAAGAGAAAGAGACAGAGACAGAGAGAGAGAGAGAGAGAGAGAGAGAGAGAGAGACCGAAAACTTTCGAGTCGAGAGGAAGTTTAATTTGTGGATAAAATTAAATAAAATAAAATGAAATGAAATGAAATGAAACGAAACGAAATAAAAGTGACTTTAAGCTTGGTTAAAAAAAAAAAAAAAAAAAAGAAAGAAAAGAAAAAAAAGGGAACGAAAAAAGAGAACACGAATGAAACAAAACAAAAAGAAAATAAAGAGAAGACGAACAGAATTAATCGGTCAGCGTGTAAATTTACTTCGCTCCTCTGGCTTTCGAGCTTCGATATAAAAGCCGTTAGGAGTAAACTATTCGATATAGCCGGCACACGATGGATAGTTTCTCGATTGTATGTAGTAACATGCTGGTAACGTGCATTCGATCTAACTGCCCGGAGGTAACAGCTTGTTTTAATACCGGAGTAACATCGAAACTGGATAGTGTATACGCTCTTTTAAATAGTTCGATCATTGAGCCTCGTACCAATTGTATTACGAAAGCGAAAGTAAAGCACGACTTGATCGTGTTTCCACTATCGTCCATCCATTTATTTCTTTTTTTTTTTTTTTTTCCCCCATCTAAACAGATTTATCTATACACAGATTTTTCTCGTATTTAAATCCCACGAACGTACCAATATTTTATATAAAATAAATATATATATATATATATATATATATATATATATATATGTATATGAAATATCGTGCCTGAAGATAGGCATCACTTTATACTACTTTCGCCGATAATATCGATTACCAACGTTATCGGTAAGAAACTTTTTTAAGCCCCTCTGATAGGCAATACAGTCGTACATACTTATACGGATAACGGGATATCTTTGTTCAGGGGGCTCAAAAAAGTTTCTTAATATAACTCTATCTATCTAGAAAGTATAAAATGTTGTCCGCTCTCGGTAACGATACTGACGATTAAACATTAAAATTTTATATTTAAATATATATATATATATATACGGCGCAAAGAAACATGAATAAAATATATATATATATATATATATATATATATTACAAATAAAATATTAATGTTATACAGAAGATATTCAAAATACTATATTCAAAAGCATAAATTCTCTTTCTTATATATATATATATATATATATATATATATATATGTATGTATATATATACACATACACATACACATACACATACACACACACACACACAAAATACGCATATTATAAAGTTTTCAATTGGTAGAAAATAACGTTTCATTCCTATTTCTCTCTTTCTCCCACGAACCTTTCTCTCTCTCTCTCTCTCTCTTTCTCTCTTTTTCACTCATCGATAGAAAGGAGGTAGGTAGTAGCCTAGCAACACCCAACGATGCCACTTGGGCATCTCTTCTCTCGGCATCTGTTCGGCTTTCAATTTGTCTTATCCTTCGCGGATCTACTTTACAGCATTTCTTCTCCTTTCGAGGAAGAGAGCGTGGCAACGTGTTAGGATACTACCGTAGAACAAACCGAACGGGAAATAGAAATTATCCTTGTCGGTTACTTACACTTTTCAACTCCTTTTCCACTTTTCCTCCTCCTCCTCCGCCTCCTCCCCCTCCTCCTTCTCTCCTCCCTCGCCCCTCAGCCGCTCCAACCTTCTTAACAAGAGGAAACCGACAAGAGGGATAACGAGATAATGCTTTTTGTTACTAGTAGTAATACCAGAGCCACTTTAAGTAAAACGAATCATATCTTCTATC
>OU427006.1:2604613-2607113 GCA_911387935.1 Dolichovespula saxonica | reverse complement strand
TCTTGGAGACTCCACAATCCTCTGGGCCATCCTGTCGAAGCATCCAGTCGATTCATCCAGTGGGAATCTCTCCCCGAAAGACTCGCGACCCACGCCCTAATAGCTGCCTGTAGGGATGCGTCGAGACTCCCGATGGACCGAACGAAATCTCGTGCATTGTGCTAACTCAACCCTCCCCTTTCTCGCTCTCGTAACTCACGATGGAAAGCAGGAGAACGACGGCACAGGATGCAGGATAGAAGCTCTTTCCAATTTGCCACGGGTCTCCTGCGTTCGACGGGAGATCGAAAGATATTTAAGAGACAACGTTTTCGTCTCCTCCTCTCTTCTTCTCTCTCTCTCTCTCTCTCTCTCTCTCTCTCTCTCTCTCTCTCTCTCTCTATCTATCTATCTATCTATCTATCTATCTATCTCTATCTCTCTTTTACTATGAACAACGTCATTATTCACTTCCCCCTTTTACCCTTCAATACGTTATTATTTTTAGTTCGAAATTTCTCGTACGTAAATTAATTTGCCGAATCATACAATTTTGCCTATAACTAGGGGTGGGAGGGGGACACTCGATCGTTAATATCAATGATAGATCATATCGCGTTAGAAAACGACGTAGAAATATTTTAGGACGGCTTTGAAAATTATCTCTAGATCGATGAAATGAAATAGGAAAAAAAAAAAGAAAAATAAAAAAAAAACAAAGATAATACAAATCGTTAAATTTCGTCAACGTAAGATGTACATCGAAGACGTACGATCGGTTGCCTGTTGCCAGGGGCAATCCTATAATCTACGAGAAAACAACTGTCGTAGGTCGTTCGATAAGAAATTGTTGTCACACATATTTCGATTAAAAAACAAGTTCCCTTTCAAGTAACAAAATCAAAATTATAATCAATGTAATCAACGAAATTATATCATCGTCGATTCTGAGATAGCACGGTGCCGTTCGTATTTCAAACGATGAAACTCCAACGATTTGAACAGAGATATCATCCAGGGGATGGGAGGTAGGGAGAGAGAGAGGGGGGGATTTAAGGAGGAATAGGAATAGAAGGAGGAGGAGGAGGAGGAGGAGGAGGAGGAGGAGGAGGAAACGCATCGCGTAAATTAATCGTATCGTATCAACTGTGCCATCGTCGTCATCGTAGCTTCGAGAATCTCCTCGTAAAGAGGAAAAGAAAATAAGTAAAAAAAAAGAAAGAAATAAACAAAAAAGAAAAAGAAAAAAGTAGAGGAAAGGAAAGGGAAGGAAAGGGAAGGGGAATGGGAATGGGAAGGGAGGATAAGAAATAGCGTTTTCATAAGAAAGGTCAACGTAGGCAATCTCTTCTTTGGTACTACTAACGTCGTTTCAACGAAAAGTGACTCTCGAAGAGTAGAATCCTTCTTGGATTCTTTCGCCGACACAATAATATCGTAGTGGAAAACGTAGAATGGAGGATTCGCGAGTAAGATGAGAGATAGAGAGAGAGAGAGAGAGAGAGAGAGAGAAAGAGAGAGAGCATTCGAGAAGGATGTAACGCGAAACCGTCTACCGACTACGGCTCATAAAACCGCGCGTTTTATGCTGATGGCCTGCTGATGGTCTCGGGGACATTGTCACGAACGAGTCAAAGAAGAAAAGAAAAGGAAAGAAAAGAAAAGGGATGGTAAGGGATGGTAGGGGATGGAAAAGGAATAAAAAAAAAAGGAAAGGAAAGGAGGCCAACCGAGACGAAGAAGAAAGGACGAGGCAGTAAGATGGAATGCGAGCTTAAGCACGAAAAGGGAAGAATTAAAATGGGCATACGGGTATCTTCATCTTTATCTTCGTCTTCTTCTTATTTTTATTCTTATTCCTATCCCTACTTTTTCTATTCCTCCTCCTTCTCCTCCTCCTCATCCTCCTTTTCTACATATTACTAGCTCTTCTTCGATCGATTCGTCCTCCTCTTCGAACTCCCATCATACTTTTTTTCGAATGACTTTGGCACCGTGGCCAAATGTTAAGAGACGCCAGGTGTTATCTATTCGTTAAGTATTCGAGGGAGAAATTTTCGAGTAGGGGAAAGGAATAAGAAGAAGAAGAAGAAGAAGAAGAAGAAGAAGGGAATAAAAAGAAAAAAAAAAAAACAAAAAAACAAAAAGAAAAGAAACAATTCTTTCGCGTAATCGTCCGACTACTTCGTACCTAATTCGTCCATCGGACGTGTGTACACCCTCGAGATAATACAATCTATCTCTACACAAAGCATATTTCATTTTCATCGGTTAAGAATTTAGAAATGATCGTAACGAAGGCGGGCGGGCGGGAGGGCGGGGGGTGGAAGGTTGGAGAAAAAAAACCGGAAATCGTCGTGGAACGAAGTTTCTTGTTTGAAAAGTTTGATTAAAAATTCTTCTTACGTCCTTCCCCTATCTCCTTTACATTTCTTTCCTTTCTTTCTTTCTTTCTTTCACCTCTTCTTCTTCTTCTTCTTCTTCTTTCTTTTTATTTCTTCTTCCTTTTCTTTTTTTGTTT
>OU427006.1:2587113-2602113 GCA_911387935.1 Dolichovespula saxonica | reverse complement strand
GGAGATGATAATGACGACGTTGAAAAGCAATGTAAAGAACATTCCCGTTTATAGTTCAAACAAAAGTGAACAAGAGAGAGAGAGAGAGAGAGAGAGAGAGAGAGAGAGAGAGAATATAATACTGCTAGTTACGGGAGGTTCCTACCTAGGCCGGATTAAACGTGGATGCTGTGCGTTTCAGGTCTCACGTTCTTCTCCATGCCGGAGTATACCGTTGAAAGCACGTACCAACGCATTTCCAGAATCACCGAATAAACACACGAGCGAGTAAAGCTCGCTGGAACGATTGCAGAGCATATTTCCCCTATTTTCGATGTGCCCGATCCGTGTTACATACATATCTCGTTTAATGACGACGTGATTGATGTATCGTGTTTTTTTTATATATATATATATATAAAAAAGAAAGAAAGATAGAAAGAAAAAGGAAAAAAAAGGACGTAGATAGAGAGAGAGAGAGAGAGAGAGAGAGGGAGAGGGAGAGAACGTGCCAGATTGCCGCGCTCTGGTTCACTAAAAACCGATTAAAACGAATCGGTGAAAAACGGACGAAAAGAATAAAGAAAAAAGGTGTGAGAGAGAGAGAGAGAGAGAGAGTGAGAGAGAGAGAGCTACTTGCCTGTCCCATTAGAAATTCCTTCTTTCGAGCGGTTAATTAACGAGCCAAGTTTTCCACGCATACCAGATAAAGCACGTCCATTTCTCTCTCTCTCTCTCTCTCTCTCTCCCCTTATGTCCGTCTGTCTTCCTTTCTTTCTCTACTTGTACCACTTTTACTCTTTTCCTCGTTTCCGTCGTATCTCTATCTCTTTCCACCTCCCTCCTCCTCCTCCCCCCATATTTCATTTATATCCATATTAATCATTATTATTTTTATAAAGTTATTTATTTATTTATTTATTTTTTTTTTTCATTATAAATTATCATATAATCAAGAATTCTCTCTATCTCTCTCTCTCTTTCTCTTTCTCTTTCTCTTTCTCTTTCTCTATCTATCTATCTGTCCATCTATCTATCCCTGTCCATTATATTTAACATCGATAAAATTTCGTAACGATAAATATATCATCCTTCCCTTACCATCCAACTGTTTATCTTATTCCCTTTATTCCATTCGACCATGCCCATCTTTTTCTATCCGTCTGCCTATCCCTCTTCCATCCACTCGTCCATCCTTTTTTCTTTTTCAATTCGACTATTTCAATTTTTCTCTATCTATCCATCCATTAATCAGCCTACCTGTCTATCCCTCCAATCGTCCAATTGTCCGCGCTTATGTTTCCATTTATCCGTCGGCATGTACCATCTCTATTTTCCCTCGAACCGAATCCCTATCATTTCTTACCTCGTTTATTCACGAAAGTCGTCGCGAAACTCCGTGGAAAGTCCGACGTTAATTGTAACGTAATGTATGTATGGTAAATATGATAATTCATGGTACCCGGGAGGAGGGTGTTAAAGGAAGTAAAGAGAACGACGAACGAGTGCGAGGGTGTCGGGTGGAAGATGATGGGTGGGTTGGTGGGTGGTCGAGGGAGGAAGGGAGAGAAAATGAGAACGAGGAGGCAACTATGCGAGGGTGATGGTGATAGTAGTGGTGGTGGTGGTGGTGGTGGTGAAAGGGGGAGGAGGGTGAAGGTTGGTATCGCGTAGGAGATGGCAGCAAACGGGTGGTACTAAGTACCGGGACGTTGCTCGCGGTGGCGGAGCTTGAGGGACGAAATAAGCGACGCTAAAAGTATGGCAGGGGTAGGAAAAGGAGGGGAGGAGGAGCGGGCGGGGGGAAGAGCGATCGTGGCGAGAATCCTTGGAGACCAGCCAAAGTGTCGGCCGTTGTATTATAGTCATTACGAGAAACTTATCCTGAACGTTGTACGTCGCGCGAACTAGAACGTTTCTCTTTTTAGTAAAGAGAATGAGAAAGAAAATGATAAAGATAGAGAGAGAGAGAGAACTCGTAAAGCTTGCTCTCTCTCTCTCTCTCTCTCTCTCTATCTCTCTATCTTTCTCTTTCTGTTGGTTTGTCTGTCTGTCTGTTTCTCTCTTGAAAAGAAGAAAAGAGGAGGCGCGCAAGTTTTATTCCATTCGAAACTTTTCCTTTTTCGACGTATTTCTATCCGAATGCACATGCCAAACAACGATGATTACGATGGTACGCGCCTTCGAACACGTTCGCCTTAAAGAACTTCCCAAGTGACGTCCTGCGAAGGTCTACCTTCTCGATCAAAGGACCGAACTTTTGAGAGTACGAGAGAACTTCTTTCTTTTATTCTTTTATATATATTTATCGTTCTTTGCCTTTTATTATATTTTATTTTGTTTCGTTTTCGTTTCTATTTTATCCTTTCTGTTTCCTTTTTCCTTACAATTAGTGCTCCCTCCCGCTAACAAGATCGACATGGTACGTGATCGTACGACGTTTCCCCGTTTCCTACTATCTCTTCTCGATGCTCTGTAATTTTATAATGTGTGCGTGTATACATATACGAAAAAAAAAAAAGAAAAAATCAGAAAAAGTAGACACAAAAACGCAAATAAAAGAAATTATACGTTTGTAGTTCAACTCGTCAGCCGGCAAGACTTGTACGTATAGAGAATTCTATTAAAACGTTACGCGTGGTCTCTGTGAAGTACGTAAAAAAGCAAATGAAAAAGAGAGAGAGAGAGAGAGAGAAAAGAATAGTGCGAAACGATAACGTGAAACTATAATAAAAAATAAAAAAGAAAAGATTTGTAGAAAATAAATAAAGAATCAAATAAGTTTTTGTAATTTTCGTTAAAGTCTATATACATATGTGTGTGTGTGTGTGTGTGTGTGTGTGTGTGTGTGTGTGTGTGTGTGTGTGTGTGTGTGTGTGTGTGTGTGTGTGTGTGTGTGTGTGTGTGCGTGCGTGTCCGCATAATCAAATCAGGCATTTATAGAAATAACTTTATTATCGAATAATAATAATAGTAATTAATAATAATAAGAATAAACTCTCTCCTATATAGTAATATGGACTCGTGAATAGTCATCCTCGAATATCACGCGTCTTTCCATCGACATCGACGGTCCATTCGACGACGTCTTAACCACCGTGTAACGTCGATATGAAGAGAACGGTGTCTCTCGGTTGTAGAACGTAATCCCCTTGGCCCTGTAAACACCGATAGATATTCCTTCGTATTACGAAGGATCTCGCGTAAATTGAAAGGGAACGTACACACATATACACGTACTTGTGCGTGTGTGTGTGTGTGTGTGTGGGTGTGGGTTCGCTTTGGTATAGAGGTATCCTTCTCGTTATGACGCCACTGGACAGGAAGTAAGATCCCATTGCACAATGCTCGAGAAATACCGAACGAGAGTTTTCCCGTTAAAATTTACGAATTGATCCTGACGACGTAGGAGAAAAAAAAAAAGAAAAGAAAAGAAAAGAAAAGAAAAGAAATGGTATTCTTCGTGGAAGGACGACGTCGCATATGAGATGAAGCAGCATTTAGGAAGGAAAAGAGGAAAGGAAAGGAACTTGCAAGCTGTATCTCTGTGTGTACGTGTGTGTACGTGTGTGTACGTGTGTGTGCGTGAGAAAGAGAGAGAGATGGATATAGAAAGAGAGCAGAGGGTGAAATGTGAAAGCGAGACAAAGAGACGTGAGAGTCGAAGTGTGCGAGAGAAGCTTTGCGAAACGTTGGTATTATCATAATAATGGCCGAACCCATCATCCTTCTCCCCGTCTGCTTTTTGGCTCTCCCTCTCCGCCCTTATTCCCTTTAAAAGTAACTACTACCAGCTCTAATAGCGCCTCACAGCCTATACTATACATTTACAAATTTAAAATAATAATTTTCCCACGGGTGTGGCGAGCCAAGATGATTTGCGCCCTTTTCCTAGAGAGAGAGAGAGAGAGAGAAAGAAAGAAAAAGGAGTGTGAGCATGAGAGAGAGAGAGAGAGAGAAAGAGTTGTTAACGCTTTTCAAGCTCCCTCGTGAATGTGTTTGATGTTACGTTAACGCTATTACAATATTAAAATGAAATGGAAAATAAATTCTTACATATTTCGGGATATCTTATCATTATAGTGATACGTTCTTATTCGAAATATTCTTCGAATATAATTGTTGATAATCATTTCGTCGTCGAAATATCGTCGTTTTTTATTTTATATATCCTCCCCTTCCGTTCATTTGCGATCTAATACGATGTCGATAACGTAAATCCCTGTAAATAGTTGTCTACGATACTAAACGTCAATGATCGACCATTGCAACGAACTCCAGAGACACCTGGCGGCAAAACTAACTAACTTCGTACGAATCTATCACTCGCATGGTTAATTCTATTTGTTCTCTCTCACTCTCTTTATACGAAGCCAAACAAAAAAAATATAATAAATAGAACGATTTTAATCTTTATCCTAAGAGAACATTAGAATGCTAGAAGGAGGGTAGAAGATAAAAATGGCGTGTGTACACTAGTACATGGAATTAAACGTTATAACCTAAATAAAAAAAAAAAAGAAACTTACCAATAATTCCCAATCGGTGTCGTTTACGAGGACTAGAATTCCTGGTCGTCTGAAAGATCAAATTAAAACTTTTAATTTTAATAGCTTAGAAAAAAAATCGCACGACGTTGATCCGACGATTGAATCGCGAAACGTTATTATCAAACGAAGCGTTATATTTTCCCGTGTAAGCCCGCCAAATAAACCATCGCGGCGCTATCTGTCGGTATTAGGTGGTACTACGAAAAGGAAAGTTGCCATGATGAAAATGTGAACGTGTCCATTTGTACACACAGCAAGGAAAGGTGAGTGAAATCGGAAGAAAACCGCGTGGGTTGCTGGAACATTTTTTCTGCATGTAATTATTATCCAGATTAAAGAAACATCATCGAGATTGAATTACGGATGAGAAATTTTTCCTTTCGTTTAGTTTTTCTCTTTTTGCTTTAAATTCGCGCATATTTTTCTCTCTCTCTCTCTTTTTTCTTTTCTTCCTTTACAAAAATGGAAAGAAAAAAGAGAAAGTTTTGTAAACAATTGCGAGTGGTTAGTATTTATTGAGTACTTACACGGTATCCTCTTGCATAAAGAGTTCCAGTCTTTCCTTCAATAGGTTATCTTTTATCCAATGCAATAAACGTTTCAATTTCCCTAAAAAATATACCGCCATTGTCATTGTCGAGAAGATACATGGACAAAAAAAAGATATATTTTATATACATATATATATATATTATACTTACATTCGCCAGCTGGTAAGTTAACCTCGTGTTTTTTCTTCTTATCGAACAATGATTCGGCTCCACCTCTGTAAATACAACGTAAATAAGATATGTATATATATGTATATATATATAATTGCCATTGATGAAGTTACCAATAGTTGTCAAATTCGTGATAAATATGATCAAGAAATTTTGTTAGATTTTCAACAACGTTATTTACCCGAACTCGATCGTTATTGGGAGAAATTTATTTTCGGAAGGCATTTTCTTTTTTTTTTTCTTCGATTTCCTATTTCCTTCTTTCTTCTCTATTTTCTCTATTGTCCGTACACTTTCTAGAAACAGGCTTCCGTAAACACACTAGCGCGCACGCATGCGGCATTCTAAACTGAACAAGAGGAACGTTCCTCATTTTCAGAATTTGGACAGTCTGATTCGCCGTACTTTTTTGAATTTTACGAAAATAATCTGATACAATGACATATATCTATACGTAATATATAATATGCACACGCATTAAATATTATAAAAATTTATGAATTAATTTTTATTATATATATACATATATATAAATATATTTGTGGGTGTTATTTTTCAAAACGAATTTCCTTTCGTTCACGAAAGATATAAATCGAAGGAACATTCGTACGAACGATAATGCATTGACTACGTTTATCAAAATTATTACAATTTTTCGGAGTATATCTGTCGATATATCAATATATATGTATAAATATATCTACTTTTGGAATAATTATTAAATTCTTTTGATTAAAAATTAATTTTCGTCGTACTACAGCTCTGTATATATACGCGGCTCGTTAGTCCCGTTAGAGACGCTCGACATGAAATATTCTCGACGGTTCTAAATAATATTCGTAAAATGATGAAGCTCAAAGTAGTGTTGTGACAAGGTTAATAATCGTATCGTTGTGTGATCTCTTTCTCTTTTTTTTTCGTCTTTTTTTTAAACGTAAAATCAGAAGATAAGATAAAGGTTCTTTTTAAAATTGTGTAAATCGAAAGGGACTTTGGGCGTCATACATATATATATATATATTAGCACGCACACATATAGAATAGGCGCGTCCCGGGTGCTTCCATACGTATATATATACGCTAGTTTTGCACACATTTAGACTCGCTCGGAAAGAGGTGAGTTTAAGATGGCGGACGGGGCTACAGGCCTTAATACCCCCCGTTCGATTTATTCGGAGAAATATTGTAAAAGTGCACTCAATACTGCGCTATTTCCCGATGGTTAACAACATAACATCTAAAGCAAAGTGTTAATAACGTAAATAACGTAAATTAATTAACTTTAGAGATGTCGGAACAAAAGGATCGAAGTATTCCGGGCGATATTGAGATGATCTATCGGGCGGAGAAAGAGGCATCAAATGATATTCATTCGAAAAGCGTGGAAGCTATGGCAATAGCCAATTCGGGAACACCTATGTTGGAGGACGAAGAAATGCCGACATATATAAGCGTTTCAACGTCCTCCAAATGCGAGGATTCAGATATAAGTAACGCGAAGCATCGCGGGGAAGAGTCACCTGCAAAGGAACAATCTCAGAGTCCATGTAACAGTGAACAAGACGGCCCAGCTAGCATTTACGTTCTCTCATCTGAAGAAGAAACCGCTCCAAATTACGAGGAGTATTACAGAGATTATGGCGATAGGGATTACGGCGATAGCGATGGTAATTTCAATAGTTTTATATATATATACATATATATATATATATATATTTTTTTTTTTTTTTTCAACGTATAATCTTTTTTGCTATATTTTATATCTTATTATACGATGTTAACGTTAATAACGCTCCGCGTACAGATATGGATGATATAGAAAACGATCATGATAATGGAATTATGGACGACGAAGACGAAGACGAGGCGGAAAACGTGCAGGAGTACGGATATAATGACGATGAATATGACGATAATTGGTTGGAAACGGCGTCCGACTGTTTAGGCATTAAAAATAAATTGAAGAAAAAATGCAAGGATAAGAGTCTCTCTTTGCAGGACTTAACGATTTTTCAAAACAATGCTAACGATCAGGATATAGGGAAAAGAAACAGGTTGAATATATTTAAAAATTTCATTACGATTGTTCGCAAAATGTCATGTATTACAAGAGTTTTCGATTCCTTCCAGATATAAGCACATAGAAAGTAAAGTGAAAAATTACATTAACGATATAAAAGAGCAAAATAAATTTTCTTCGCAAAGACGTCTACAGGATCAAGTTTTTACAGGTGAACGTTTAATGGGCAGAAATAGCGCGGATGGAAGGGGTAAAGTTTTTTGTATATATATATATATATGTATATATATTAATATAAAATAATATTTAAAGAAAATAAATCTAATCTATTCCGTTTATCGCCTAGACTTTAATGCGGAACAAGCGAAAGACGTAAAAATTAATAAAGTTATAAAGGAGTACGCGGAAAGAGCAATTAAAAACTTAGAAATAGAGGAGACTTATACAAGTAAAACTATATATATGGCGCCGATAAACGAAAATGGTGAAGCAGAGGATGACGATGATGATGATGATGATGATGATGAGGAGGAGGATGATGATGATGATGATGAGGAAGGGGATGATGATGATGATGATGATGATGAGGAAGAAGAAGAAGAGTTAATCAGTAAAAATAATCGAAGTAGGAGTATGGAAGAGAATGAATATTTAGGTCCCGTAAAAAAAAATGATAAACGTAATGACTCGGCGCAAATCGAAATGCTCAGTCGTAACTACGGTCAAAGTTCCGCTCAAAAAAATCTGAAATTCACTGACGAGCAATCTGCAGTTAATGGAAATAGACAAGAATTGAGTCTTTTTAATCTACGCACTTTGAGCTATGACGAATATATGCAGGATGACACGAACATCGCTCGCGATGCTCAGTTGAATAAAAATATGAATATCGAACAAAACGACGACAATGATGTTCAAGTATACAGTGACGTAGACGTTATAAACTCTATGGAGGCTGACAATAGTAATGCAGTCTGTTCCTTAAAAATAGAAAATGTTAAGAGTATTAGAACAATGAGCGATGAATCGAAAGATAATACCGAGTTTACACAGGAGAAATTAAACGAGGATGATGATAACGGTAAGATTAAGTTGGAAACTATGCAAATAACGTTGCTGAAGAGTCAGCTCGATCAAAAGACGACAGAATTTAACAACTTAAAAGACGCCTATCAGAACGCGTTGGAGGAAAATTCAAAGATGAAACAGGAATTGGAGGAATTAAAGATATCCCTCTCGAAGTACGAGAAGGAGAATCGTAATTGCGAAACGAAAGTCGTAGCCGTGCAAACGGAAGTAGTTAAGGAATCATCGTCAATCGAAAATAACGAGGTCGCCGATGTTAAATTAAATTCGAACAAATTATCCGGGAGTAGCATTACGTCCGCAACGAGTTCCATTAATCAATGGACCGATAGCGCTGGTAGTTCTGGTATTTCGATGAAACCGCCCGATCTCGGTACGGTATTAAATTCTGAGGACAGTTTGATATTGACGGACGATACGCCTAGAAAAAAGAATCGTCCTTTGTCGCGAACATTCGTCACATCTTCGAGAATATTGCAAACCCTATCCAATATAACCCAAGGAAAGACGAGATCCGATATAAGACCTACTATAATATCCGACAAAAGACAAAACGGAAGTGACGAAAACGATACGGTCAAGGATAATGATGGTTCGATAATAGCTGGCTCGAGCACGTTCGCGATGAAATCACCGTTGAACGCGAAAAAGAGAAAAGCCACGGAGATGCTTGGCAATTCGACGTTTTTACAACCGATGAAAATACCCCATACGGCGGAAATGACGGAAAAATCGAGCAACGAAGACGCGTCAGATTTCGATACGGCGGAAGTCAAGCCGCCCGACAATGACAACAACGAAGCCGTCAAATTAGAGGAGGAAAATAATAAAACAAATGATGCGACTACTTCGGATAGTCCCACTAACGTCGATAACAAAAACGATGATAAAACTGAGGAAGAAGCTGATAATCAGGAAAGCAACGTGAAATGTTACGTCTATCAAGAGGATGAAAATGTCGATGATCGTAGTATTTTGATTCAGGCGGAAGTACCCACCAACGGTCAAGAATCAACAACTATGAATTCCATAAGAGAATGCGGTCCGTATTTGCTCGGTAATGTAGAAGTACGCATGTCCGAAGTAAACGGTACGATCAACATTTGGGGCAAAGAGGCAAGTATATATGTGTATATATATATATACATATATGTATGTATGTATGTATGTATGTATGTATGTATGTATGTACATACTCTCGTATGTACTTTTATAAACTTTCTCACTTTTCAAAACAACTCCCCCGAGTAATTAATTTAATAATTCATTCGAACGATCTCTACAGATAAGTGAAACGTCAATAGCCGAGGGAGGAGAAGACTTAGATGTATCGACGAAGTCACCTTGCGTCAACAAAAAATGTTCTTGCATGCAAAACTCGATTAACACGCCGCAGAGACAATTCAATTGTAGTCAAATGGTATGTTCAACGAACAAAAAAGTAAAGTTACCGTCAAAGTGTAATGACGGGCATCATTCCTCGCAACAATATTTGAATGTACCAGAAAGATCTGATGGGAAATTATACATGGATGATCTATTAAGCCCTAGCACTTCTGGCCCGTGCGAAAAATGCGCTCTCGTGAACCAACAAAAAGAATGTCCCGCTCACAAACGGCAGATTAATCTATATGAAAAATCACATTCCTGTTGCTTACATAATGTAGACCATTTAGAGAGAGATTATAATAAATATGTATGCGATTGTGAAAGACTTAAACGGAATAACGATAGTCATAATTGCGTTGACGAACGATATTGCAAAGAAAAGAAGTTCCCATTTAGACATTCGCCAAATTGTAGGAAGGATTTGTACGAATATATAAATCCGACTGCCGATGCCAAAGAATTGATGTGTAAACATCATAATAATTCCCGTCGATCCTCTATGCATAATATAGAGGTGAATATTCAGAACGATATGAAATGTTTTAACGCGCTTAGAGATGATGCGTCACAGCCGTGCAAATCGTCATTAGGATGTATGGGTAATAATAACGATGGCGGCGTTGAACATTTCTGTAATCATAATTCGATGGATAATAACGATGAGCAGTTAATTCCAGAAAAAAGCTCCGGCGAAACACCTGAAGTAAGAAAGAACAAATATTTTTCCACGAATAAATATACATACGTACATACATACATACATAAATATATCGTGATCGGTCATATATGAAAATAAATAAACTAAATCGTGTTTGTTACGTTACTCAGGTTAGACAACGACGATCCAGCGGTAAGAGAGTGAGAGGAATATTAATGGATCTTTTAAAAAGTTGCGGAGATTATCGCAACGGTGGTACGAGTTCGACTAAACGATATTCCAATGGAAAAGAGCCATCAACTTCGGTTAATTGCTCACCGCAAAACAACGTCTCGTCCTATAATTCGCAAGACCCTGGTTGTTCTAATGTCCAGCAGTCTAATGGAAGGTAAATTATGTATCCTGCAAAATAATATTTATATATTTCTTTCCATTTCTATATATATATATATATGTTCGACGACCGCATTTAGCCTGAATTCAATTATGAAAATTGTCGAACAAATAATAATAAAAAATAAATAATATTTTATTTCTCTTTTACCTGCAGATGCTGTCACGCATATACGCGCCGCATCGAATCCCAGCTTGAAGAATTTCGCTTGGAAATGGAACGAGTACGTTCGCGTTCAGATGCTATACTAAATCTGCTCAATATGCTTCATTCCGTTGAAATGAATTAATTATTCGGTGTCAACAATATGTATGTGTGTGTGTAGATGTAATGTAATGTGTCCCCCTGTTTCCTTTGTACATAATATGTTTTCCTCCTTTCTTATTTCACGATTCGTCTTATTTTATATACGGTCATCCTCCTTTTGTTTTTTGTTTGTTTTTTGTTTTCCTTATTGTTTGTTTTTTTTTTATTTTTTTTTTGTGTTTTTGTTTCTTTTTGTTTTTCATTTCTTTTTTTTTTGCTCATTGTCTGTAACTTAATCGATAATATATAATGAAAATGCATTGTCCATTTATTCAATAAAGTATACATGGTTCGAAAACAAACATATAAAGTGTGTTTTCTTTTTTCACAAATCCCCATTGCCGACGTCCCCTCCCCCCATCGTCGAGGTACTCTTTAAAAAAAAAAAAAAAAACAGAAAAAGAAGGAAGAGCGATTAAACGTAAACTCCGTTCACGTTTTTTTTTTCAACTTGAATCGCTTCAAGATCGACGGATCGATCGATCGCTCGATCTATCTATATTTCGAGTACGAATGAGTTCAACGATAATTTAAAATCATAATTTTCTTCTTTTTTTTTTTCTTGAATCTCACGATAAAGTGCGGTAAAAAAATGTTAAGCTTGCTTCTCTCTTAATAAATACCGTCGAGAAATGATTCGAGGGGCGTGTAAAAATGCTAAAAAAAAAAAAAAAAGAAAAAGAAAAGAAAAGAGAAAAAAAGAGGATAATATACGGACAGGAAGATATTAATAATTGCAATCGCAAGAGTCGTATCCGGTACCAAGCGCAGCAGCATCCCCCGGTAAACCGACCGGACTTTCTCCTTGTCCCTTAAATATGTTACTGTATGACGTCTTCAAATAATTCACGTGTCCCTGTAACGATCTTATACGGCCTTGTGCCTGTTCGAAGGCCTCGTTTAGATTGTTTATTTGACTCTGCATCTTCTGTCTTATCTGTAAATATCGCGTCGTCTTAATGAAAACGTTTACAACTTCTCACTCGATTAACTTGCCCCTCCTACTCTTCGAAATTAAAATATATATATATATATATATAAAATAAAATATATTATTAAAATATATGTATTATATATATATTATATAAAATAAAATATATATTTATATATATATATTATAAATATATATATTAAAAATATATATTTTATTTTATATAATATATATAAAAATTAAAATATATATATATATATATATATATATATATATAAAATAAAAATTAAAATATATAAAATAAAATATATTATTAAAATATATATTATATATTTATTGTATATATTATATATACTATATATTTATATATATATTATAAATATATATATTAAAATATATATATATATATATATATATTCACGCCAATAGAGATTACCTCGTCTCTGTCCTTCTGCGCGGCTCTGGCTGTCGCTCTACACTGAGCCAATTGCCTTTCCATCTCAGCTATTTGACCTTGCATTGTACGCCTAACTGTCTCGCATCTTTCTTTGGTACGCGCTACCTGTCTTGCACTATCTTCTCTCACCTTCAAGTTAGTTATTGTAAATATCGGAGAAAAACCGAGATAGAGAGATAGATATATAAATATAAATAGAGAGAGATAGAAAGAGAGAAAGAGAAAACATCGATGCTAGTATAAATATTTACCTATACCTATGATATTTTCAAACTGAAATATTCTAGTACGTACTTGTTCGAGCATAGCTGTCAATTGTGTTATCTCGTGCATCTTCTCGTCCATGCGCTTTTTCAATTGAGCCTCGTGCTCCTCGAATCGGGCAAGTGTGTTCTTCATACGCTCGTTGTCGTGCCTTAATTCGGCATTTTTCTTTTCCAACTCCTCGAATCGTCCCGATCCGTGTCCCCTTTCGTCCTAAAATAATCAATTCGAACGTATAGAAACAAGAACCGTGCGTTCCGATCGATCGATCGATCGATCGATCACGCGATCGATCACGTTCACGTTCGCGAACTTACTTGCAGTGCTTGATGCTCGTTACGCAATGCGTCCAATTGGCTTTGCAACGTTTGTATCTTGTCCTTGCATCCCAAAAGTTCCCGGGATAGATCCTCGCAATTACGTTCGGCCACCAATCTCATTTGTTGGGCCTCTTGGAGCTTCATCTGAGTTTGTTTCAATATGTCCGGCAACGGTGCTAACTCGGCAAGTTTTTCTTGAAACTGATTCTGTTCAATCGATCGTTCAATCAATTTCAATCGTTATCGTTTTGCCAACGTGAACCTTACCTTGACCCTTCCAATTTCTAACGTCACGTTTTCGTTCATCCGAGCATTATCCATTTCCATGAGATCGAGTTGACGGCGTTGTTCCTCGACCTGTTGTTGGGCCTAAAATAATTTTAGGAAAAAAAAAAAAAAAAAAAAGAAAAGGAATGAGAATTGAATATTAATTCAATTCAATTAAATTATCATTCGATCGAGAACGAACTTGTAAATATTTGTTACGATAATCCTCCAATTGGGCGGCCTGATCTTGAATCAAAGATCTTAGCTCCTCCAATTCGTCCTGGGCCTTTCTAAAACGTTGCTTAGCCATTAACAAGGCTTGCTCTTGCTCCACCATTTGTTCCTTCTTTCCTGATTATTTTTTATTAATACGAAAGTTGATATTAAAGGTACGTGTGGACGTACGATACGTTGCGATTAATTAGAATTTTTCTAAGACGAAATTACCTTCGAATTTATCCCTTTCGGCCTCTAAACACTTCAAACGTTCCTGCGTATCTATAAGCTTTATTTCCATCCTCTCCTTTTCCTCCTTCGAGTCTCGTACCTCCTGTTTCAATTTTTCCGCGTCCGTTCTTAAACAAGAGACCTCGCACAATTTGTTCTTGTAATCGTCTTGAAGGCGCGCGTACTGTTCTCGCAAATCGCGTAATTGTTGTTGAGGACAAGTGCTTGCACCCTAACGTAGAGAGAGAGAGAGAGAGAGAGAGAGAGAGAGAGAGAGAGAGAGAGAGAGAGAGAGAGAGAGAGATGGGAGAGTAGGAGAAAAAGAAAAATAATTATAAATCGATCGACACCGGAGATACCTATAAATCAAATCTCAATTGATCTCTAAATCTGGCCGATTGATCCTTACCATTGGTGCTGTTATACAGGGCCCGGTACACATAGCAGACGTGGATTGTTGACTGATCTGCGCCTGACCGTAAAAACGAGCGTAAATTGTCTTCAGAGCTGTGAGTTAATTTATTTATATCGAACATTACACGATTACTCGGTCTCACGAGACTTACTGTTAGATATAATAATAACAATAACAACAACAACAATAATAATAATAATAATAATAATAATAATAATAATAATGTCTTTTACAAGTGTTACAATCGATATGAAATATCCTGGAAATACCTTTGGAATGGTTGGGGCCATTGGCGAAATGGTTCCATTTCCACATGGCGTAATCGAGGATGTTAATTGATTATTTGTAATATAATTCGTTATCATCGAAGATTGATGGCCTTGGGAAAGACCGGGGCAGGGTGGTGGTGGTGGTGGTGGTGGTGGTGGTGGTGGACAACAAGCGCACGGTGCACACGGCCCGGAACATTTAAGCAACTTTCGTTGTTGTTCGAGTTGTTGACGTTCCCGTTGAACGTTCGCCAATTCTATCTGCATGTTTCGTACCTCACACTCCATACTACCCAATTGTTGTGCCTACGGATGATGAAAAATCTGTTTTGAAGATTGAACGGGACAAGAAATAAAAGAGAAATATTAAAGATCAGGATACAAAATGAAAAAAAAATATATATATATATATATATCGTTGTATATCCGACGAAGTACCAATTGTTTGGTATTGTTCCCGTATGCGGCGAACTTATTTTCCAATTCAGCCGGGCAGACACCTCTGGGCGTTGGCTCGTTGCATGGT
>OU427006.1:2544613-2582113 GCA_911387935.1 Dolichovespula saxonica | reverse complement strand
GAAAATGTATCCCCACCCAATAATGAAGAAAATGATTCAAGTACCGATAGTTTAGTTAATGAGCCAGTTGCGAAATGTATATATTTTTAATCCTCTTTATCATATAATACGATATATTTTATATTTATGTATCACATATATTCATTTTTTAATTAGGCCCAAAAATCTCCGTGAAAGAAGAATCTTCAGCAAGTAATAGTTACGCGAATGAAAATGACTGCGATCAATCCTGCCCAATTTGTATGGAATTATGGACATCAACAGGAGAACATCGTTTATGTTGCTTACGCTGTGGACATTTATTTGGACGCAGTTGCCTTTTAAGATGGTTACAAGTTTCCTGTACATCTTCAAATCGAAGATGCCCTCAATGCAATAGAAAAGCTACCGTGAAAGATATTAGGAAGTTATACGCTAAGAAATTGGTATGCATTGATGACTCTGAACTAGAAGAAGTGAAAACTCAATTGTCGACTGTCACAGCAGAAAAAGATCGTATCGAAGAAGATTTATCAAAGAGCACTCTTAAACAAAAGTTATACGAACAACAAGTAAATAGTCTGAAAAATCGTATTGCTGAGCTTCAAAGTCGACTCGCTAATGCAAATGGTGATTGTAGTCACTGTCATATTGCAACAAGCGGACGCTCCAAATTTCATCTTGAAAAAACTTTAGAGATTTGTAAAGAGGATGGATGCCGTGTATTAGATTACAATCATTGGTACGGATTATTGGCTGTTTCACAAAAATCAGGAAACTCATTATTTGCAGGATATGGGGTAAAAAAGATAGACATCGAGAGCTTTGTATCACGACAATTTCTATTTCTTCATTCTCAAGCTATAAGAGACATTAGTTTTCATCCCTCGCAACAGTCTGTACTTTTAAGCGTTGGCTTTGACAAAAATGCTAAATTAATTGATTTCCAAAACAACATTATAATGCACTCGTATACAACAAATTTTACATTATGGAGTTGCTGCTGGTCGGGTGATGATTCTAATACTTTTTTTGCTGGCGCTCAAAATGGCGCGATAATTCAATTTGATATTAGACAAACATCGAGTCACGTTGACTTTATTGAAAGTCCTAATGATAGATCACCTGTTGTTTCTCTAGCATCAGTACCTGCATATCCAGGAAGTGGAATTAGTAAAGGTGGATTTATAGCGTCTCGTTTAAATACTTGCAGCGCGTACGAACTAAGGGACTCTGTATATGCACCAAAAGAAATGCATTTACCAGGTCCTTTTGTTTGTGTACGTTATAATAAAAAAAATAATCATGCTCTTATATCTTGTCGACCTAACGAAAGAGTACCTCAAGCAAGACATATTGTATGTTCTATTGAAAGAGGAAATGATAAAAAGGTTTTATGTAATATTGTACATACATTTAATTCTGGGAATTCTCAACGTCTTTTGTCGCGTCCTTGTCATGTATCAATAGAAAACGACACGCTAATTGCAGTCCACCAAGAATCTATTAAATGCATTCCATTTTGGAGTATGTCAACTGGTAATCAAGTGCACGTACTTCCAGTACCAGATCCAATCATAGATATGTGTTCTTTCAAAATGAATGATAATGTATATTTAACAACTCTTTCTGCAAGAAAACTTAGAATGTATAAATACGACCTCTTGTGACAATGATACATTTTGCTAACTATCATCACTTATTAATCAGTTACCTTATTTATGATCTATGAAATACATCATTTTTAAATATTACATGTACATATTTACTTTGAATGTAATACTAACTTATGAGTCTACTGAGTAAAATGATTGAGGAACTATAAATACATATATTAATACCTATTTTATACAATATGGTATTCTACCTATAATATTGTTTACAAATATGCAGCAAAAGATGGTATTCTACCTATAATATTGTTTACAAATCTACAGCAAAAGGATTTTGCTCAAATACAATAATACAAAGACACAAGATGTAACTAACCTATCGTTAGTATCTTTTTTCCTAAATTGAATAGACGTAAAGTGGAAGTAAATTGTGTTAAAAATTAAATAATAAGAGATCTACTTGAACGAGGATTCTTACTTTGGTTTAATTGAATTGACATGCGTTTGAAAAGAGAACGATATTCGATACAATTGACTCAGTATTACATTAAATTGTGAAATTCAATTGTACACTAAATATTTAATATTTTCTCATATACAATATAAAATTTGTTTGTCTTATTTTTTTTTTTGCTTTTTCTTTTTTCATCGAACTAGTTTAGTAAGAAGGAACATAACCAATTTAATTATGATTTTATAAATCCATTTTTTTATGTAACAAAAATTTGTTTAAATAAATTTTTGTAACCAAGTAATATGAAATTTTACAATTTGTGCTTGCAAAATATTTTTTCATACTGTAAGATCTTGTAATGCATATTCCAATACACTTATAATGTATACTTTTGAATATGTTTCGAATAAAGTAATTAACAGTAATGAATAAATGCAGTTGTTTTCTGAGCCTGGAATGTCTATCACTAAATTTGAATATAAAATAATATTTTCTATGTGCATATGAGGTGATGAAGAATCAGGTCATCGTCCATAACCCAACACCAGAAATGTACAAAATGTAAATATTAACAATATGGTATTTAAGTGTACGAACGTTTTTATAAATACAATCTAACATTATTAAATCTTCATCTATTTCAGTAACATACATTCCGAATCTAATCACAGTACACTTCTGTATGTTTTAAGAAAAGAAGTGTAGGGAAATAATATTGAAGATCAAAAAAAACATATTTTCTGTCTTGATATATGTTCTTATATAAGAATCATCGTATCATATATTGACTTCTGTAACATAACCAATATATACCAGGTACTGTTCTACAAGATACTTTACTACAGTACCCAGTAAAATTTCTTTAAGTTTACTTGTTTATAAGAAAAGGAAAAAACAAATATACGCAAAGTATAATTAATATCCTGATCTATAAAATTTATAAACGGAGAATAAAGAAATGAAGACGTATGTGTTTGTGTTTGTTTTGTGTACAACATAAAATTAAAAGAAATACACACTCAACCATTCAAAACATTAGTCGTTCCGAAATATCGTACAATTATAAAAAAACAGAAAACAAAAAGAAAAATAATATAAAGACGTCATAAACACCCCACTAAATTTCCATAACAGTTAAAAATATACTTGGAAAGCACAATTTTATCACCTCATTTGAATTAAGATTAAAAATTTAATTTTTGTTTGCGAACCATATCTTTGAGATATACAGCTACTTATAAATTTTGTCTTTATACGTATCATTAGATTTTTTTTTAAGCCTGTATTTTATAAATCAAGCAGATATCTATTAAAGATATCAGATTGGATCTATTGAATTTTCTTCTTTTTTTCTGATCTCTCTCTCTCTCTCTCTCTCTCTTTTTTTTTACAGTGGAAATCTTGCCATTAAAGGAGCTAAATTTTATTATAAAACTGCTATGGTATTATTAGTTGAGTGTGTTGTTACAGAAGTTCCTAAATGACAAAATGAGTGGTCTTTGTGTGATGATTTAACTGTACAGTTATCACTAACTGAAGAGCTGCTCAGTGGCACGTTCCAAATCCCAATTATATGAGGAAAGAGCAACTCTTGCATTATGTTCTTCAATCCCCATATCCGTTAATCTTCTTATTTTTTCATCTAACTCTGGCATCTTCGCAGGTCCTATAATTTTTTACAATAAATTTCATATATAAACAAAAATGAGATATCATTCATTCGAACGAAATAAATTTCAATCTTTCGTTAGCGCTAAGGAAAGAATATTCGTACCACCCGCGTATACAAATGTCCAATGTTTAGCAGTTTGACGAAACATGTCAGGCTGCTCTTTATATTGTTTAGCTACTACTGCATCCTGAGGATCATCCGGTTCCGCTGCAGATAACAAGGCTTGTAATGACAGCAATACTGTTCGTAAAGTCATAGCAGCTGCCCTTGAATGTAACAATAACATTCAAAAATATATTTCATGTTATATGCATGAATGTAGAAAAAAATTTATTCATCAAATTCTTTCAATGATACATCAATGTTTTTTATATAGGAAAATAATAAGGGATAGATAAATAGACATAAAATATAGAATTATATACCATTGATCTTTTAATATGTCCAGACAAATAGCACCCGTAACCGAAGATATGTTGGGATGCCATATTTTTGTTATAAAACGAACCTGTAAAAGAAATCAAATAAATTAAATAAAAACATTTTGATGAAAAAGATTGTAACGTACAGAAACTACAGCATATTACACATTGATACATCATAGTAATTATCATACTTAAAATGATCCAGATATTTAAAACATATTAACTTACAAAGTGCTTACTTTAGGAGGATTGAAGGGATAAGTCTCAGGTACTTTGATTTCAAGTACAAAATTACCTCCCTCATAAGGTGTATCTGGTGGCCCAGCTATTTCGCCTTTTAATTCAGTGAAGCTATCATTTACCAATTCGACTTTAATTGCACACTTTGCCACCTGTAGCAAGATTTAAATAGCAATGTAAGAGTTTAGATAATTACAAGAAATCTCATGAAATTAAATTTTATATTTGTATTCAATTTTAAAAACATTTGATGAAAGAGGTCAAATTGCATGAATTATTATGTTAGAGAAAAACAATTGAAAGTAGAAAACAACATATTTATCATGCTATAGTGGAAATAAATAATATACATGTTTACATTTTAAAATTATTGCCGATAAATGAAGTTTACACAATGACAGATAAGAATCATGAAACCAAACAAGAATATTATTAAATGATACTTTAAAATAAATCTTTCATACGGTACAACCAGTTTTGTTGTTCCGTTCTATGAAAAAAATAACATAATATTACCATAACCCTTGAACCCAAGGACAGATAAGAAAGCACTACAAAAAATATCCTATAACGATAACATTTAATTTCAATGTGGTATAATGATTACAACACTCTCTTTGAGATTTTTTATATACAAGTACGTAAAAGCTATTTGTTACTGCAAGACTAATTCAATAAAGAAGTGGACATAATGGAGAAGCAAAAAATACCTAAGGGAGTAAAGTGTACACGAGAAGAGGAAAAATCAGGTACGCAGAAGAAGAGAGAGAGAGAGAGAGAGAGAGAGAAAAAAATAAAAAAAGGTGGAATTTTATATCCGCTCTCTTTTTATTTTGAGGAAGAAAGGAAGAGTCAATTGGTAGGATAATCTTTGGCATATATCTACTCTAAAAACCGAAAATATGATATGACACGTACACGCCATCGATTATAACTATCTATTTTTCGCTGACTCAGCAAGAACATAATTCGGTTACTTCGACTTTATATAACACTTGAGCCATTAAATCGCAAGCGTTAACGTAAAAACGACGAGATATATACATATATATATATATATATATATCATTCGAATATTATAAACCGTAGAAGATTCGATTTTATTTAGAGGATCGCTCTGCATTATTTAGTAGAGGAGTAACGCGCTCGTTTGATTTTCGTACGGTGAGATATGTTAGAGCTTACGACAGTCCAACGGTCATCGGACTGAAACGTTGTTCGTAATGACTGACAAGTGTTTTATCGTGCATTCATGGGAGACAACAGGTGATTTCGCGCTTCTTTCATAACAACTCGCTCGACGAAGAAGTTCCGGAGCACATCCTCTTTTTTTTTACGTTTTCCCTCCCTCTCACTCTCTCTTTCTCTCTTTTTCTCACTTTCTTTCTCTCTCTCTCTCTCTCTCTCTCTCTATCTATCTACTTATCTCTCTATCTCTTTCTGTCATGCCGTGCACACGGTGCGAGATAAAGAAAAGAGTAAAAGTACACGAAAAGCCGCAAAAGCCGCATAACCGCAAAGCGCCTTCTCCATTCGCGCATCGACTCGAGATAGAATCTCTCTGTGAGCCTTCAAATCCGAGAGGTGATGATCCCTCCACTCACCTCCTCGCTCTTTATAACCTCTTTGAATTCCCGTTTGATTCGCTGCGCCGCGATGTTCGCCATAGTTTCCGAATCTTTAACGCGCGACGTCGTCGTTGTCGTCAGCACGCTCTCATCGTCTCTTTGAGTCTCGCGTCTTAACGAATGGAATCGAGGAAGTACTGCCTCCGTTCTCGAGCGTCAGCCGGTGCGCGCTCTCCTCCGATGTTCTTCGTTCTCTCTCTCTCTCACTCTCTCTCTCTCTTTCTTTCTTTCTTTCTTTCTTTCTTTCTTTCTTTCTTTCTCTCTCTCTCTCTCTCTCTCTCTCTCTCTCTCTCCCTATTCCCCGTTTCCCCTTCTCCACCTCTCTTTCTCTCTTGCTCGCGCGCGCACTCTTTCTCTTTCTTCGCGATATGTATCTCTCTGTAACGTCGAGTTCGTAGAGTTCGGTGGCGCAACTCGAATCTTTCACGAGACCACCGAGAAAGAGAGGGGACAAGGGAATAAATCCGTTTTCGCCACCTTCCTTGATTCTTCTCTTTCTTATAAAATATCTTTGTTCCTGCGGACGCATCCAACAACCTGTCGTTAAGATCGCCGTTATCTTCGTCGACGGTGCGACATCGATGATGAATTAAAACTCTTGACTGTCAGTTGTTCTCTCTCGTTCTCTCTCTCTCTTTCTCTCTCTCTCTTTCTCTCTTTGTCTCTCCCCTTCTTTAACGGATCTCCACGCAACCCCTTCTCGTTTAACCGACGCGCACTCTCACGGATTTATCTGAAACCACGCCGCCATGTCGCGTTCGCGCCAGCGCGTCTCGTAACGTTGCCGCCAAATTGTGAATTCGCCGGAACCAATCGTCCTTTTCCGTTCCTTTCGCTCATTATCGTTCAAGGACATTCTAACTGTAAGAAAAAAAAAAAAAAAAAAAGAAAAAAGAAAAAGTTACGATCAAGATATTGCTCTTTTTTTTTTTTTTTTTATCCTCGATACCACGTGTCTTGTTTTCTTTTTCTTTTTCGAAGGCCAATGTTCTCTTATTCTCTTCTCCTTCTTCTTCTTCTCACATAATAATATCACTATTTCTCTCAACTATTTCTTTTTTCACTACGTGGATTATCGTAGTCGCGTAAAAAAAAAAAGGAAAAAGAAATGTTTACTCATTTTTATTTGAAAGAAATGTAACGCGTTAAAATTATTTCTACGTATATCTCAAGGTCACCGAATACGACGTTTCCCGCGCCAAACTTCTCGCTCTTAAAAATATATATATATATATATATATATATGTATATATATGTATGTGTATGTGTATGTATATATATATATATATATGTCGTACATCGTGAAGCATGCTCTGCAACAAAATGGTGACGTGGGGAATGCACTGCGTGACCTTAAAGAAAAAAAAAAAAAAGAAGAGATCTCTACGCGTTTTTTCTTGTTTCCTACCATTTCCTCGATTAAACGTCGATTATGCGTAAGGCATAAGGAAAAAGATGGTAACGTTGTAAATGATCAAACAACGATAAGAAAAGAATAGGCCGTATCGTTTACCGCGGTAATATCCGAGTCAAAGTGGGCGGAGCGAAGCCTCCTTACGTCGCTTCCGCCGCCGCAGAGAAGGGATGTACCTACCATTGGTTGGGGGTTTTCGGTGCTTTCTGTTTTTCAGTGATGCCTGTGTCGCAGCCAGTGCGTGCTAAGAGTTTGTTACGGGCAAACTTGGAAAACTCTCGCGGGAGATTACTCTGTAGCAGAATGCCCAATATTAAGGTATTCAGTGGGACATCTCATCCTGATCTTGCCCAACGAATTGTTGACAGGCTCGGAATCGACATTGGAAAAGTTGTCACGAAGAAGTTCAGCAACCTCGAGACATGGTAATATGGTCGTTATTTCTTACACGTTTTTAACCCACGTTTATTCTTATCCGTTTAATGTGTTAAAGCGAAGTATAGACCACGTGTCACCGCGACATTTATAAATATTACCTTCCTTTTATCCTTCTCCCTACCAGGTATATTTTAGATCATCTATTTCTATGTTAGCCTTTTATCGTTCCTACTTTTTTTTAATGTTTCCCCACAGCTATTCTACTTAATAATTTAACCGAGAAAAAACCGGCGTACTTGGCCTTTTTTTCTTATACTTGCGCGCAAGTCATTACTATAATTGTCGATTATTATATTAAACGAAATATTATCTCGCCGACGACGATTCGCATTATTTTTCGATACACACATATATATATATATATATACATACACACATAATTTTACTTTTACGACACGATGTAAATCCTTTAGCGTGTGATAATTTCCTCTTGGTTATACGTTTAGTTGAGTAGAAATATATCTTTTTCAATATCGCGAAATTTAGCATGATCGACGATAGATAGTATATACCATTTTTGTCGCGTGATTGGATTTATCTGACCAACGGTTGTCTCGCGTTAAAATAAATTTCTATGCATTGTTTTAAGGCTATAATTATTTCAGATGGAAAAAATAAGAATAATGAAAAATCTAATAATGCAATATTTTTTTTTTTAATTTCATTATAACAGTGTAGAAATAGGAGAATCTGTCAGAGGAGAAGATGTGTACATTGTACAAAGTGGAAGCGGAGAAGTAAATGATAATTTGATGGAGCTCTTAATTATGATCAATGCTTGCAAAATAGCATCTGCGTCCAGAGTAACTGCGGTCATTCCTTGTTTCCCATATGCAAGGCAGGATAAAAAGGACAAGGTAAAATGAAAATTTATCTATATATAATCTTATTTTTCTTTTTAAATCTACTTCATTAAGTAACAGCCTTAAAAGCCCTTTGTTTCGCCTTTCTTAATTTTTGGTTATAAACTATTCACCAGTATAAAATGACAATCTTTTTATATCAATGCTACGACCCATTCTTAAACAGCTGATTTTAAAACCTTGTATCAAAGACTGGTAAGTTATAAGATTTTTAAATATTTATGCATTTTTAGTTTTCATTTATAGGACGTACGTATTTTTGTGTTAAATTCTATCAGACTTATAATCTTTAATAATATCTAAACATTGTATTGACTATTAAAACACTAATATAATTAGTAAAGTTGCAAGGCTGTTTCTTGTTAAACGTAATAAGTAAAGTTGAATTTAGATATTATAATCAAACTGGATAGTTTCACACGTCTTACTAATTTATGCCACTGATTAATATAATCAGAGTATCTTGACTTATCTGAATGAAATGAATATTAATTTCTTAGGCAGAAAGCAGATAGTAACTCCGCCTATATTATTTATACCGTGTGTTAGTAATAAATCCTGTTTGCATAAGTAACTTTATATAATAACATCCTTGAAATTATTTTTTAATACAATACATCACACTTTCATTCATGATCTACTTTATTCTATTGGAATAAGTGTGTGTATATCAAGGAAGGAAAATATCTTTTTGCTTACAGCTTTTGATACATGTTTTTTACAGTTTAAGTTATGCCATCATTTTAACATACCATTAAAATGGAAAAATTTCTCCTGGAAGGAAACTTCTTTTAAACAGAAGTAAAATTTTTTTGTCTGTGATATCTTCACAGGGAGGCGATGGTGGTGACAAGACAAATTCCAATAAGAGTCATATTGTCATGAAGTCAAACGAATGGAAATTCAGGGTAACTTGTGGCGGATCTTATTTTTTTATTTTTCTCAGTTTTTATAACTTTGCAACAAACAAATGGAGTATCATGTTATGGATGCAAGTTTGGCATTTCATTTTCATAAAAAATATGCTTCTGTTTTTCTGCTTTCATATCATTGGCCTGCATTAAATGGTATCTTTATATATTACAGGGTCCTTATCATTTATGGACACTCATGGCACCAATTTATAAAATAGCAATAAATGGATAGGTTAATAGTCTCATAAAAGTAATCGTTTATGTACTTTCGCTCCAAACATATCTATATAATTAATAAGAAATTTCTACTTCTATTTTGAATATCATGACATACAAATCCCTAGGCAACCCTCAAATAACATATTCAAAGCTGTGTTATACGAGATTCAGAATTTATACAATTATACAAATTGCAATTAAAATAATTATACAAATTTTAATCTAATAAGAGAGGCTTACCTAGGGTTTGTTTATAACAAAAATGCATGTTATAATCAATATAAAATAATTATTATACATTACCAAAAAAAAATCTCTTAATGTTAATGCAATTAATCTTTTCATATTTTACAATTTGGCAATTTCATTTATATAACCATAATTCATATTTATACACAGTACAATCTTAGACTATTAAAAGAAAAGCATGATATCAATTTAAAAATTTCATATTACATTGGAATTTGTGGTCATTTTAACAACTGCACTATTCTTACAAATACATTACAGAAAGTATAAAGAAAAATAAATTATTTCTTTGGTAGCATCAATCATCGAGAGCACGTCATATAAAGTCAACAAGGTATTTTTCCTATAAATTCTTTTTGTTTTTCATTTATCTATATGTTATTGATGCAATGTGTGTTGATGAAAAGTATTCTAGTAAAAACATTAGAAGTAACATTGCAGTATAGAAATCTTCATAAGTGCATTGCAGATGCAGTACACGTCATTTACAAACAATCGAAATTCTAAAGGTTATCATATGCAAGATAACTTCTGTATATATGTTGCAAAACAACTGATAGGTTTCATCAAGGGGGTCCTGATACCTACGCAAAGTGTATGAGATATAATATCGGAATTTTCTTGATCGTAAATAGACACATTTTGCTGTATTTATATTAAGCATATACATACATAAGTTCCTTGAAGAATGATAAAAAGAATTTTTAATTAGTACTATTTATGTTTATATCAGTAAAAGAAAAATATACAAACGTTGCTTTATGTTTCTGAATAGTTGGGTATTTTCAGGATACTCTGCCCGACCTGTCTACAGTGAGTATAAGAGCAACAAGATTGTCGAGTGAAGCGTTTGTAATGATAGCTCAATGAACCATTCAAGTTATAATATTTCTTTTTAATTCGATCAGCAAATTTTATTTGTAGGACTAACAAAACTTATATTCGTTGCTATATAGTACAATGGTACCCCCATGAATGAATGACTGATAGAATTAACGAATAAGTAATTGAATGAATGATAAGTTGTATAAAAAAAAAAAAAAAAAAAAAGAAAAAGAAAAAATCCATACTATATTGACATCTGAATGAGAGGGCAAAATATTAATATAATAGCACTATACATACATATATCATTAGTAATCCATCTATGGGGTTCATTGATGTGTGCTTGTGGGTACTAATAAACACAAACATAGCTTAAAATGTTATTATTTTTCGATATACTAATACGTATTATAATAGAAAAAAAAGAGAGAGATAAAAGAGATGCCTCATTTAAACTTAATGCTTCAGTGATACAAAGCAACAATTGTATTGTCTTGATAATGCATTGTCATGTTCAGATAATAAAGGTTTGAAATCATTAAATAGATCTTAACACATAATAGCTTTTGTGAAGTTTTCATATAATATAAAAACCGAGTTTTATTGATTTATTATCTTATGATTGTGCACACAATGCATTTCAGTGTACAAAAAGCAAAATGTTATCAGAAACATATATATAATAATATGCTTCATGTTTATTATTGTGTTGTTTGAAATAAGTTCTTTAAATAATATGTGATGTATCAAAAAACATATACAATAGTGATATGTTTGTTGTGTGAGATGCTACAAAAAAGTGTCAATATATATTTCCTATCAATGATTAACTATTAATTTTTAATCTGATTAAGTGTTTGCCCTCTTGTTCAATACTTATTATCTTTTGCTACACGAAGGCAAAAGATTGAGATGCATTGTGATGTTATGAGTTTCTAACTGTCAATATTTAGCTTCAATTATAGTTTCTGTTGAGTCTAACTGGGGTGCATTTGCAACACATCTTTGACCTTTATATCATGTTTCTTCCTGTCTATATTTTGTATCAGTATTCGATAATTAGTATTTGGCCATTGTATTTATATTTTGTCCCCTCTGAGAAAGATTTTTGAAAAGAAATTAATGATTTTGTTTTTTTTTTTTTTTTTTTTTATATGTATATATATGTATATATATATATATATATATATATATGTATGTATATATACAAATCTAGGAAATTGTATGAGAATAATATTATTTAACCACAAACTATCAAAATTTTTTTTAGTAAAGAATGTATTACATATTCTTTCTTAGCTTTACTGATACAGGAAAGGTGTAATTGTTTTTAACAGGCAGGCTGCTAAGATAATTCTAACGGTACCTATGTTTTTTTTTTTTTTTAATTACAGGAGATATCCGGTTGCAAATGGACTTGAGGGACTCATTAATATTCTTGTAATATTAAACAATTTAATTATGTTTTACAGAGTAGAGCACCGATCTCGGCGAAATTAGTGGCAAATATGCTGTCAGTGGCAGGGGCCGATCATATAATTACCATGGATCTGCATGCTAGTCAAATACAAGGTTTCTTTGACATTCCAGTGGACAATTTATTTGCTGAACCAGCCGTATTAAAATGGATAAAAGAAAACATTGCAGAATGGCGAAATAGTATTATAGTTTCTCCTGATGCAGGCGGTGCCAAAAGGTAAATAATAATAATAATAATAATAATAATAATAATAATAATAATAATAATAATATATGTGAAAGAGGAAATATTTAAAATTGTTAGATTAATCTAGAATAACTTGACGCTTTTCAGGGTAACGTCCATCGCAGATCGACTCAATGTTGAATTTGCACTTATTCACAAAGAAAGAAAAAAGGCAAATGAGGTAGCAAGTATGGTACTAGTGGGTGATGTTAAGGACAGGGTAGCAATACTAGTTGATGATATGGCTGATACATGCGGCACAATATGTCATGCCGCTGAGAAGCTTTTAGAGGCTGGCGCCACGAAAGTTTATGCAATTCTTACGCACGGAATTTTTAGTGGGCCAGCGATTAGTAGAATCAATAATGCATGTTTCGAGGCGGTCGTAGTAACTAATACTATTCCTCAGGATGAACACATGAAGGATTGCCCGAAAATACAGGTAATAAAGATAATTAAATTTTTATTATTGATTCTCTTATTAATGAATTTAATTAATTTACAGTGTATCGACGTATCGATGATGTTCGCTGAAGCTGTAAGAAGGACCCATAATGGTGAATCTGTATCGTACCTGTTCTCTAACGTGCCATACTAGGTTAAAAATTAATTAGAACATACTCTCCTAAGCTGAATGAGTAAAAAGAATGTAGTCTTTTTACGTTTGTTTATTATTATTATTATTATTATTATTATTATTATTATTAATATTATTATTATTATTATTCTTAGTTTAGTCAAAAGACATTGCCTTCATTGGCTAACGAGAGAATAGTATTTTTAAATTTACTAGATCTTTTTTTTTTCTTCTTTTTTTTTTCTTCCTTTTTTTTTTGGACGATCATTTGTAGAAATTATAATAATATCTACTTTTATTATGTCAGAGTTTTCAGAAGGTATGTTCGTAGCCATTAGATTAATAAGTAGATCCTTTGCGATCTAATTGTGTGTTATTATGTGTCTGCTAGAGGATAAGAAAATGCATAAGAATCACTCCAATTATAATGTCTGATTTACACAATCAGTAAACAACGTATATTGACTTCATTGTGCGAACTTTAATTGACATAATAGCATTTATAAATGCCTCAGAATGAAATCGACATAATATCGATTAAAAAATATGTTCAGTTACGAAAGTTTAGTTTATGTACTCATTTGTATTGATAACTGTTACAAAGATTTGAGTACGAATGTCCAAAACGAGAGAGCTGATATTTTCATTAGTTCCAATATGCGCTCTAAGATTATTATAAGAATTTTACAATGGATAATTAATAATGAAACAATAATTGAGCCATATACTATTGGAAATATCTTAACATCATATATAAAAAATCCAAGATCTGCAATATATAAACTATTGATAAATTAATATCAATCTGACAACCCAGTAAGCTATACAAAAATACAAATTAATATGCAAATTGCGCCAATTAAAAATTTTTTATATATTATATCAATATCCGCCACAAACTTTTAATATTTTAATATTAATAAGAGTTTATTAAATAAAGAAAGTAAATCATTTGTATTGAAACGTTATTTATATAAAACGTTTTTCTTATTGCAAATACATTAATTGTGAATTTAATGATCATACCTGCAATTTATCTCGGACCAATAATAGAAATAAATACAATTCGATATGTATACTAAATTGTGTCTAAGAAGGTTTGTTTTCGCTTAAAAATATTGCTTATTGTTAAACTGGGTATTACAAATAAAAAAAAAAAAAAAAAAAAAAAGAAAACAAAACAAAGCAATATTACATTGTAGTTTATTGATATCCAAAGACCCATTAATTTAGGATTAAAAATGTTAATAAATCCAGGCTATAAGTTTATGGAAAAATGGTAAATACAAGAAACAATCATTCAGTATTATTTGTTTTGTGCAATACTACATATAATGATAACTATAGTTCTGTTTTATATTGATTGTTCTAATTTGTTAGTAAACAATACAACGCATGATGTACCAATTAAATTATTATAGTTTCAAATATGTATCATTGTATGACAAAAAAAAAAAAAGAAATAGAAACGATCCTATGTATAAATCAACTTTTCTTTTTGGAATACAACTTTATCAGAAGTCAAAATAATTCATAATTTGATTGTATTTTTATGTATATAATAACAAAAAATATTAAATCCTTGAATCATCCATGTCTAAACCATAAAAAAGGTCAAATATTTTTATGTTTTAATCAAAGTATCATATTAATCATTGATTTATTCCTTCATAAATCCAGAAGGCAATGTTATGTCAAATACTATTGGTGGATTAGTTGGTAAATAATTAATATCGCATGTAGATGCATTTATATAAATCACTTTTCCATCAGAAGATATGCCATACCCTATAACAAATATAGAAATAATTTTCCTTACATATTATTCTCTACAGGGTCCTCCAAAATAATTTTATAATAAATTAACTATATACATGATATTTTGTTTTACCTTCGTGAATATGACCGAACACGTGATATTTTGGTTTCACGCGATTTTGTACCGTAGAGAGCAATTCTACGCATCCCGCTCTTACTCCGCTACAACATAAATCTCCATGACCTACAGGAGGTGTATGCGTTACAAGTATATCTGTGTCAGGTGGTATCATGTCCCATTTAGAAAGACAAGGTTCTCCTCGTGGCACATTGAAAGCCCATTTACAAAACTCTGGCTGCCTAAATTTTGAAGGAAACGTTCCTCAAAAAAAAAGAAACTTAAGCCTGAAATAATTTGCTACAAGTACGAATGAATCAACAAATGTTAATTCTCTACTTTTATCGATGTGCCTGTACGAGTACTTACCACGGTGTACCGTATATTTTAATTCCATATAAGGTTACTTCAGAGTCCTCTAAGTAGATGCAATTATTTAAATAATCTTTAATATTAGATATCCTAATAGCCTCCGCGAGAGTATCTTTCGACATTCCCAACGTGGGTATGCCATCGAGAATGCTAGTCCCTGTATGTTTTTGACGGTCCCGAGAAGTTTGCATGGTAAAAGGATGTGTGAACGTTGGATCAAAACTGAGTTCATGATTCCCAGCTATAACTATTTTATGCTTATGCGGCAAATTTCCTAAAGATTAAATGATCCTATTCAATCGATTGTCAATCGGGTCGAAACTAAATAAATGTATCACCGACTAATAGAAACTTACCGATCCAACTATTAAATTCTATAACCTCTTGTAAACTACCACATTTCGTAAAATCTCCAGCATGAATGAAGATATCGCCATTGGGTATATCAAATTGTATAAACGGTGTAAGAGAATGCGTATCGCTCATACAAACTACACGCAGCTGATATAGACAAAGTTTTGGCGTTAGATGACATTATGAATTAAAAGAAAAAAAGAAAGAAGCTGAAGAAGAAGAAAGAATTTTAATATATCTTAAATCTACCTTATCATTAGGAGCATCGCTTGTCGGAACTTTGGCATTAATTTTAATAACTTTTTGTTCCAGTGACAGCTCCTGCCAAGCTGCTGTAGGGTTATGTGTCAACGAGTGTACCCCTATTTTCATACTGAATTAATATTTATTATAAACGTTTAACGTCTCTTATCTTATATCGTTAGTTTTACGATCGCTAAATAACTAACATATTTTTCTATTTATTTTACACTAGCATAAATACAATGCCGCTGGCTCACGATCGTAAAGGCTTTACCCGCCATTGTAAACGGAAGAGGGAAAGATGGCGCGTTTGAATGATCTCAATGATGTAATATATTTGTTTATAATTTAATGAAATAGTAAACAAAATATATCGTCAAAGTGGCAGACCGTGAATGATCTTTCGAAAATATTATCGTTATTATTTTTTTCTTTTATAAGTCTTTCCAATAGATCTATAAAATTGATTACAAAAGAAAAAGATCCAACTTTATCAAGCGATATAATTAACAAATGTAAATGGGAAAGAGAGCACGCACATGTGTCGCCGCGTGTCGACTTATGTCGGTAAATGGAAAACGCTCTTCTATGGCGAGAATTTATAGCCCAGTGTTTACAATTTCTAAATATTAATTTTCTGAATGCATTTTAAATTAATTTTTACACGAATATCGAATTAAGATCACGTTATAGCGGCAAAATAATGTGTAAGTTTTATTTATTTCGTTTACCGCTTTTTATCTCATTCGAAAATATTTTTCTATCGTATTACGATAATATAACCGTGCGATCGGTGACAAACGTTTATTTATCGGTACGTAAATTTTAATATATAAATTTGTCTATAACTTTGTGTTCCTTATAGCTCTCAGTATTAATGATTGGACGCCCGAGCATTTCGTTAAGAATCAATCGTCCTGTAAACTTTTATTGGAAAATTCTAATGCGTTAAGAGAGATCCCTTTGTTAAACGATGCACCCCTGCATTGCTTTAGGGATAAACAACTTGTCAGATTTCGTGGAATGATACAAGATATGTATAATCCTGAATATTATTTTCAAAAATATGAGGTCAAAAATATACAGAGTGGATACTGTGATGTCAGATTTGGAATGTATACGGATTCGATGTTATCGTCGGTAATAATCAATATACGTATTTATGAGGGATGGGGGAGGAGGTCTTACATTATTTGTGTATCCACGTTGATCATTTAAACATCCTGGATATGATGTATGACCGAGAGAAAGGAAATGGTAGTTACAGGTGTGAGATGCTGTAAGAATAGCTTATCTCACGTATACTGCTACCTACATGTACTTTTTTTTCTGTATTTTTCAATTATATAATATTTTATAGAGGTTTAATATATATATATATATGTGTGTATGTATATTTCTTTTTTCATAGCCGAATGAAGAAATCATTTTTAATTCTGAAAAGAATATAAGTTCTGAAAGACAGACATGCATTGTCATTTCTATACCAGGCTTAAACAATTGGGCAAAACAAGGAAATACAAATACTGATTATTTAAATAGGAATGTAATAAATAATTACAATACAAATAAACGAAGTTTAGAAAATAATGAAGTCGAAGAAATGGATTGTTCAGAACCAATTAGGAAGAAAGAAAAATTGTTGATAGATGAGACAAATGGAACAACAAATAATGCTAAAATAAACAAAGACAATAACGGTATTTTATCAAAGGAACATATCTTGAATTTTCCGATTCCGATTGACAACGGTAAAGCTTGTATCGTAAAGGTTAATTACTTTCTATTTCTACATTTTTTTTAGAAGAAAATTATACATTATTATTTCGTTTGCAAATTATTTCTCTTCTTTTTTTTTTTTTTTTAATTATTATTTTACCATATATTTTCAGGTTTACGATGAAACAATACGTTTACAGCTGAATCAGGTTATAGATATAACAGGATTTATATCGCTTGATCCAGCGTTAAGTGTTATTAATAATTCTGAAGAAATGATGGAGGATGCTGAAATGAACACGCACAATCCACCGGCTTCTCTTGTACCAAGACTCCACGCGATAAAAATAACCGAGCTGACAAAACACGAAATAGAAAATGCTCCGTTAATAATGTCAAAAGCGCAGGCAATAAGAGGAGATCTTCATATAATTTTAAGTCAGTTGTTATTCGGCGATCAATTAGCTGCCGATTATCTCATCTGCCATTTATTATCTTCCATGTATGTGGAATGTTAGTATTGAATATCCACAATTTTCTAGAGATTTTATATTATTTACTTTACAGTTATATGAGAAAGGATTATCTATGTCTTGGTACATATCCTTTAAACATTACAAATTTTTCTTTTACGAAGTGCAAGATATTTCCCAAAAAGCTTTACGATTTTTTAACATTATTTGTAAAAAAGAGCCATTTGTTGGAAGTTACATTGGAAAATTTAAATGATATGGCTTTGATACCAAAGTAAGTAATTTTAACTATGTCGATACTTTTATTCCATAAATTTAATGCATTGTCGTATTGATTGAAAGAGAGCTGTTCTTTTTTCTTTATTTTTTTTTTTTTTTTTTTTTTTTTTTTTTACATATTAGGAAAGATTATGAGTGCAACAGATTAACAAGTGGTATCCTTCAATTAAGTGCCAATACTCATCTTGTAATTGATGAAACAGGATTGACCAGCGGTCAAGTTTCACAAGCTGGAAGACAAAACTACGATGCTATTATGAATTTAATAACATTTCAGAAAGTGCCATATGATTTTAAATTTTATACAGTGGAGTACGATACAGATATACCCGTTTTAATTTTGTCAGAAGCAAAATCTTTTATACCAGTGAGTAACATTTCTTTTTTTTTTTTTTTTTTTTTCACGAGTTCGAAATATCATCTAACAAGATAAATTTAATATATAATTAATATCATTTGACAGTGCCCGACTCAGGTTGTAATAAAGGAAGAATCGGAGGATCATTATTTGCAAGTGATTGAAGCAGCTAATCAATATTTGAATGATCAAAGTCGTTTGACTGACATTCGTCAATACCTTGAAGTACTAAGGCATACTGAATTTGAATTTAATGAAGATGTTACCAATGTAAGCTATATTAATAATCAAATCGATGGTTGTGTGATAAACTATTGTCACAGAAAATCCTAATGAGAAACATTATTATCGCGCAGGTTATTCAAGATGATTTCGTACAAATGCGACAAACAAATAAAAATATAACGGGAGAAAATTTACATTCTTTGATAGTACTAGCAAGACTGATGTCTTTGTCTTATGGACAAAATAGATTAACAATAGACTGTTGGAAGAAAACGGTTGCGATGGAATTGGAAAGAATTAACAGATTACCGCAACGTAATAAATGAATGGTATATTACATATCTATATATATATATATATTTGTATATTATAAGCGAGATAGTATTTGTGCGTTATTATAGACTTTTGATATAGCATTATTGTATTGTATTCTATACACACCTGTATATGCTTCGATAAATATTTATTTATAAAAGTTTTTCTTTTTTATTTTTTTTCCATTTTTTATTATTTTTTGTTTTTTTGTTTTTTTTTTGTTTTCCATTAAAATAACACGTATTATCACTCATTTAAGATTATCTTATACGAAAGTATTGCTAATTTTATATACACAAATAACATTTTTACAATCTCATTTTAATTAAAATGCGACACTGATCGTAATCATGGATTGCTTTTTAAGAAAAAGAAAAAAGAAAAAAAATAGCGAAACGTTTGTAATATTTAATCAATTAATTGTTTTTTTTTTTTTTTTTTTTTTTTTTTTTTTTTTTTTTTTTTTTTTTTTTTTTTTTTTTTTAATGACTAAGTTCCACTTTTCAAATATTGGATTCAGAATATAAATCTTATCAGATCCAATTACAAAGGAGAAATGGAATTAGTTCGTAAATACCGTTCGTTCGTATTATTCTTTATCAATGTTTCCGAACGGAAACATTTAAAGAATTTCTTTTCTCATGAATTTTTCTATGCATTTTCAATGCGCGCGCGCGAGGATCGATCGATGAAACTTTATGTATGAAATTTTTGTTTCTCTTTTTTTTTTTTTTTTTTTGTTCGATGTGGCTAGAATCGTTTGTACAAAGAGTCATTTCTCGTAAATGGACGGAATAATTAGGCGTGGAGTGCGTTGATACGAAGAAAGTCACTAATTGATATGTGAGCGACGAAATGTATCGATTTAATTGATAAATCGACGATTATGAAAATGATCCAAGTCATTCGAGACGATGATAAAAGACGTATACATTTTGTCTGGCGCGTACATAAAATTAGTTACAAACAAAATTTCGAATCATATAAAAGAATTATTTTTCAAAGAATAAATATAATAATAATAATAATAATAATAATAATAATAATAATAATTTAAAACAACAATTGTTACTGTTTGTCGTGTTACAGAAAAATAATTTTTAAGCGATTCCGTTCACAAAATCTTCAACAATATTTCCAAATGTGAAACAGATACGATCTTGGATCATTTAAAACACTATTACCGGGCTCTTACAAATATCCTACTTTGAAATAATTATTATAAAGAAAAAGAAAAAGAAAAAAAAATTGGAAATCCTTTGAAAGTGAAAGAAAAAGGAAAAATACGCATCGCTATTTTAATTATCTCAATTGCTCTCGTGAATATATATATATATATATATATATATATATATATATATATATATATAATATGTATTCGTTTCGTAAAAGTGACGATATAAGAGGACGATACGAGTATTTATGTTGGTTAAAATGACAATCGTTGTCGTAATATTTTACAAACGAGAGAAAAAAAAAAAAAAAGAAGAAAGAAAGTTTTATTGTTTATTTCGTGCTTAAATTCTTAACTCCTTTGCCACATTAAAATGGATAAGGCACGATCTATACTTCTTGATCCACTTTTCCTGGCGTAAGATATCGATCGGCGAATTTTAAGTACGTATTGCGGGCTAATGTTTAACAGCCAAGATACAACTGATAAAATCAATAATTAATGGAGATACTCGACGTATAGAATAAAAATACAAGAAGATGGAATTAAATATTCTTACCATTTTGTAAATCAAAATTTTACGAACTTCTATATCGTTTCTCATTAATTTTCTTCTTCTTATTCTTCTTCTTCTTCCTTATATTTTGTCGTTCTCACAAAATCCTAATTCATGTATCAAAGATAAAGATTATAATAAATACACATACATGTTCTAAAATATAGAATTCTTTTTTCCTTTTCATTTTTTCTTTTTTCATTTTTCTTTCCTTTTTTTCCCCCTCCCCTCCCTTTTATGCTCTCGTATGACCAGTCTCATCGACACAAGCAACATCGAGTACCCTCTGAACAGGATGAACATTCTTCGTTTTATTCAGTCTTTGCTCACGCTCCTTCCTTACTAATTCTAAACCCTTTTTAGCGGCTTGAGTGTATCCTTTGGATAGTGCAACTTCACCCTTCGCTCCAGGAATGTGTCCTGTGTAGCCAACGATTGGTGGTTTTTCCGGCGAGACAGTGCAATCTATATATGAAAACAAAAAAAAAAAAAGAAAAAACAAAACAAAAAAAAAAAGAAAGAAAAAGGAAAGAAAGGAAGAAAGAGATATAAAGAAAATGAAATTTTGCCGAGTGAAAAACTGTTTTGTAATAAGAAAAAAAAAAAAAAGAGAAATGAAAAACCCCTCGTAAAATTCGAGTCGTTAAAATTTACCAAAAATAACTCGTTCTCGTTCTTGACCATGGTCAATCTCAACGGCGACATTGTCAGCCCTAACGCGTGACAAAAGATTCCTCGAGTCTGTCCTTTCAGCCTGTGCCCTCATCAGGTCCCTACGTGCCCTTAGTTTACTTTGAACTTCGTGCCATTCCTTTGCACCCTCCTCGACAGCCCTCATAAAGGGAAGACCGTACCTGTTGTTAAAGCCAGGTATATATCCTACGAATTAAAATTCAAATAGCCCTTTTATACTCTCCGGTCTACGTTCAGGTCTACGCTCTAAACGTCTACGGTATTATCGTAAATCTGTCTCTTAAGAGGTAAATTGTTTAAAAGAAAGTCGAATTTTTTACTTTTATACATTTTCTTAAAGAAAAGAGACTCGTATCGTACGAACTCTTAAAGTTACGAGTCTGTTTTATAAGGAAAAAGAAAAAAAAAAATGAAAGAAAGAGCAAAAATAAATAAAAAAAATTTATACGAAAAAAAAAAAAAAATGGAGAACGTGCGTTTTTGCGAATAAAACGTCAATCGAAAAGTATGTGCCGTTTACCTGTGTATCCTAAAATATATGGTGGCGGTTTATACAAGTGCGCGTCGTTCTTCCAATCTCTTCTAATGTCCTTCTCCTTAGATATCGTAACGAGCGCAACGTCCTTACCGGAATTCGGCCTATAAGGCCCTGATTTCAAGATCTTCTTTTCCAACAACTCCTATGAACGTATAAGAAGTATTTCAAACGAAGCTAATTCCTTAAGATAGAATTACGCGGAGTATACTTCTTTTTTTTTTTCTCTTTTTCTTTCTTTATATCAGATCTATCTATCATCAATGACAGTGTTCCGTCTGTTAAATGAGTTTTCTTTTTTTTCTTTTTTTTTTTTTTTTTTAACTTTCGAGTAGAGAAATCTAAAAGCTTCCACATTAAGACGGGAAAAAAAAGGTTGTTAATATCACACATATAAAAAGATCTATCACTTTTTTCTTTTTTCTTTTTTATTTTCGTTTACAACACCAATAGAACTCTCGTTACGTAGATCTAAGAAACGTCGAATAATATTTCGGATTTCCATAGAACCGTCTTTTTCTTTTCCTTTCCTCTTTTTATTTTCTTTTATTTTATTTTTTTCTTTTAACCGTAAAAGAGAATAATAAAACGTGTAGCCCAATTTTTCTCTCTATTAACATTTAATTCTCAATTAAATTTGAGATCTTAAAGATATGGGAATATTGGATATCCTACGATAGTAAAGATAGATCTAACATATTTTCATTTAAAATCCGTATATGCCATCCATCTTACCCTCATTATGTCTTCCGTGTTCGCTCCAAATCTTTTTCCAACTCGAAACTTAAGCGTCGGACAGTGACCTGTGTATCTGAAAAAAAAAAAAAAAATAAATAAATAAACAACAACAACAACAACAGATATATAAGAAAGGATAAATAAAAGTAAACTTCTTAAAATCGTTTGAAAACGAATCTTGGATCTTATCTTTGATATGAAACACAATGGATGACGATTACCGGCGTCGGCTCATTGAACGTAACGGATCGTAAAAATGTACACTACCGGTGTGACCTACTATTAACAGATGGGAACCCTCACACTGTGACGGTCATGGTGCATTGACTATTACCGTCGTCCATCGCAGAAAGTCGTTTATATATGATCGACGTGTGCGTCGTGTCGTGATACTCTGAGATCGTGATACGAAATCGATCTAGGTCATTGCTCGAGGTCTTATATATTGATTCACAAACATATCGATATCCGTCAACATATTTTTTCTTCTTCTTCTTCTTCTTCTCACATCGAAATCGTATTTCAACGATACGATGGAGTAAACAAATTATTTAAAAAAAAAAAAAAAAATAAAATAAAATAAAATTAAATAAAATTAAATTTCCATTCGAGGAAAATCGTTATTTCAACGAGTCCCTTTATTCCACGCATTCATTGGAATCAAATCATTTTCTTTCTTTTAGTAAACTCATCATTCCTACAGTTTTCCCTTTTTTTTTTTTTCGATACTTCTTTATTCGACTACATCGTCGAACTCTTTGTTTGTTTGTTCAACGATCTATTAAGTTCGTACCTATCAAGGATCGATGGATCTTGATATTACAGAACGAAGATACGTTCGAACGCTTTCAGGACGAACATTTCGATGCGAAACGTCATAAAAGGGGGTAGTTTCACGGGGTAGTTTCATCCTTGCGTGGCTAGGAATACAGGGTGGTTGTAAAGTGTTTCGGTACCAGTCGTGGTACCAGTTTCACGATACACTACTCGAGGTCGATACTTTCCCGATGCACGCGTCAAGGGGTTAGAATCGCGATCTAATTCTCGCTTGATCTAATCTCTTATTCAAGGACGACCGACAAAGACAGAAACGACGATGGGTCTTGGCGTGATTTCTAAGGCAGAAATCATTGCAAATTGGAAAGACCTAGTTTAGACGCGATCTCGGTAAACGCCGCTTATATTTATCGTTGCCGTACGATCACCTTGATTGTGATCGTAAACTATTAACAAAACGTTCCTAATTGGCCAACTTAGATCACATAGATTTTGTCACAAGGTCAAGGTTTCTTTTTTTTCTCTTCGACGGTCTGATCTCCTTTTTCGAATTATTTTTCTTTTCTCTTGTTTTCGAATAAAAGATACAAAGAGTAATTATCTCTCTCTCTCTCTCTCTCTCTCTCTCTGTTTTTTTTTTCTGTTTTAATTAAATATTATGAGAACATAGGAAAGATTTGCAAGGAAAATAATTCAAGAAGAGAGTATAAAGAATATTTTCAAACGAATCCTCCTCACGGTTCGACGCGCCGTAGTTACTTGCTCAGAAACCGTAGAAACCGAGATTGTGTTCTATCAATAAGATCGTTACCTTTCTCAAAATAATCAGACCGTTTTTGACGCTTGAACATTCTTGGAAAGTGATATAAAAAGGGTCGTATAAATCTCTTGGAGATAGAAAGAGATCGAGAGAGAGAGAGAGAGATCGAGAGATAAATTATGAGAGATCTAAGCTTATGTCGTAGTAATATTATTCGTTCATCTTCGATCTACGATTATGAATCACGTAATCAAAAGCCTCTATCACGAGAGACATAGGCCCGGTTTATTATATATTCGACGGACATGTCGTTTGACATCCGCGCACTTATACGGTTCTATAGAAAGTCACCGTTATCGCGTGCTTTTAACTAACGTATGTTACTTTCCATAAGAGTAAAAGTGCCAACTTAGTTAGTCTCTTCGAGATCGGTGATATCTATTTTTTATCGAGACGATACACGCAATTTTTTTCCCTTTCCTTCTTTCGATATATTAATTTCAAAGTCGGACGCTTTATTTTATTCTTTTCTTTTCTTTTCATTTTTTTTGTTTTTTACAGAGAAATTTTCTTCAAATCGCATCGTTTAATTATTCTCAGATACGATTCATTGAAAATTTATTCAATCGATTTTACATAAACCGATTTACGAACGAAATTATAACGCTAGTTGTTCGGATACCGAACTATTTCGTTCTACCGATGCGCAAAGATGATGCATAACGTCGAATTATTGTATATTCGGTACTCGGTATTGTTCGCATACGTTATGCAACAACGTACCGTATATCCGACCGAGACATTTACTATTGGCGTTAATCAACTTGCAAATTTAATTAGACCCGTTTACGACTTGTTTAAACGATCGTCATTGTGTTACCATCGTGTCCTCTCTCTTCCTATCTCTTTCTGTCTCTCTTCGTTATAAAAAGATATTCGATCTTCGTAATTTTTGAGAAATACTCTCGGGGGGAGGGGGGGTTGGGGGAGGGGATCGATAACGTTTAATGTAACCCTTAAAAACCTTAGAAGTCTCGTTGGGGTGAATGAAAGAAGACCAATCGATAATACGCTAGATTCTTTCCATACAACACTATTCTATACAATTCTTTCACGAATATGTATGTACATACATATAAATATAAATATATATATCTATATATTTATATATAGTTGAATCGGCAACGAATCGATCCGTTAAAGTTTCTAGTAAAATTTAGTCGAATGATTAACTAACGACAATTAAATCGTATTTGACGGATAATATATAACACTAAGGGAAAATCGTTAAATGAGGGGTAGAAAAATAAACGATAGTATGTAACTTACCCCGGTAAATGGGCACCGTAGCTCTGCCTAAAGAATCGTTTTTTCTCTTCATCGGAGACCGGATCGTACATGATTTCTTTCTCGATGAACTTATCATTACACACGCATACGATGGTAATTAGCGCGAATCAGATGACAACGTTCATCATCGGGATATCTTAGTTTTTCGCGTCTCTACGCACATGTTCTTTATATTCTTTCTTTCTTTTTTTCTTTTTTCCCCTTACCGACAAACGTAAGTTAATGTCACCGATGATAGATAGATCGTGAAAATACGAAACGTACCACCACCCCTCTCCCTTCTCCACGCGAATACGATAATTACTTTGGCAAACGTTAAATCGCTCTCACGAACGAGTTAAGTTTCTTAGATCTTATTTCTTTCAAATTTTCTTCTTCTAACTTCCCCGAACCGTCAACGATTATCGCGTCTTTTATCTGGACGATAAATCGAGCAAACTCGACCGCGAACTCAAGCGTGTTACGCGCGGCTACCGCTTCAGTGAAACAGGACTGTATATAGTCCGGCCTAAAGGCACATAATACAAGCAACGTCCTACTAAAGACGCCCCTCCAGTCTTTTTCCGGTGCAGGCCGCACCTCCCTTTCGAGGGGGACGAGCATTCAGGGACGTATCAATCGTTTGATCTATAAGAGATCTCTCTCTATGCAATATCTCTATCCTTCTTTTTTATTTATTTATTTATTTTTTTTTCTTAACTCAAGACATTTTCATTCGGACCAATAATTCGAGGATTCAAACTTTTCGTTGATCGAATTGCTTTAACGAGTATCGTCGTATGTAAAAATGAAAAATTCGTTACTTCAACGATTAAGAAAAATATTTATATGATAATATAAAAATTTTCGACACCGACGTCAATCTTACCTGCATTTATCTAACGTATTTACGATGATCATTTCTTTTTTCTTTTTTTTTTTTTTTCTAGAGACAAAGATATTTTACTCACTTATCCATGTAGTTTTTCTTAATAAAATACATTCGAGACGTTAAATACCTTTTTTCGATAAATTAACCGGTTCGTAAGTATTCTAGTCAATACTTATTTATATAGTATGAGCAGATAATCTTAAATATATACTTTGTCAATTAGCACATACTGGAAAAATCTTATCATTGATCAAGAAAACATTCGGTAAAGTGAATCCCTGTTTTATCGAAGATCGGTAACGAAAGGTTCTCGTTTTGCCTCTGGTCGGTAAATTTCTGATCAGTTATTTTATCGAAAAGGAAGATTCTTGTTTTACCGACGATCGGTATAATAGACTACCGCTCAATCGATATACCACTTTGTTAAATTAATTTAAACAAATTATTGGATATAATTTACATTTCCTATATCGATTTTATCGAATTAAATCGCGAGGATCCACTTTTTTGTTTACATCTGATACTTCTTAGTTCTTTTTGTCAATTATTATTTTTTTAATCGAGATGCTAAATAATACATCTAACACGCGAAACGAATTATAAATTAATATATATTTCAAGATATTATTACTTTCATGTATATTCTTTAATTCAAGCAAAATTTCGTAATACTTTTAGTATACGCAGAGCGATCAATATTGGGTGAGTTTAATAATCAACTTCAATAAATCAAATGTTAAAATGACTAAAGCACATATATCATTCTAAATGATACAATTTTATGTACAGATTTATACAAAAAAAAAAAAAAGAAATAAATATGTATGTCTTTCGATTCCCTTACATTTTATCTTCATTCGTTTTTGCTTGATCAGTCAAAAGCGCTATAATTTAAAACCTCTCACGTTATTGCAATTTTAAACGAAATACGACCTTAACCATCAATGAATCATCATCCTGGGGTATGCATACGCGTACGTACATTTCTTATTTATCGATGAATTTACAGAACTAAGTATCCAACATATTAGAATCAAGATATATCGTACAATGAAATACAAATCAATTACTAAACAATATTTTTCCAAGCGTTAAAAAATTAGACATTTTCGATAATTAAATATCCGATTCGTGCCGGTGTAACTCGTTAGGGTCACCTATGGTTTGGAATGAAGTAGAATTCGTGGGCGTGATGGAAAGCTCTCAAAGTGAGATGGTGCAAGGTCCAAGACGTGGCCAGATTCAAAGAATTCAACAGGCGATGGCGTCATCTCTCTCTCTCTCTCTCTCTCTCTCTCACACACACACACACACATACGAACAAACATACCACCTATATTCCTTCTACGTTCGTTCAAAATTTTAGCTTCGAGTACGTGCTAACAACTAAAAACAATAATCATTCAATACTACTGCACTATAATGTACAATAAACTATAGGTTGGTTCGTAAAAAAAAAATTGCCGAAATTAATAACGGCAAAAGAGGAAAAAAAAAAAAAGGAAAGAAAAGAAAAAATAAAAAAACAACAAAGATATACCTTAAGTCGTTCGAAGGTTTCGAAGAAAAAAAATCATCTCTATCCATCTATCTCTCTTTTTTTCTCTCTCTCTCTCTCTCTCTCGGAGAGGGCAAAGTCGAGTCTCGCAAAAACCTAAAGTTCACACATAAAGCGAATCCGATCCACGCTTTGATGGAATTCATCGTCGGGCTGCTGCTGACGTCATCTCCGGAGCAAGACTGGAGAACGGAGATCACGTGTCCGCTCGAAAACTCAATACTCGCGCGCGTCGCGACCAATCGGCGCCGCGGATAGAAAGCAAGCAAACACGAGAGTCCTGAACCCCGTCTCGGTTCGGCCGTCGGCGTCGCTTCTTCAGTCGTGCCGCGACCGTCGTCGAATCGTGAACCTTCCCCTCTTTTTTTTTTACTCTTAAACCTCGTGTCTACGAAGGGAAAGGGCGAGAAAGATACGTACGGACGAACCAAAATTAAAAGAAAGAAGGAGACGGAAAAGGACAATCGGTCTTCTCGTCATCTTCTCACTCGGGACTCGATTTCTCGATTCGTAGTAGTAAAAAATAAAAAAATAAAAAAAAAAAAAAAAATTAAAGAAACTCTAAGGAAAGAGAGAAGAGCAACAAACGGGGAGATAATAATAACGACGAAAGAAAAAATAGGCTAAAGAGGAAAGAAAACGGGGAAAATCTTTTCTCGACGTTAGACGTTCTCGTTGGTCCTCTTCTTCTTATCGTCGGTGAACGACCTCGACTCGAAGGATCATGGCCAGTCACAGGGCTACCAAATCCGGTTTTGCTGCGGAAGCTCAGAGAAAGGTAACGCCTGATCCACCCACCCACGGACTTACCTACTATCTTCCAATCATTTCCACGATCCTCCATTCTTTTCTCTTTTTTTTCTTTTTTTTTTTTTTTTTTTTCCTAGACGAGAAGATTTTCCCTCAAACCCCTTGACACACGGTCAACCTATATATCAGACCTAGCTACCCTCTCTTTCTCTCTCTCTCTCTCTCTCTCTCGCTCTCCATCATCCCAGGAAAATGTCGATTCGTGACCTACTCACCGAACACTCGCGCGGGCGCGGCCCTCGCACACCTTTTCCATTAAATTCTCGTAAAACGGCGTTATCACCAACAACCACTACTTCGTACGGATAAAGTCTACTCTTATCGTTTATTTCGTTTCTCACACCGGCTACTTCTTTCTTACACGTCGTCTTCTAATACGAACGAATTTTTTTCTCTTCCTTTCTTCTTTTTTATTTTATTTTTTTTTTTTTTCTTTCGAACGAAAACTCTTTCGACGTTCGTACAAAAACAAGGACTGAGATATCGATCCTTATTTATTTATTTATTTATTTTTTTTTTCTTCTTTAAAAAAAAAAAATATGAAAGAAAGAACAAGAAAAGAAATCGTTCCTTTTGATTTTCAATCGACAAATATTAAGATATAACGCGTTAAAATCAATATATTCAACACTTGTTGAACGAGGAAGCGGTAAATTTGAATTTTCAAACGGCCGAGAAAGAGAGAGACAGAGAGAGAGAGAGAGAGAGAGATTTTAACAGAAGAAGAAGAAGAAGAAGACCCGTCTTCTTTGTTGACTCTATAAGACTTAGTATTTAGTATTTAGTATTAGTATTGGTATTAGTATATAGGCTAGAATATACGGTATACGTGCCGCGCGTAGAAACGGCGACAGCTGCTGTTGCTTGCCGATCGTCGTCTCTCTTTCGAAGGGGAATTAAAATGAGACCTAGTTGCCGAAGAAGGGAGCGTCCCTCGCAAAACTTGCCGGCCATGGGTTTTACACCACACCATACCACACCACACCACCTCCTTCTTATATTCTCACTCGCGTTCAGCCTTACGAACAACTCTTCCTTTTCTATGGTCAACGATATCCAAGATATTCTTCTATCTTTCTTCTTCCTTTCGTCCTTTCTCTAACTACATCCTCGTATATATAAATATACGAATATATATATATATATATTTCTTGAAGTCATACAGTTTTTGAAAGTTTTATCGGTAAACTATTCAAGATTTACATTCGGATCCATCAAGTAATAGAAACCAGAGTTCTCAGTTAAATACAGGTTAAGAGAAAAGGGTTTTTAGGTACTGTAAATTCTCATTCAAACAAAAAAAAATACATATATATATATATGTGTAGTAAATATATATATATATTTTTTTTATATATAGTAGATATATATAAAAATACATATATATGTATATAAAATATATATATGTATTTTTTTATATATATAGTAAATATATATATATATATATATATATATATATATGGGAGCGAATAAAGAAACGAACAAATTCAACGATACGTCCCTCGTCATTTTTCAAAAATACTATCAATTTTTTTTTTTGTTCTCTTAAAATTTCCAACCTCTTGAACTTCAATCCCCCTTCCTCCCTCCCTCCCTCCCCTCCCGAAACATCTGCAACAACTTGGGAATTAAGCAAGCTTATCGATAAACGATCATACCTAACCGTTCTCATTAAAAGTCTAAAAATCGTTAGGGATATTATTTATAAGCAACGTCAGATGCGCAACGTTATACATGGTGGCACATATATACGCGTGTATCCACATCCAGAACGCGTCTCTGTTTATCGAATCAACGAAAGTGTCGTGTGGGTTGCGTCTCGGAACCAACACACGCTCCGGAAGTTCCAAAAATGGAAGCTTATTTTTCTGGGGATGTTCCCCACCTTCTCATTTTCGTTCGTGAATACGGAAAAGGTTTGATTCTGTATCTATTCGAAAAAAAAAAAGAAAAAAAAAACAGAAAAATGAAAAAGAGAAAAGGGAGTACGTAAAAAGAAGTGAATCTTCTCGACGAGCTAATTTAAAATCTTATTTAGATCTTATAATCGATTTCTCTCTCTCTCTCTCTCTCTCTCTCTCTCTCTCTCTCTCTCTCTCTCTCTCTCTATCGTTTCTTTGTCGTTGATTTTAAAAAGGGCAAAGGAAGGAATTTCTTCTGCGTACTCGTTCCTCTCGCTTTAAATCCCGATCGTTGAACATTCCTGCGGCTTGGGAGTAGAAAGAAAGAAACGGTACACTGCCGGCACACACACACACACACACACACACACGAAAGGAGCTTTTGCCTTTCTTCTCTCGCTGAGAGAGAGAGAGAGAGAGAGAGAGAGAGAGAGAGAGAAGCTGTTGCCTTTGCCTCTGGTGCCTCTGCTGCTATTTAATAATCACGGCTCGGCTAGCACCGAATATGGGAATACGTCGTCGTCGTCGTCTAATACTATCTCTCAAAGCAACGATGACTCACGTTTTATCGTTTTAACGTTTAAAAGCACCGGTGTTACCAACTAAAACCACAAATCTCAAGAAGTCCAACTTCCGAATGAATGAAAAGGACATCCATGCGAAGGAACGTACATTTTTATTCTATTATTATCATTATTATTTTTCCTTTTTCCTTTTTAAATCGAATTATAGATTTAATCGAATACGAGAATGGATCGAATCGTACTGTACTCTTATCTCTTCTCGTTATCGCCTATAACACACATCATTTATAATTGTCCATATATCGATCGACCCGTTTCCAATTCTATGAATTATTCTATTAGTATTATAATTAATAAAACTCGTTAGGTCATATCGCGAAACATTTCGATTAACTCTCTTAACTTCCTGACGAAACGTAACGGAATGACACGAAACTCTAAATTCCCGTTCGAGATAAGAGAAGCATTCTGAAACGTTCGAAATAGTTCTATTGTATAGTACGTAACACATTGTTTGAGTCCTTTGACCCATAAAGAAATAATATATCGCGGGACTTCGCGAAGAATCGAATGGATTTTTATTCTCGTTGAAGAAAATGTTAATAGGATGGATTGAAATTAAAAAAGAAAGAGAAAATAATAATTATAATAATAATAATAATAATAATAATAATAATAATAATAATAATAATAATAATGATAAAAGGAGAAACAAAATAAACGAATAAAGAGAGAATAAGAATAAAAATAGATTTTATTTAGATCAATATGAATATCATAGGAAACGATCATTCCCTTAGACACGGGTATGCTCATTACAAGAGAATACACGCTTATCGTCTTTGGAATGTGGTTCTCCGACTCGTTCTTTATACTTTGGAATCACGAGATCGTGAATCTTGCTTGCTCTCTTGCTTACACTAGCCGCACGACGAGAGATTATAAACGTATGATTTCTGACAACTCCAAATCTTATTTTTATAACTAATACTTACTTATTTACTAATATCATTATCATCATCATCATCATCATTATTATTATTATTATTATTATTATAATTTATTATAATAATTAATTAATACTTTACTTACTAATATCATTATCATTATTATTATTATTATTATTATTATTATTATTATTATTATTATTATTATTATTATTATTATTATTATTATTATTATTATTATTAATTTTTTTTTTCTGTAATCCTAATCGAATAGATGAATTTATTCTCGATTGATTACAACGCGATCGGGATTTCGAATTAACATTTTGTTTTTCGTCTCTCTCTCTCTCTCTGTCTCTCTATCTGTCTATCTCATTTTCCTTGAGAAATCGTCTAACGTGTTCTTATCCAGGTGTTAACAGATTCTAAATCCATAATTAACGTCATTTATATGCAACGAGTCGTCAAGCATGACTATCTCGAATTATTATCTTGCTCGTTGATTTTCCAGTTCAAAGATACCCCTCCCTCCCGATCTCCCTCTTCTCATTTATACGCGTATCATATATATCGATTACTTTACGAACGAAAACTATAATGCCATAATTAATTACGTTAGAAAGTTATATTTATTTGATTCCATATATCTTAACGAGCATTCATTAACAAGATGAATTATTCATAAGAGTTACACCTCTATGTCTCTTAAAGTGACGAATGTACTATATATCGTATATATCATATACATATACATATACACATACATATATATATATATATATATATATATATAAAGAATTTCTTATTTAAATCTATTTTCTTTCTTTCTTTATATTTTTTTTTCTTTTTTTTTTTAATTCTTTAGCAAATAAAAGAACCCAATTACGATTCTTGGAATTCTTTCGAATGATCGCGATTCTTACGATTTTCACGAGTGATTTATATCATTGTCACTGGTCTCGTGAACGTACAAGGTCACTCGCATAATTTTCGATCCGAATATACTAACTATTAATCGTAAATTGATTTGTATTTATCGATCGATCCTACGATCGGCACTTAAGAATTCTTATTCCTCGCCGAGGTACGTTAATCTTCCTTGTTAAAAATAAACTTAGAAGAGCGATGAGTACCTTGAGATAATCTAAACGCAGTCTACATGGAACTGACCTTATGAGAAAACTTTCTCCATATAGTGAGTCATTCTCAAGCAAGCATAGCTTCTTCCTTATGTCATAATATTGCATGTCGGTCGATAGGGTCCCTTGGTTGATTTTTCTTTTCGTTTGTTTTGTTTTATATTGCGTTACTTGTACGTGCATCATCTATAATTTAATAATCACATTTTCTGGATGAATATAAATACGCGACGTATGAAAAGTTCTTAGTAGCTCGTAGTTTTACAATCTAAGCAATAAAAAAAAAGAAAAAAAAATAGAATTAGCCCGTGAAAGATCTCGAAAGAAACAAAGGTATTTAATTCTTTCGAATCATCCAGGAACTTCTTTATGGTCCACCTTGTATACGCATAAATACATACGTTAGTTCCTTTCAAAATTATTCCGATAGGAGGTTGGCTCGCTCGACGCGAAACGACGATCCTTTCACATCGGAAACTGGAATTAAAAAAGGAGGACGAAGAGAAGAAGGTTGACTCTTGACCTCTACATTGTACGAACAACCAACCCTACTCGTGTGGCCTTGCATTCTTATAAATCACTCTTTTTAAGTTCCCACGACGAGCGAGAAAGAGACCTAACTTTTCATTTTTCATATATATTTCTTTTTTCCTCCCCTTTTCTTTTCATTTCTTTTCTTTTTTTTTTTTTTTTTTTTTTTTTTGAACAAGAACGAGTTCTACAAAATATTAAATTATATCTGTAAAAATTTCTCATATATTAAATCGACGAAAACGACGACGACGATCTTGATATAAAGGTATGTCGAGTTATAATATCTAAAAATGGCTGACTAGATCTCCGACGGTTTTTTTATTCGGATGACATCAACGCGATGATTCTGTTCCCTCTTCTCTCATAATCGACACAACAATGTATCTACTTACATATGTATGTATGTATGTACGTACGTATGTATGTATGTATGTATGTATGTATATAGATATACGTTCCTCGAAGAATCGTGAGAGAAATATTAAAACGAGACAGTCGAGGCTCGTTCGTGGTATTAGTCAAAAGTTATCCAAGTATAGGAACCAACATTGTCGGCAATAATCGTTTAAAATTATCATCCGAAACTAATTTGTCTATCACGCGTAAACGAATCTAACGTACGTATACGAATAATATACGAATTTACTGATCGTTCAACGTCGTCGTTTTTTCTAACGAAATAATTCCATTCAAAAGGAACTTGTTCGTCGAAATTGTTACCTGCGTTTCAATGGTTCTTATACGTTACGACAATTAATCGAACGACGTAATTTTTTCATTAAAAATTACTTGCCAAAAATATTGTGACGATGCATTCTCACTCGATAGTGTAATGTTTCTACGCAATATAATTTCTACGAGAGAGAGAGATTAAATGGTTAAGAAAAAAAGGAGAGAGAGAGAGAGAGAGAAAAAAAAGAAAAAATCACGAGAGAAACGAGAACTACGACGTTTTTAGTAAGACAAACACGCGTTTAAATTCTATGTCGAGTATTACGCGTAAGGAGACGTAATTCCTTTGAATCGTATACACAGGACACTCTCGTTTAGACGAACCGTATATGGCGGAGATAACACAACTGGACAACCTTCGAGTTTACTTACATACATATACATATATATATATATATATATATATATATATATATATTTATATACCTATATATATACATATATATGAGTGTGCGAGTGCGTATACGTACATAAATACTGTATATAAGTCGTACGAGTAAGTAGATATTATGCAATCGTTGACCTTACAAAGTGGGTCAACGATTTAGTCTCTTTCGAGATCGTATAAATATCGATTCGAACCCGCTATAAATTCGATCGTCCTTAACCGTACTCCCTTATAAGGTGATTCGTTAAACGTGTAGCCTTTGAAAAGTTCCTTTAACGGTTACAAATCCATACTACGTGGTTATCATCGAAAATCTCATCCACACTCTCGATGAACGAACGAACGAACGAACGAACGAACGATCCAACGAAATCGAAACTGTTCCGTTTTATTTACATTATTCGTCTTTGGGACCAACAGATACGAAAGGGAAATAAAGTATAAACGATAGAAAAAAAAAAACAAAAATATATATGTATATAATAGAAGAAATATAGGAGTCAAGTACTTACGTACACGTACGCATCTACGGGGTGGAAGAAAAGTTCTCGGATGATTTGAAAAATCGATCGATCCTTACCGTGACTTTTCAGGATAATTCTCCTTTTTCAGTTTTTATCGAGGTTCCTGTATTTATGATCCGAAAGAAAAAGAAAAATAAAAAAGAAAAAGAAAAAAGAAAAAATAAAAGAGAGTGCCGAAAAGGAACAAATCGAAAGGAACTTATCGATAAGGAATTCGATGATTTTTTAAAATCATCTAGAAACTTTCGATTCACCCTATATATATACCCGTACTATGCTTATACGTCAATGAAAGCTGATTTATTCAGAGTTCGAGTCGAGTTTGAACTAAACATTGGAATCTTATTTTTGTTCGGTAAAATCATACAATAATAATAATAATAATAATAATGAATGAATATAAATAAAGACAGAGCAAAAAAAAAAGTGCAAGAGAGAGAGAGAGAGAGAGAGAGATCATAAGGCTATCGTTAAGTTGTCGAGGCTCTTTCTCGTTCGAAATGGTCGATAAATTAATTGATCAAGGCAGAGAGATATCTTCTGAGAAGCCTTCGACTGTTCTTCTCTTTTCAAAAATGATGTCGGGTAAAGGAAGAAACGCGTAAGGGTCGATCCGTCTCGCTCTTTATCGTCGACATATAAAGTCGCCTTCTCTCTCTCTCTCTCTCTCTCTCTCTCTCTCTCTCTCTCTCTTTGTGTGTGTCTGTCTCTGTCTCCCTTTCTCATTCTCATTCTGACCTGATTTTCATGGCCGTGAACGTGCGAACGTGTCATTAAGCCGATCGTCATCGTGCCGTGACCGTGAGACACACGTGGGGAGTCACGCATGGTAATCCTTTAATTATCACTACTTGCCCTCGGGTGCACTTTTAACGCGAATGCGACTACTCCGTTTCTCTCGCTCTTATATTAGTAGAACGAATTGAAACCAACCAATCTCTGCCTTTTCTCTCAAGTTTTATTTTGCAAAAGTTTTATTTTGTACTCCTAATGGCGTATTCAAATATTATACTTTGGATTTTTTTTGTTTCTCTTTTTATCACTTCTTCTCTCTCTCTCTCTCTCTCTCTCTCTCTCTCTCTCTCTCTCTCTCTCTCTCTCTTATATATATATATATATTTTTTTTTACCTTCCTACGACCTCTCAATTTTCTATCATCGCTTTTGAATAATAATCCGTTCGTTTGTCACGAACAAATTTTAATAAAATTGTGCATTATCAATTTAATTAAAATTCGATAATTTCTTCAAGTGATATTTAATCGTACACATTATTTTTATATACACATATATATATGTGTATATATATATATATATTTTTTTTTTTCTAATGTCTTAACCGAATCAATTATACGAATAGATCGTACGAGGATTATTATAATTTGCTATAATCTTATTTAACGCATTTTAAATATGTGTAATACGTATAACGATCCAGTAACATATCGAAGAATATCGCAATGCCTCGATGAATTGTTGTTATAAAGCATAACACTGCTGGAGATATATATATATATATATATATATATATATATTCGTGATAAGATAGATAAGGCTTAGC
>OU427006.1:2524613-2539613 GCA_911387935.1 Dolichovespula saxonica | reverse complement strand
GAATGACATCAAGGAAGGATCCGTAAAGAAGATCAATAAAACGACTTTGGCTTTCAAGTGTATGGAAAATATAAATGCCTTCCTTGAAGCTGCACGAGCATTAGGTGTCCCACCTCAGGAAACCTTCCAAACCGTTGATCTTTGGGAACGACAAAATTTGAACTCCGTTGTAATTTGCTTGCAATCCCTTGGAAGAAAGGTATATATATTTTTTATTTTCTTTTTCTTTTCGTGTTTCTGCTTATTATTTATTTCTTTTTTTCTTTTTACCCCTTCGCTAATGATTTATTATTATCTCTTAGGCGGGTAATTATGGCAAGCCAAGTATTGGACCAAAAGAGGCGGACAAAAATGTCCGTAATTTCACCGAGGAACAACTTAGAGCCGGCCAGGGTGTGATAAGTCTACAATATGGTAGCAATAAGGGTGCCAATCAAAGTGGCATTAATTTTGGTAACACCAGACATATGTAAAACCCCGTAGATTTAACATGGAACAAATTCTTCCATGAGAACGCACTATAATTTTATTTTATTTTATTTTATTTTATTTTATTTTACATCCATAAGTACTCAAGCTATAGACGTACTCTATCGCATAACTTTCTTCTTCAGTGGGCCAAATTCGATCTATGCGTAAGATATATACATATATATATATATAATATACTTATGCATATAATAGGAATAAGCAGAGAGAGAAAAAAAAACAAATAAATAAAAATACTGTAAAAGACCATTTACGCGTGCGTTGAATATCGAAATAAGTATCGGTATGTTGTAAATTCTAATCTACCTGTCCTCTGGTAATAACACAATAATAGCAGAAAAAAAAAGCCGAACGTTTTAAACGCTTAACAATTACTATGCGCAAGTATATATAGCTCTCTGGACTAAACAAGTAGAATGTATACTTATTAAATCAAGAACAAAGACATATGCTACATGTGAACTTTCTTATATTGGACAGCGTAGAGAAATAATTGTTATGTATTACAAGTATATTATAATACAGAACCATTATTGCAAAGTTATTCTGTTACTGTTACGTTAAAAAACTTGTACGTGTTACAACGTAACCATATTATATTACATGTTCATGTTGCACGTGAGATATTTGATGATTATAATAATCATTATATATATGATATATAATTATATTAAGTATTTTGTACAAATATTTTTGATGGTTATAAGAAAAAAAAAAAAAAAAGAAATTTTCATGATGTAACTAAAATGTCAGCAAATAAATGATAAATCGGTAAATAAATTTTTATTTCTACATAAAGCATATAGATAACCTCCCTTACTTAGCTTATACCATACCTAACTAATTAATACTAAATGTTTTAATATTCTTTAGTGTCATTTACTTTATTATGAAGCTATGTACACAAGATCAAAATAATATCTATGAATAATGAAATTATGAAACCTGTTTAGCTGGCAAAGGATAATATTTCATTTCTTGGCTAAATTGAAACTTCTGACGTCTCTTTTTCTGTCTTTCTGCAATCTCCATTAATTGTATTACATTTTTCCTAAAATAACAAAATGGTATTTAAAAGTATGAAATATAATAAACAAACGTATTATATATTATATTTAAGAAAAATAATTAAGTATTTACCTATATATAGGAGGCAACATTTCATCATGAAGCGTGCATTCAACGGTCTTAACGTTTTCTTCCTTGTATATTCTACTTCTGAGGATGTCTACATCTCGTTTGTATTCATCCATAATATTTTCTATCGTTGACGGAGGTACATCAAAACGATATATGAAATGACTATAAATAATGGAATTAATACATATAATTGTTTAAGATCCTAAAAGAGGATGGAGGTACAATATATTTTTTATATTTTATAAGACTCACCTTGCTTGCCAATAAGTCTGTCCTCTAAAGCTTAGCTTGCATGGAAGTTGTTTTGTACCTAAATTATCTATTTTTCTAATAAACCCGCCGTTATCAAAAATTGCAGTCGCTGCTCTTTTTAAAGCTTTAAATGTTTCTGGCTGCAAGTCATTTAAATTTATTAACAGAGATATTAGTTAAAAATTGAACATTGATTGATGTCCAATCGATTATTAAATAAACGTATGAATTTACATGTAGTATAGAAATCTTTCAAGATTAGGAAAGAACATCATAACCTATGTTTCTATTTACGTCTTATATAAAAGTAAATATTACAAGATAAACTATAACGCGTTACCTTATTCATTACACGAATAAGTATAGGCATTTCGTATGTCGGCATATTTAAAAATTATTTATTTAAATGTTCAGATTTTATTTAAATAATCACGCCACTGCAATAACACCAGTTTAACCTTAACGCCACGAACCAAAGAGAACGATAAATGAAAGTTTACGTCATATATCGATACCGGTAGGTAAGTTAGATTTATGATATAAGAAGAGATCTTCTTTCTCGACAGATATATTTTACTCTTTTTTTTTTTGTTTGTGCATTTATAGTACACACGATTACTTTATGCATCGATTGCTAAGTAGATAAAATTCTATTCGGCATAAAATAAGATCCCGATGTAACTAACATTATTCATGTTAAATTAAATCGATCAATTTGAACAAATTGATTAGTCATACTTAGCGTTATATATTCATTTGATTGTGCCACATTAATATATCGTATTTGCTGACACAGCAAGGGATTTTAATTTATAAAAATCTTAATCGAGAAAACTTTTAGAATGTAATTGAGTTTTAAATAAATAACTACAATGTACTATACTCGTATATCGTGCAATCGTTTGTCGTTCGTATTACGTTTTATTGATCATTGATAGTTCGCATTCGAACGTATACCGACACATTTAGGTTATACGTTTACAATATTAGAATGTTTGTGTCAAAAGTTATACGTAATACTGTCAATAAAAATTCTATCTTTTCTCGTTCTTTAAAAGAAAGACGTAAATTGTATTCTTGTTCTACGGACAAGGTTACAATTAATTCTGCGATTACGTCGAATATATTACAATATTCTAGCGATAGTCCCTCGAAATGTTGGAATTGTAATTTTGCGTACAAATCAGAATTATTTTGTTCGCAATGTAAGACACTGCAAGAAATGCCAGAGAATTTGAATTATTTCGACATACTAGGTGTTAAACTTAACTATAACGTTAACAACGATGAAGTTCATGAAAAATACAGACAGTTGCAAAAAATGTTGCATCCTGATAAATTCGGTAATAGAATGGAGGTAGGTGTTCTGATTATAATAAGAGTTTTATGCCATTTTTAAAAATATTTATCATTAAAAATATATAAAATCAATCTAATCTAGACAGCGATAATGTTATATAATCGAAACCAATTTATCGTATTTGTTATGTACTGCTAGAAAGAAAAGCAAATTTCAGAGGCATTATCGTCTCTATTAAATAAAGCTTATAGTACGCTGACGCATCCATTGAAAAGGGGATTGTATATGCTTCAATTAAAGGGTATATCAATTCCCGAAGGAACCACGAGTATAAATCCTGAATTTTTAATGGAAATAATGGAAAGAAACGAGGAAGTAGAATCGGCCTTGAATGATAAGGAAAAAGTAATTAGATTGATGGACGAAAACAAAGTAATACTACATAAACTTTCCAAGTAATAATTGTTTCTTTGTGATTTTATAAATAATTATAATTATATCTTATCTAAAATTATTGAGATTTGTTTTCTTTTTTTTTTTTAGGCAAGTAGCAGATGCGTTTTCTAATAATGACACGGAACAAGCAAAAGAAGTTCTTATGAAAATGAAATATTATACCAGTATTGAAAATAGATTAAAAGCACTCAAACAAGATTTAGGTATTGTAGATTAAATTTACTTAAATATACATACCAAATATGTAATTTATGATGTATATGTGTATGTATATACACATATACATATATGAATTTTGATATATAAATATCAAAATTTATATATGACATAGATCTAAAATCTATTTTGTTAAATGCACTGTGATCATTGTTACTTGTTGTATTATTTACATAATATATACAGTGTTAAAGAAAAAAAAAATAGGAATTGTATCATATTATAAAAGAACATTATATGTAAATCTCATTTTATGATCCTTGATTGTCTATCTTCCACTGTTCGATCCACTGACATATTCTATTTATATTATCTATAACTTGTTCCATAGTATTACTAGTCAATTCGTGAACTATTTCCGTTCTATATGAAGCTTTAGCTTCTTCCAAAATAGTTTGAAATATTTCACAATCAATGTTGTCTTCTAATTTTTTCCCTGTATATCCTCGTTCCACTAAACGATCATATAAAATTGTGTTATCAGTTCTTAAGACAAAAACAATGTCGAACCACCTTTCTGGAAAAAAATCAGCGCCGTGATAATCTACTATCTTTCCACCTTCACTCATAACGTTTTCCATCACATCGAGCAACTATAAGAAAAAAAAAAAAAAGTAAGAAAGAAAAAAGAAAATATTGGTCGTCAATAAAAGTTATTCATTGCGTCACGAATCGATTTAACAAACCATGAAAAAATACCTTATCTTCATCCAAGATTGGACATTGATATACTTCATCATATTCTTCTAAGCATGCGTGCTCAATAGCTAACTTACTAACATCTAACCAAACTAATCCTGTCTTTTCCGACAACATGCGACACATTAAACTTTTACCAACACCTGGTGTACCTAAAAATATAATTGTAACGCGTTATCAAATGTTTCTAACAATAACCAAACAAACAAGGAGATGTAAACAAATGCCATCGAACCGAATGTTATGTCAAAAATCGTGTCCGTATTATCGAGTTTTAACGTTCATAAAAATATATAATAAAAATTAATACAAATTATTACCTGTCACCAAAATGTTGGGCTCCTTATTGTTAGTTTTAATCATATTAATAAGATTTATTGTTTATAAACGTTTGAGCTAATAACAATAAAATAAACTCGAAACACGTGTTCGAGTGTACCTTTCGATAAATGAAAAAAGGAAAATTGTTTGGCATGCAGCAAAGAACAGCTTAGGAGTAATGCATTTAATATTCTCTGTGGATAATATAGTATATCTATAATACATGTAGATCCACAACTTTGTAGAATATTTCGTGCATACAAAACTGAATTATCGATGGCGTAAAATCAATATCGATGCTGATCGATGAATCGCGATAAATTTTTTGCGATAAAAATGACGATCCATTTTTACGATGCTTTAATTTTTTCATCTAAATAATACGAGGGAACAAGTTTTTATCTGCATTTAAATTTTAGCGGGTGCAATGGCGGATAGAAAATTACGTTATAGGATTAACTCGGCTAGCAATGTCGGTGGACGAATTCGTAACTACTCGTCGCGAGGTGCAAGTCTAAGTGATATTACAAACGTGGTTTTGAGATCAAAACAAATTGTTGATTTGCTTGTCAAACCGTAGTGGTATCCATTTGCAAGCAAGCTAATAATAATTTTCTCCATAAAGCACACGTATCTAAAGCTAATAATAATGTCTTCCCTTCAAAAGTCAGTATTAAAATCTAAACTGCCACCACCAGGTGTCAATTTTGGACATGGATCTAGGTTAGTCGATATAAACATTTCATTGTTTAATACTCTACCTTGAGCGTATCAAAAAAAGAAAAAAGAAAAAAAAAAAAAAAAGAAAGAAGAAAACTTTTCTCTCTATTCTAGGGTAAGCAAATCAAAAGGCTTTCAGCGTAAAAGGGACTATGAACCCGTACAATGGATTCCATACTTTGATCATTCCACCGACGTTAAAATAGGAGAAAATACTTTTCATATTTATACTAAGGGAACGGAAGGACCAACATTGGTCTTGTTACATGGCGGAGGTTATAGTGCTTTGACATGGGCAGAATTTACAGTAAGTATTAATAATTCCAACCGTGAAATGTAGCACAATTTGCTATTTTATATATTTTAGAAATCTATTATGACGATGGTAATCTGTAAAGTTATGGCGATTGATCTTAGAGGTCACGGAGATACGCATACAAGTAACGAAGAAGATTTGTCTGCCGACACTTTAGCTTTGTATGTTGAATATTTGAAATATATTCTTTATATATATATATATATAAAAAAAAACGCTTGGGATATATAATAATATTATTATAATAACTATTTTACCTTATTTAGGGACATAGCAGCTGTTATAGAAGTAGCTATAGATGAAGGGCCAGTAATTTTGGTTGGTCATAGTATGGGAGGTGCAGTAGCTGTTAAAGCTGCACCATTAATAGCAAATTTGTCTGGTTTGGGTGTCATAGATGTTGTTGAAGGGACAGCAATGGATGCTTTGGCATCTATGCAGAGCTTTTTAAGATCTAGGCCATCTAGTTTTAGTACTATTTCTCAGGCTATTGAATGGTGGTATGCATATAGGCTCTTTTACTTTCATAACAAATGAGAGCTGCATTGTGTTAAATATATATATATATACATATATATCCAATTTTTACGATAAAATAAAAGTTTTACTTAAAGTGTATTAATTTTTCAGCGTACGAAGTGGTCAAATTCGAAATGTACAATCAGCTAAAGTTTCAGTACCTGGACAAATAAAGAAGTTAGTGAGTTTCTAAACATTCTTATATATTTACGGTATTATACTCGTATAAAATTCTACTATGCGTTTCAAGAGAATGATGTATCTATTAAATTTATCTTTTTAGTACCGAAACCAATCAATTAGCAACTCATGACATCGATTCTCTTTCACAAACATCTTCATGTGACCATAGTCCCGAACCAGCGATTCAACGTGAAGATATTATCGAGGAAGAAGAATCTATAAATATGCCACCGCCTCCTACATCTTCTATTTTACATACTAATAGAAAGTATGTTTGGAGAATAGATTTGGCAAAAACTGAGCAACATTGGTTTGGTTGGTTTAAAGGATTGTCAGCATCATTTTTGAATATACCAGCCCCTAAAGTATTGTTATTAGCTGGGGTAGATAGACTTGATAAAGAACTTACAGTGGGTCAAATGCAAGGTATTGATATAAAATTATTACATATATACATATATTTATAATATATATATATATTTGTATAAATATCCTATTTAATATATAAATGTTTTGCATGAAATAATTAGGAAAGTTTCAAATGCAAATTTTACCAGCATGTGGACATGCTGTTCACGAAGATGTACCGGATAAAGTAGCAGAAGCTATTGCAACATTTATGGTTAGACATAAATTTGCGGAACCCGCATCAGATTTTCCACGGTAGATGTTTTTCATATATAACATAAAAATTAAATTTACACAATTAATTCTTTAGTTAATATTAATTTCTTATTTTCAGAACTTTTCCTGCTTGCTAAATCTATTAATAATTATAATGAGTATTAAAATAGATACAAATTAAGAAAAATAATAATTTGAAAATCGTTGAATTAAATAGATGGAACAGCTAATAATTTATTGGAAAAAAAATGTGTCTATAAGAATAAGGGAAAAACGTGTAAATAAACGTATTACACAATTGACGGCAATATAAGTTTGTTCTTATATATAGCCTATTTCATTTTTTATAGTATGTACATTCACATTATTATTGACGAATATTTATGTATAAAGATTGATTCATTGGCTCTGTTAAACAGAGTTATTTATGATTGATTATTTGTAATTAATTGTGCGAGTCATCTTGTATATAAAATATAATTGAAAATTATTTTAAATATATATTTCATTATAGGATTCTTATTCGGATACAATACACGTTTTCCTTCTTATGATTTAAAGTTTATCAAAGTATTTATAAGTTTATCGTAAAACTAAAGAAAATAAAAATGATTTATCACAATATATATATATATGTATATATATACATATATATCACGCATATGGATCAATGTAATATGTTTCTTATCCTCTTAAATATTACAGAATGTATTAAATAAGTTATACTGAATGATTTATAGATGATAAAATGTGATATGAATTTATAGAATTATTATAGGAATGTATTTGATTGTAATTCGAGATTTCGTTCGAGTACTTATTACACGTAATATTATATCTTAACGCTTATACATCTCTTAAAGAATTTTCGATAACAACGCAAGGACCTCCACGTCCGGTCAGCAAAGGTGTAACCTTACAGTACAATATCAAATTAATCAGAGCAATTTAAATATTATCAAATAAAATATTTCTTTCGATGCACTACTTACTGGTTCCCATTTATTAAGATGCGGATCATATGCCTCAACCAGTGTCAAATATTGCTGACCATCATATCCACCTACGGCCATAAGTTTATCACCAAGAACGCAAACACCAACCGCATCTCTCGCCACGCTCATCGGTGCTACCATTGTCCATGTATCAGTTTTGGGATCGTATCTGTAGAAGAATGTATATTTTTCTAAAAGAAAAAAAAGATCATGCGCGGCGACGTATCGTGAAAGACGAGACCCACAATATATTCGTTCTACCTTTCTACGCAATCGAATCTACTAGCATTAGGATTACTTGCTGGTGCCTCATGACCACCAAGGGCATAAAGACATCCGTTCACTACTCCTACTCCTACACCACCTCTTTGTTTCGACATCGGTGCACAGGCAGTCCATTTGTTCGTATGCGGATCATAACATTCCACTGTATTCAAGCAGGAACTAATATCTCTACCGCCCACGGCATACAATCTAAAAAATATATATATATATATATACAAACCATACACTGAATATATCTGTTATCGAGATATTTCTTATGTGATAAATAAATCGATTTGGCTACTTGTCGTTCAATACGGCAACACCAACTGTCGAACGTTGTATAGACATAGGCGATATGGCACGCCATTGTTTCGTATCCGGATCCCATCTTTCGACTGTCTCAAGAAAACTCCAACCATCATGACCACCGACTGCATATAATGGTCCACCCAAGGCCGCAACTCCTATGTATCACGATACGTTCATAATATGAAACGATTCATCGGTTTCTATATAGATTTATGATACCTAATCCATGTCTATGGACAATCATTGATGGTAAAGTACTCCAATTGCGCGTAGAAAAATCGAAACACTCGACGGTGTTTAATGTTTTCAAACCATCTCTACCGCCGGCAATGATTAATTTTCTGTCAACAACGGCGGCACCGAATTGAAGACGTTTTCCCCACATTGTGGTTACAGACTTCCAAGAATTTTCACGCAATGAAAATGAGTATATCGATAATGTAGGTCCTAAGTTTAAAAAGAAAAAATTTATCAAATTTTTTCTTCATTATTGTTTATCAACAATTTTGTATCATTTACCTTCGTTGGCATCCATCCCTCCAACCGCTAACAACTCGCCGACGGTGGCTTTTCTAGGCTTTGTACGATTAGATTGCAATAGTGGTCTGCGTTCAGGTAATAGATGATACTTTAAGGCTTCTATTATAAGTTCTTGTGCAGCTTTCTGATCTTTAAACATTTCGTTACTTTCTATATGGTCTGCTATAAACTATTTTTTGATCGATTCGAATTAATTTTTATTTATAAAATAATTGATATTTGGAACGGCTAGGATATGAACTTACTGCTGGTGACAATAATGGCAATTTCACTAGGCTCAACAATCTACTCGCATCCTTTTTTCTATTTGGTAGGTCATATTTTAGCCAAGCTGTAAGAGCCTACAAACGATATTAAACGTAACATAAATTAAAAAAAAAAAGTCACGTAACGTCATTGCCATATCTTACGTGAAAAATAGTATCTTCTGAAGGAACATTGAGATCATTTGACTCTAATAATTCTGCAACCTGATCGGCTGAGCATAGTAAAAATTCTTGATTTTTTATAACTTCCATAAAATGTTCCGTTGTATAGGCGTGTGCCTGTTTCAATAAACCTATGCAACCTTGCATATCCGCGAACATACGTATTCCTAAACAATTACTTGGATGGAGCTGCTTTCTTAAAAATCTGCAACATGCCTTGACGACCTGATGCAATTGCAATAAATGTGCCGTTGCTAAAAGAGTTTGTACGCTGTCCTCTTTAATTTCTATGCATCCTAAGATAAAACAATAGGACAAGTTTAGAATAAATTATGGCCAAAGTTTGCGAAAATTTACGAAAGTTGACATATTGTACCGGTGTAGCAATAACGAACTAACGAGCATAAAGCATCTCCGTCTACCTCTACCAATTTAACTTCGTGTTCCTTAGATTCTCTCAGGTAACCGGTAAACATAGCTGCAAAATATTCGGATCCGGCGCTAAGTACCAAACGATGCGCCGGAATACGCTTATTGCCTGTGCAATTAAACTCAATCAGTACGGATCATTTGATAATTCAAACGATATAACAAACTAAATGTTGTAATACCTGCAATCAATACGACATCTGTTAATTGTTGCTTGTCCAAGTATTCCTCCATTATACGCAGACTAGATTCTGCATGTTTTGGTACTATTCCAACTATACTCGAGAAACTATGCTCACTAGCCGAAGCTTCCTTGTCTATAAACGAAAACTCCGGTTCCGTTTCGCTCGTATTCATCATTGCAGCAAAAATTTTCGACATTTTTATTATGTTATTCCTCGATTATTCTATCCGAGATAAAATGACGTTTCTTTATGACACAAACGAATATTCGTTAATTAGCATTTGATCAATTTTATTTTATTTTCTTTTTTTTTTTTTTTTTTCGTAATAAAATACGAACTTTGTTATTCAAAAGAAAGAGCTTCATATAAAGTAAACAAACATTCATAAACGCATCGACGTAAAACGTAGGACGTAAACAGTGAGATATTTCATTCTTACGAATTTTTTCACTAGCTACGGTTTACGTCCTGCAGGTCGAAAAATATAGAGGGGAATAATCGACTCTGATTAGTGGATATCCTTACGGCTTACGCATTACGTTTTACGTCGATAAGTGCGTGAAAACTGACAATACACTGTAAATACTTTTCGAGGTTGTTTATCAGTCCTAACTATCATAATAATTTACGTCAACAATGACTATTAACGTAATACTTAATCGACTTTGACGAACGTGGTCTTATTTTAAAGATGTAGGTTCAATCGAGAACGTGACATTTTCAAATTTCTTAAAGAAGACTTATCTTCTTCGGGAAAAAAAAATCTTCTCGAAGAATGATCTTTCCTCGAGGATACATTGTTAATAAAAATAAAGCTTTCGCAAAAATTCGATAAAGCCGCGTACTCGCTTGATCTTTCATCTTTAAAATGATATCTTGTTCGTCAAGATCGATTAAGAATTGCGTTTGTACCAGTCGTTGGCGTAAACGTTTGTTTTTATTATTTTTCATAAAAAAAGAAAAAAAGAAAAGTTTCGTACAATGGCGCCGCCTTTGAAACTTCGCGGCAAAAAAGAAGAAGTTCGCACCTCCGTCACAAATTTTCATACGAATGCTCGAAATGACACGCGTTTTGTTTCCGTTTAATTAAGATCGTCGAAGTAGTTTTTTTTCTTGTCGTTTTTACTGTAGGAATAATCTATTTTATATTATTATTATTATTATTACTATTACTACTATCGATAGTCTGATCGTAGAGTACAGTCGATAAGTTATCAACACCGCACACTAGTGGCGCCATTACGGCGATATGTGTAATTAAATTTCGAATTAATAGACACCATATTATATGGTAAGCTCGTGAATGTAAACAAAAGAATTTCATTTTTATCTTTAATAATATATTATAAAATAAATTAAATCGATAATTGAACTATATTATAAATTTTATGATTATATGTGGATCATTTCAATTTTTTTTTTTTAATTTTGTACAAGTTCGATCTTCGAAAGATATCTTGGCGCGAAAATATGATAATTTATAAAAATTTTTTATATTCATTCGCTTTAATTCCATCCAGACATATTTTAAAATATCTTCGAATATATTTTTAATCCTTTCGATCCGTCTAAAAAAAATCTTACATTTACAAAGAAATAATTAAACTATCTGAATCTATATGCTTATATACTACATACGTAATTTTCGGGCGAATTGAAATAAATCGTATGAAGAGAATCCAATACGTTTTATTTTAATGTAAATATATAAATATATATTTTTGGACTATAATATACTTCGGTTTGAATTGTAATATACAGTTTTGTATAAATCATCTATAGTCACTGTATCTTCATAAAGCATACAGCTTGAATACTTTCACAAACGGATAATTAGTTAATTACACGTTTAATTATTATTATTAATTTTTTTTTTCATATCCATTTACATCACTATTGTAATGTCTTTTTTCCCTCCCCCTTTACTTTTTAGATCGATGACTTTATCTCAAAACAATCTGAGATGCCAATAAATTGTACATTCGTTTATAATACATTTCTTATTCAATAAATTCTATTTTAAACTCCTACGTAATATCTATCGTACACAGATTCACGATATGAAAGTAAAGAAAGCTACTATCGATTTTAACATATTGTTTAACAAAACGACAAGAAAAAAAATTATATATAAAATAAAGCTGCTTTATTCCTCTTTCTTTTCTTTCATACATTCACCATGTCGCAATAAGTCAATCGAATGTTTCCTTACGATTAAGTTCTTTATTTTTTTTTTTTTTTAATCATATATTATTGTCATTCTCGAAATTGATTGATCCTGAATATTTATCGTGATCTTACTCGATCGTAGGTGTAATGGCAGATGCATTCAAGTAAATAATTACTCGAATTTAGAATTTCATTGTTAATAATAAAATATATAATATTAACGGCTTGAATCGAAAATAATCGTGGCAGTTAGTCACAGCAGTAAAATATACACAATACGTTACCGTGAAAACGTTAATTCTCTTATTAAATATCATCATCATAAAAAAATATGGCATAGGTCTGTGAGAAAGATAAATCTTTTTAATACAATTACATCGTATACAAGAGATCTTTTTCTATCTATTCTTCGTCGAATAAAAATCGTACTGAACGATGCAAGAGATTATGTATATATATATATATATACACATACACATATACACACACACATATATATATATATATATATATAAACAAGAGAAAGGTACACAATCTTTTTAGAAACAAAGTGTTCTAATTCTTTCAACTACTCCGTTTCGGTAATTAAAGATCTTACATAACGCTCTAGCACCATCGAATAAATTCTATTTATCGTCTATAGGATAGATAAATGGACAAGAATTTACACACTTTCCTTTTCTCTTATTCTAAAAGAGAAAAAAAGAGACGCTAATTCTTTCTAAAACACGTTAATTACAATAATAATAACGTAGCAGCATCAGTAGCAGCATCGGCAATAGCGGTGGAGCCATAATTTGTGCCTGGATAATAATCCTTTAACGAGCTATATACAAATGGCTCCCCCGTATGCTTGCTCGGTTTTTGTGGAGGTATCCGTGGTCGATCCGGAGAAAGATCCGTAAGAGGATCTTTTTCTACAACAACAAAACCTACCGATAAGCTCCGTAATATCATTTTTATCACACTCGTCCCTGAACAGACCGCTCGATGCATCATCCGTGCAAACGGATATGAACGTTTGCAGGTCATTCTTTGGAAAACCGTCTCGATAATATGTCTTTATCGTATCATAGGCGTCCATTATCACAGAAATAAATAAACTTAAAACGACATAAATGTACAAAGAAATGAATGTATACAAATATATCCTCGAGTACCACCAAAGCATAGGCGATTTGAATGACGTTATTGAAAATGTCGCGAACATGTCGTCGCCATTTATAAGAGCGAAAAGGCATTCCGACGTAGTTGCGAGCGATCTGAATTTCATGTGGTAAGGGCCCAATATTAACCAACCGCAGAAAGTGAATCCGGCGTATATCAGTATGGCGCATATAAGAAACCTGGCCACTTTCGGTGCTGCCTTTTTCAACGTTAATATTACAACGTTGTACGTCTTGAAAAAGCCGAGGTAACGCAACACGCCGAACCATACCAATAAATTACCGGTACCTAAGAATATGCTGCAAACGTTCCAATGATCGCTACCGAAATATTTCCTCTCTATTTGTTCCTTCATGGCGGAACCGATGATTATCAAAAGATCGTTAATTATAATCATTATGTACCATAGATTCAAAAATTCCAATCTACCGTCGAAGCTCAAAGTTTTACCGTACGTCCTTTTGAAAAAATTCATCGTCTCGAATTTGAGCAATTGCGCCCTGATTATAGCCCTCGAGCATAGGACCAGGGACACGGTGCATATGAATATAACGAGTAAATTTAACAATGTTCTCAATGCCGACTCGATTTGATTGTCCATTATATATCGGGTGTCGCCTTTGCAATACAATCTCTGCGGTTCGGTTTCCAATGACAATAACATTTGTCCGTCCTGATCGCGATTATCGAAAATTATTTTAATATCGAACTGATAACAATCCGGTGGTGTCATAGGGCCGGCTGCTCTAAGATTAACTGTCTTAACGGCAAACTTCAGGTAAGCCCTTACCAATGCAGAAAAATTTACGACAACGTTTTGCATTGACAATAGTTTCCTCGAGTTATTGAAATTGTCATGATATTGTCTTGTTATGTTAACGCAGGTCTTTACGATCTCCTTGTCGAATACGTAACTTTCGTTGAAGCCGAATATAATACTTTCCTTGTACCAATATAAACATAATTCAACGGGTCCTGCTGTATTATCCTCGGCGTTGTAAGAATAAGAACCGATGGAATTATTAAGATTATAGTAACCATTTAGGGCGTAGTCGATGGTGTCGTAAAATTCATCCTTTTTGTAGAGAGCTAATGGCCCGGTCGCAGGAGGATAGGCAGGTACCTATTGACAGATGTATTAATAAAACGATTAAAATTAAAATTAAAGAAAAGAAAGAAAGAAGAAAACGAGAAATTTTGCATCGAAAACGTAACGAACGATGTTTGAATTAGTATAACAGTCTCGAAATAATTATTTATTTTTAACGATAAAAAC
>OU427006.1:2427113-2522113 GCA_911387935.1 Dolichovespula saxonica | reverse complement strand
GAGAGAAAAAGCACGATCGTTAGAGAGAGACAGAGATACACACACACACAAATACAAACACACACATCTCGACGCCCGGGCAACGTTTCTAAGCGTACTGATCGACGAACGATTTATCGTTTCGTTCTTAGAACTCCCGCGATATTCCAAACAAGAGTGCGCTGCTTTATATGTTTATTTCCGACAAAGGATTAAAATCGAGAGGTCGGCCGGCCTATCTTGCTTAAACAAGAACAATGGACGAGAGTGATGATTTCGAAAAAAAAAAAAAAAAAGGGAGAGAGAGAGAAAAAAAAAGAGAACAGATATAGATATCTGAGTTACGGTATAATAGAAACAAGAGATAGGGATAACAAAAGGGGAAAAAGTAAAATGAAAAACAAGAACAATGTCTAACGGGTTAAGGGAAAATATTTTTCTCTTGATACGATCAAAAATATCACTCACCTTGAGTCATTCCGAAGAAGTCCACTCTCATTTCCATCCTCCCCTTCCTCGCTGTCAAATGCCTGACTCCAAGAATGACTTCTCAAAATGTTATTACCACCTGTAACGTTGGAAGATGAGCCCCCTTCCTCCTCGCGTTGTTGTTGTTGTTGTATCTTTTTGCGTGCTTCCGTCATATTTCCTTTACCGCGAAACGAATCGTCGTCACTTTTGATATATCCTCCTCCTTGACGATGATACGGGACAATTGAAATGCATAAGGTCAAATACGTAATAATATATTTGTAGTTATCGCAGATACAGCGGCACTATTATTGACGTTATTTCAAATAATTTCGTTAGCGTGAAACTCATCGATGGACGACAAAGGGGGTAAGAAGGAATAACAATAGCAACAGCAGCAGCAGTTCGCATGCGTAGTTCCGCGTAATATTGTGGTACATAATCATTGATTGACACACTCTTCTAAGTAGTTGTTACTTCGTTCACTTTTTCTAATTACCGTAACGATCGAAAAAGAAATCCCCTTTCGTTGTATTAGTTCAAAGATAACTGTGACCTATGTTTAATAGGTTAACGACAGTTACTCCTCCAACGTTACGTGTCATGGTGTTAATAACAAAGACCATTCAGGCGAACGCTCTAAACTCGACTGATCGCTGCGCTACCATACGACCGCTACCGTAGGTACGTCGGAGTCACGTGACCCACTCGGTTATCCTCGTGTATCATCGATCGAACTCGCCAACATGGCGTCCCTTACTCATTGGCGCGCCACATTCGAAATCGCTTTATAACGAGATCGCCTTTTAACTAGCCGCTTCGAATTCATTAACCTTATTTAACATGAAAATTCGATGCTATGTATCAGATATCAAACGGATAATAAAGGACGAAAGTTCGACGTTCGTTGGCTGGAAGGAAATTATTATTTCGTCGTTTAAGTATAACTTTCTTCTTGCTTTATTAAGGATATACGTGCGTGTGTGTGTATACTCTTATAAATTTAAAAAAAGTTGCTTGATTTGTATATAAGATTTAACGCGAGTAGGCAATTACTCGAACGTACGATAAGTTAACGATAGACCGAACATAACTAGATGGTACGTAATAAAGTTCAAGTGATATTACACTTTCGTTAGTATTAACGAACACACCTGCGAATTGTTAACGTGAGTCTATGAAAAGGTTTCCATATCGGCTGGCTTAATTATCGAGTTTAATTTATACATCACGAATTGTATAACTTATTAAGATACCTCATTCGAAATTACTTTTGATTCTATAAAAGTACAATCTCGCTTTTTTATCTTTCCGAGCGAAAATAAATGACCGCGTTTTCTTTTAATTTATTTCTTTTTCTTTTTTTTTTTTTTTTTTTTTTTCTTAGAAACAAATCACGAGACTCGACGATTTTCACATTTTATATATCTTTCTTTTCTTTCTTTTTTTATCTTCTTTAATTCAAGAAAGAAAAGGAAAATTATTTTTTTTTGTTTTTTAAATTCTCCTCGCACGAAAAAGTATAACGCTTGGGGATGATCGAATAATAACCGAGGGACTCAGCGTGTGCGCGCGTTCCACCACCTCTTCGTCTTTGGTGTCTGCGCCCTCGGCGAAATGCTCTCCGCGCCAGCGTCGTCGTCCATTCGTCGTCGGATATCGTGCACAAGATAGATACGTGCTGTTTTGCGAGTCCTGTCGCGCGCGCGAAGTGTCCGTGCGAGGTATAACTCGAGCTTCCTTCGGCGATTGTAAGAACAAAGTCATTTTTTTTCCCTCCTTTCACGAGTCAGCCTCTACGTAATTATAAGAGCTCCAGAAGTCGACCTTTTATAATTTGTCTCATCATTTCGAAAGAGGAAGAGAGAGAGAGACATAGAGAGAGAGAGAAAGTGAGAGAGAGAGAGAGAAAGAGAGAGAGAGAGAGAGAGAGAGAGCGAGAGAGAGAGAGAGAGAGAAAGAAGAGAGAAGAGAGATCAGAAAAACAGAGAGATATCGTTTAATTTGAAAATTCGTCAAACCGATTAAAATCGATTCTTACGTTTATATCCACTGATAATTAGGCGATCGGATCTTGAAATATTTCTCTCGTCACGTCCTGTCCGATAAACGACGAGAGTCCCTCTCCCTCCCAAACCCCCAAACCCCCGAGTAACAAACGCGCTTGTTAAATTCCCGAGGCGAATTTAATCTGGAGCATGGTCGATCAACAGGAGGAGACATCAAAAATAGTGGAGCTAAACGTGGGCGGTGTATCTTACACCACCACCCTGGAAACGTTAACGAAAGAAAGTAATTCATATTTGTGGGTATTATTCACCGACGAACACTTCCTATTACAAAAGGATTCCACTGGGAAATACTTTTTCGATCGGGACGGCAATCTATTCCGTTATATTCTCGATTATCTTCGCGATCAACGTGTCGTATTGCCGGACGGATCTAAGGAACGTGAGAGATTAAAACAAGAGGCGCATTATTACGGTTTGTCAAATTTGGAACGGGCCATCGACGAGAAGACCGAGGAAGATGGGGGAGGTGCGGGATCATCGGCCTGGAGGAAACGGGCACCCGGATATATAACCATAGGTTATAGGGGAAGTTTTGCGTTTGGCCGTGAGGGTTTGACCGACGTTAAGTTCCGTAAAATCTCAAGGATCCTCGTGTGCGGTCGTGTTGCATTATGCAGAGACGTCTTCGGGGAGACCTTGAACGAGAGCCGTGATCCTAATCACGGTATGTCGGATCGTTACACATCGAGATTCTTTTTGAAACACAATTTCATCGAGCAGGCCTTCGACATGCTACAAGAGCAAGGATTTAAGTTGGCCGGTAGCTGCGGCTCCGGTACAGCCGGTGGTAATTTTGAATTACTCAAGCCAGGCGTCGATTCCGAGGAGACCCGTTGGAATCATTACAACGAATTCGTCTTCGTGCGCGAATAAAAAAAATAAAAAGAAAAAAAAAAAAAAGAAACGCGCGCGCGTACCCGACGACAACAACAACAACAACAACAACAACAACAACACAACAGATCATTCATTCTCTGCTTTCTACTCCTTCGCGTTCGATTATAATAATGCCTGATCGACATGAACACTTCGTCGTTCGACAAAGGATGAAGAAAGGAAGGAAGGAAGGAAGGAAGGTAGAAAGGTAGGAAGGAAGAAAGGAAGGAAGGAAAGAGGATAACCGAGAGATGTTACCGTACCAAATGGATTGGTGATATATCGTGTCTGCCAAAACTACCAGAACGTTCAACCTCGATCGTATCGACGTGATAATATCGATTCTTCTTCTTCTTCTTCTTCCGGTTCTTTTTTTTTTCCTTTTTTTTTTTCAAAAAAAAATTTCCTCCTCCCTCTCCTTCATTATAAACTTCATCATAGATGTTAGTCGAAGAGAAGAACTTTTGGGGCTGCACGGAGAATAGGAAGTATCCACACACACACACACACACACACATACAGGTATGGCTTGTTATACTGATCGATGAACTCGAAGACGGATGGATTTTCTTGTCAAGAAGAGAGATATCGTTCGGGGCTGAACCGGTAGAGATTATTTTGTCCTAACAACACATTAATTACAAGAGAGTACAAGATCAAACGATAAGGAGAAAAGAACACAAAAAAAATAAAATAAAATAAAATAAAATAAAAAAAAAAAATAAAAAAAAAGAAAGGAAGGAAAAAGAAACGAATATAAAGACAAAAAAAAAATAAAAATAAAGAACGCATAAAGTTACAAATAATAAATACTAATACGATCAAAGCTAGACGACGGAGAAAGAAAAAGAGAGTATCGACGATATCATTTCTTCTCGATCTTCGTTGTTTACTCCTTTCCTGAATCTTTGAGAAAAAACAAAAAAAAAAAAAAAAAGAAATACGAAACAAAACAACAAAAAAAAAAAGAAAATAAATAAATAGAAAAAGTAAAATGAGATAAGGAAATGCATTTAAAATATAGAGATACTTACTTACACACATGTAGACGCATATATACATACATATAACGTACATAACATACATAGGATACATACATGCGTACGCATAAATACGTACTAATGTTCTTCTTTCGGTGCAAATCAAAATAAATTCTATCAATTCGTAGAGCATTGAATTTCTATATTGATTTTATCGGCAACGTATTTACGATCGTCGGACACGAATCTTTATCCCGATTCTATGTGATACAATGCCGATATACTACAGTCCAAAGGGATTTACGTGGTACTGATCGTACAATGGATTCGATAACGATGAGAAACTGTCCTAGACCGGCGAATGGAGAAAAAGAGAGAGAGAGAGAGAGAAAGAGAGACTAGTTCGTTCGTTCACTTTGTCGCTTCGTCATTTACTTCGGAACAAAGATAATTTTATCGTCAGATTGAAAGTAGGAAAACGGAAGGGGAATAATATAAAATGGGGTATATATATACCATTTTGCGTTGGGTGTTATAATGTTGAACGGGGACGGGTACGAGGACGGGGGACGAAGGGGAGGTTCGCTGTTAGTGTCCATTATTTTTGTTTTCAACGAAGAATGGAAAACGATTAATGGACGAGAAAAGTGGATGCAAAAATTTAATGGAATCATTTTTCAATCGAACCAAAATTGAATATCGCGAAGAGAAAATCCTAAAGCTCTTTTTCCTCCATCGGTTCTTATATTTCTTCCGACAAAGACGATTAGAAAAAAGAAAGAAAAAAAAAAAAAACAAAAAAAAAAAGAAAAAGTAAAAAAAAAGGTTAAACGAGAAAGAAACGTATTTAAAAAGTTTATAAATAGATCTGCGCATTTCCTTTGTTCCTTTATCTTTTCTCGTTTTCGATCTGCTTGTGACGTAGTTCTCGTGTTGTAGAAGATCGAAAATTAAGTGATTAGGATGAATAAGCGAAAAAAAAAAACAAAGAAATGACGAAAAGAAAAAGAAAAAATACAAAAAAAAAGAAAGAAAAAAAAAAAAGTAAAAAACAAAGAACAGCACGTATGTAGATGAGACTTTTAAAATTAATTATAAGAAAGAAAGAAGGAAAAAGAAATAATTGTCGCTTTTAGAGAGATCGTACTACGATAAATATTAATTTATATATATGATCGTCATATGACATACATATACGATATTAACAAAAAAAAAAAAAATAAATAAAAAAGAACAAAACAAAAAATGGAAAAAAAGGGGGGGGGAAAGATAAACCAATAAATCTGGAGAAAATAAAAGACTCGAACTTTGTTCCTCGGAAGTAGGCGAAATTGATACAACGAAACTAAGTTGAGCGATCTCGCTGCTACCTGTAAAATCCTTCTCTCTCTATGCGATTATAGAAATTTCACATAAATAAATGACTATATATAAAGTTGCAAATTGTTCTTATATCAATATACACATAGATATATAACGTACGTTATAGATATGGACAAATAAACATATCGTACAACTTATTATATTACTTGTCTCTGAAACTCGATGGAAAAAGAAAAAAAAAAAACAAAAACAAAATATTTATAAAGTTCTATCAAATTCGTGCATCGATTTCTCTCTTTTTTTTCTCCCCCTCTCCGCCCCTTCACATTATACACCTTATAAACTTTCAGATTATTCGAAATATATATATATATATATATGTGTGTATATGTATGTGTATATATTTACATATATAAAAAAGGGGCCAACACACACACACACACAGAGACACACAGACGCACACACTAATACAAACGCATGGACGCACGCAAAAACCGAGATTTCTAGTTTCCTCGATGGATTTATTAAACCGATATTCACACATCTACGTATGTAATTATTATTGTATCGATTATATCGATACTTGGAAATAATACTTTCTAATTATTTCCTTTACATTATAAATAATACGTACATATGTATTTATGTACGTATGTATTTAACAATAATAGTAGTACGTGTCCCATTTCAAATATACCTCCTCCTCCATTTATTATCCTTGAATAGGAATAGAACTCTTAAAAGCGTCCAACGTTTTATAGTTATTATCCGATTCGATGAGAGTATTATTTCTGATGATAATCTTTTGCCGCCGAATTGATTAGTTTCGTAATATTAAGTCACTATAATATTTTATTTTTAATTGATAACCGAAAGAGAATGGTAATTATATTATCTTTCCTTAATAATTATTATATAAATAAGAAAAAAATTCAAATAACAATAATTATAATTATTAATTATTAATTATTAATTATTATAAATATAATTGCGATGAAAGACGTTCGTTCAATTTATCTGAATGCGTTGATTCTCAGGACAGTTTCTCCGTTTCTTAAAGTCTACGATTTTAACAAATAAATGTTCCTTGTAATGTTTCTCGATAACACAAGTAGAACTTTTTTTTTTTATTATATAACATATATGTACATATATATATATATATCATTCGCTTTATAAAAATGTTGTAAAAAATGTATTTCTTACTCTTTTTCTCTTTTTCGAGACAAAATTGGTAGATAATGTAAAAATAGGGTTGGACTGTGTTCGCCGCCCAACGCTTAAAAAGATCTTCAAAGAAAACAAAAAAAAAAAAAAAAGAAGAAAGTAAAGAATAGAAAAAGAAAAAGGGGAAAAAAAAAAGAGAAAGAAAATAACAAAAACGAAGACCACGACTATATCTCGCTTCCAAAAAAATTTTCGTTCGTTCGTTAACGACGAACGTGCCCGTTTTTTCGACTCTCTTTCACGAGATATTTAATAATAAAACGTTATAACAAAATATAAAGCGTATACAAAACGTTAGTAGAAAGCTTCAGTCAAGTTTTCAGCTACTGTTTCGTAAAATGAGTTTCGTTTGAAATGCCGGGCTATGTCCTATCCTTTTTTATTTATATATTTTACTTTTCATCGTTATTTCATTTCGTTTATTTTTTCCATTTCATTTCTCTTTTCGTGCAATAAAAAGGCGTTTCGGTCCCGTGCCGAAAAAGAAAGAGAGAAAGAAATGAAGAAAAAGAAATGAGAAAAATAATTTAAAAGTTACAAATATGATTCTCCTTCCTCCCCCCCCTCCTAGATACATCTGAAATTTATATCTTTCATTCTTTTCTCATCGATACACATTGACACGCGCGTGAAATAGGACGGATATAGAAGTGCATATCGGTTTTCTCTCTTACCTTTTAAAATGAGACGCATCAATCGAGAATTGATTCGATATATGATATCTGACGATACGTGTATGAATGTTTCAAAGTATTCGTTGAAAATGTAAAAACAGTGATTTCTAAATAAACATATATTTACAGACACATACACAAAAACGCATAAAAATATATATATATATATATTTATGAATAAAATACGATTGAGTATGTTACATTTAAAGATATGTTTTAAAACTGATATTATAAATATATATATATATATATATATATAGATATATGTCTCGTGGGTAACAGCAAACAGGATGATAAATCATCCGTAATAATATATGATTTATAGATCATGGCAAATAAATACACGGACGCAAATACACAAACACAAACACATACACAAACACAAACACGAACAACACACGTATAATAAAAGGATCCTTCGGAAAGCTTTGTTAACGAGTTCGCGTTCATTCGAGTTATGTATATAGCCATCGATTAATATCGATGAAATTGTTTATTACGTTCTTCCGTCGCAAGAACGTAAAATTAGACGTACATACGTTGTTTGATATACCGAAGGATGCTGGGTCAAGGAACAATTTCTATTCATGAACGGTAGAGTAACTAAATCGATTCACGTAATATCAACAGGCTTTAAGAATTTCGTAACTACATTTAATATAGACCATTTTTAAAGCGTCATTATTATCAATTGTTATTCCTTATTTGATTAATCGATATTAATGCATCTCGTTGCGCGTTATATCTGCATAGAAATTTTATCGTCAATATTTTCGTTTCATTTAAATAATCAAATGCGTCTCTTTAACTCTCGTTTTCTTTTTTTTCTTTTTCGTGTGTTTTTCTCTCTTTGCATTGAAAATGACGATAGTATTTTTTGAAAAAAAAAAAAAAAGAAAGAACGAGAAAAAATATATATGTAAGCGTGTTTGTTAAATAGTACACGACGAGGAGATTATTAATGGAGATTTGCATGAACGGTGCTGAACGTAATATTGGAGAGTCGATCGGTTGGAAATTTTGACAAGAACGGAATTCATGCTTTTGTATGTCAATGATTTCACGCTTTACCGAGAGAGAGAGAGAGAGAGAGAGAGAGAGAGAGACTTTGAGATGAACAATCGAACGATATGTTGCTACTGTGTTTCTAATGGACAAAGGCGGCTACACTACGTTAAACGATATAACATTATCCATCTATCGGAGGGTTTTGCTTTTTGAAAAAAAAAAAAAAAGAAAAGGAAAGAAGGAAAGAACGCGTGTTTGTTCGTCCTCGGGGGATGCGTTTCATTTGTATATATAGCAGCGAATAAAAGCGTCGTTACATTGAAAGCACAAATCGAACGACACGATCTTCTACTCTCTTTCTTTTCCTTTCTTTCTTTCTTTCTCTTTTTCTTTATCGCTTTTTCCACCACCACCACCACCACCACCACCACCATCACCATCACCATCACCACCATCCTCCTTCTATCCTCTCTTTCCGTATCGTCGTTTCTTTTCCCAAACGTGTCGTTTTACTAGGACGAAGTAGTAGAGTTTAATCGAACACCTTATCCCCATCTGTAAAACAACACACTCAGTATGATCTTCTTTTATGGACCGACCCGCGTTTTAGATTTTTTTTCCACCGATAAGAATCCCCACTCGATATCCGTTGAAAGTGAGAAAATATTATTTAAGCTTCCGGTGAAAAGATAAAACCGATAGAGAGAAGAGAGAGAGAGAGAGAGAGAGAGAGAGAGAGAGAGAGAGAGAGAGAGAGAGAGAGTGATATCATTGAAAAAGATTCATTTTAATACTCGCTCGTCAATTCGAGCCAGCTTAAATCGATGTTTCGTTTCCAATACGTGCACGTATAATAATAAACGCGTATCGTCGTCTCTTCAACGTTTTTCACGATTCGATGCTGAGTTATATCCGTTGTCCAATAGTTTCACATCCATTTGTCTAATCTAAAAGAATTTGTTAACGTCGGAGATAAAATAAAACGATCGACTATCAAGTTTAAATATAATTCAACTTTTAATATCGATAACTAATCAAACTGAGATTTATTTTGGATCGTTACTATTTTTTAACGTGATTCACTGATCCTCCTCCTACTCTCTCTCTCTCTCTCTCTCTCTCTCTCTCTCTCTCTCTCTCTCTCTCGTTTTTTTTTCTTTTTTAATCCGCGCGCGCTCTAACGCAAACATTTACCTTAACAATTATATTCAACTACGATACTATCCGCTACGATCATTTTTTTCCCCTCTTTCCGATATCGTTTATCTCCTCGAACACGAATTAAATTAAATTAAATTAAATTCAATTCATCATCGATCCATCATCACCATCACCATCGTCACCATCGTCACCATCGTCACTATCAAGGATCTTCTCTCGTCTATCTTTCGATAACGCGTAAGAAGCGATTAATTTCAAGTATAATTCGAACGTTGCCGCGTTTCTTTATTTCGAAAGGACGTGTATCGAATTTTAGTGAACTTTGGGGTTCGATTGTACGTAGGAACGTGTCGAAAGTGTTATCGCGAACGAGAAGGCAACGTCGAAGCTCGAATGATTTAGATCGTCTCTACGAGGCACGTGTTCTAACACGCGTTATAACATCTATCGTATTACCATACATTAACATGCAACTCGCATGGATATCGTCGTGAACGATATTTATACCCTCCCGCCCCTCGCCCTCCTCTCCTATTCCTCCAACACCGACCCTCCCAACCCTTCCAGGTCTTTCGCTTAGACAATTTGAAAATTATACAACCCGACGTTATCATTGCGTATATTCTACCTTATAAATATAGAAAGCTTGAGTTTCGGTGGAGCGTTTCGAGTTCATGAATCCGTGAAGGTAACAATGGAAATAAGTATCTCGTGTACGACATTATGCTAATGTCATATAACTTTCATGGGAGGGTACAGCAGCATCATGGCGTTGAGGGATGACGACGACGATGATTTATTAGGACGAACTCCACGAAACGATTCTTTTTTATCTATTCTTCTTCTTTTTCTTCTTCTTCTTCTTTTTTTCTTCTCTCTCTCTCGCATCGTTTCGCATCGTTCACGCGAACGAAATTTCATACGTTATCAATCCTACGTAGAAAGATAATGAAGAACGATCCATGATCGTGAATGACGAGCGAATTAATTAATGAATTTATTTTTATTTATTTATCGATCGTTTCATTCATTTTCTTTTCTTTTCTTTTCTTTTTTTGTTTTTTATATATTTATTTAATGCGGACGAACAAGTAGAACGAGAATAGAACGTTGCAAATATATAGTTTCAATTCGTAACTAGTTATAAACGATCTCGTAGAAGGTGTTGTCGTACAAGAGAAACAAATAAAAAAAAAATAAATAAATAAATAAAGGTAATAAAAAAAAGTAACAACAAAAAAAAAAAAACATTAAAACAATCAAAAATAAAGAAAGAAGGAGAAACATCGAGTCTTGGTGTGAAAGTGATCGACGACGGCGATGACGATGATGATGATTATGGCAAGGGAAAGAAGAAGAAAACAAAAACTGATAAAAAGAAAAGAAGTTTTATAAGAAAAGCTCGCCACCTTTCGTCATATTGATCGTTAACGAAGATTACGTGGTACGAATTGAATAAAAATAATAGCGTTATATTATAAATCGGAGATAAAATAAGACGGCGTGAGAGAATCAGGCGAGTTTAGATTCGAAAGAACGGCCTTGAACGTGACAGTGTTGTATTCGTCATGTGTTATATTCGAATATAATTAATTGTATCTAACGAAACGACGGATGGAATAAATATATATTCTATGATAATGTGAAAGGATTAAATTTAGAGGAGTGTTTTAAAGCTTATGCACAGACACACACACACACAAACACATACACAAACGCGGGCACACATATATCATATGTATGTATATATGTGTGTATATGTAAAAAAAAAAAAAAAGAAAGAAATAGAGAGAGAGAGAGAGAGATAGAGAGAAAGAGAAAGAGAAAGAGAGAGAGAGAGGGAGAGATAGAAAATAATAATCGAATCAACGTATCGATAGTTGATTTCGTCGATAGAGCTTGGAAAGCTCCTATCGTCATAGTAAATAAAAATCGATGAAAAGGACGATTAGCAAACGAAAAAATGTCTATGTTCTCTCTCTCTCTCTCTCTCATTTTCTCTCTCTCTCTCTCTCTTTCCTTTATCTCCCTTGTTCTTCTTTTATGTCTCGCATAGGGGCGATCTACTTCGTAGATTAGATGCGATTAGACGTACTTCGGTTCGTCGCGAAAAGTGAAAAGAAGTCCGAAGGAGTTCATAGGTGTCTTTTGGCACGGAGTCCGATGATCGACGACGATCGAAAGAAAAGAAAATGTGAAAGAAAAATGGCTTCTTTTCTTTTCGCGACGATCAGAATCTCACGAGTTAGAAACAGAAAAGAAAAGTGTTAAATAGGTAGTCCGTAAGAAAACACCATAAGATAACTGTGTAAATCATTGTAACCGTGTATATATATATATATATATATATATATATATATATATATATATATATATATATATATATGCTTGTATGTATGTACGTATGTATATATATATATATATATATATATATATATATATATATACACGCACACACACCAAACATAAAAATCAAGATTAAATAACGGAATAAAAAGACGATAAGCGAGTGAATAGAATTCTGCTGACTTTTCGCTTTGATATTTCTTCCTTCTCTCTCTCTCTCTCTCTCTCTTTCTCTCTCTTCTCGATTCCCCATCCTATTCTTTATCTTTCCAAATAATTCCTACCATCTGTTCCAGCCGAATAATAAAAATTCCACGGACAACGTACTCGCCGATAAAATGCTGACGATAAAATCACGTTTACGGCGGTGGGTCACTCTCCTGATATTATTATAACGTCCTTCTAGAAGATAAATCTCTCTAGGGATGTTGAAAATAAAGAAAAAAGAAAAAAAAATATTGAGAATATCATAAACTCTGTCCTTTCCTTTCTTTTTCGTTTGTCTTTCGCTCTTTTTTTTTTCTTTTTTCGTTTTCTTTTTCTACGTTCTCGCACGAAGCACGTAATTTATGAAGAAAGAAGGAAAGAGAAAACAACCAAAAAACAAAAAAAAAAGAAAAAAGAAAAATATGTGTGTCGAAAGCGAAGGATACGAGAGAGGAACTGAAATTGGGCCATTTAATGACACGGTAGGTAGGTAGGTAGGGTTTCTCAGTGTAAGAGTTAAACACTTTAAATAATACAGAAGGTCGAGCTTTAGAAAATGTTGAAAAGGCTACACTCGACTATATAAGACTACAACGAGTGCTCTACTTAAGGGTTCTCCATGTCTAACGATTTATTATCATTTATCTAATGATCTATTTTTTATCGCATTGATCGTCATGTACAACGAGCGTTTTGTTATGTTTCCTTTGAGAATGACGAATCAAAATAATTTTTTCTCGTGATAACGAAATCGGGGCGTTTGTTAAGGCGATCAGAAAAAGAAAAAAAAGAAATAAAATAAAAAGAAAACGGAGAGAGGAAGAAGAACGACGAAAAAGAAAACCAAGGAAGAAATAAAGAAAGAAAGAAAGAATTATAACAAGAGTTTTAAGGTCGTACAGCTGTCGTTTATAATTTGTTCATCGTAAATGGGGAAGTAAAGTTGCTTGTTGTTCGTAAAGGGTTGAGAATGCCGTAGGGCAGCTCGCTCGTTTATATTTTTAAACCGATTATATAAGCAAAGCTCCTCGTATCTATCCGCATACTGGTTATCTTAAGTACGATAATTACAATATCGTTCACCTAAATGAATAAAAAAAGAAAGACAAAAAAAAAAAAAGAAAATAATAATGATATATCCTTGTCGAGTTGAGTTTATCATCGATCGATTGTCTTCGTAGAAGTAGAAATGAAATATAAAAAGAAAAAAAAAAAATCGAGATTTGACGAAGTCAAGCGTTCCAGTGACGTCCGAAAGAAAGTCTGGGTGGTTCTCTCTTAACGAACCTGTCACCGGAAAACGATTGGAAGTAAATTCGATTGACTTCTCCTCGAATCGAGAATCTTTCTCGAAAACCCACGGGACATTGGCTGCTGTGTCGAAGTACCAGGAAGCAATCTGTTGCTCGAGTTCCAAGTATATCATTAGAGATAATTTCTGAGTGGTTTTACTTTATTACATTTTTTTTCCTTTATTTTCTTTTTTTTTTTTTTCTTCTCTCTCCATTAACTACGAATTAATAATAATACGTATCGCTTCATTTTTAAATACTCTCATTAAGAATACGACCGGTCCCCTTTCGAAGTTTTCCCAGAGCCTGGAGATATGCAACCCCGCACGCACACACGTATGCATGCTTGCGAAGATTGATACAATAATTTTCAACGCCACCTAACGATAAATCCTCGAACTTATTTTGCAAAGATGAGCCCCTGACGAGAGGCAATACTTTCTACATAGGTGTTTAGAGGGAGAAAAATTCCTACTCTATGATAAAATTTGATATTATATCACGAAAGTAATTCACATAACCCAATATGGTTTTCATTTTCTCGAATGACTCCGAGAGAGGAATTTTTTTTTCCTTCAAAATAACACAAGTATAGGCCAAGTTGAAATGGGGGGTTGGGTGTTGTGGGAAGGGGCGAGGGGGAGAGGAGGGAGAGGATGAAAAACATCGAAAATGAATTTCATCTTCGCATAACTCCTTGAAATAACGTACTTACATGTGCGCTCGGTTACGGCAGATGGCAATTTACTCTTCGCCTTGCTCCATTAAGGCCATATTAATAAGCAATCTGCTTGCAACCATGTACCTTCCTTCCGGCTAAACCATATCCGTTAACCGAATAAACTAGTTGAAGTGAGATACGGATTAATCGGATACGCGTAGTAAAAATAATTCACCGGTATTGATTGATTTTTAACTCATTTTCACGTTAACGGCAAATATAATATGGCCGTAAACTTTATCGAGACGAGACGTTCAATCGAGAATCATTCGGTCCTTATCATCGTCCATTATCGCGAAGGCGACGATAACGATTCTTGTCGGTTTTTTGCTTTTTTTTTTGTTTTCGTATCATCGATTTTACTCAGAAATTACGCGCAAATTCGATTAAACGAATGGCAGTGTTATCGTATTCGTAGGAGTTAATTAACCGAGATAGTACGTTGATTTTTTTTTTAATTAACACGATAATACTTAAAACGATCTACATATATTTATATATATATATATATATATATATATATATATATATATATATATATATGTATGTATATGTAATGGTATACCGCAAATATCACATTTAAAAATAGTTTCTCTTCTAAGAGACTTGGAAGAAGACTTAGATACATACACACACACACACACACACACACACCGGCATACATAGCTTTCATGTTTTTATTCCCTTTTAACTTCCTTTGAAATAACTCTCGGCCGGTGAATCTTGTTACGGGATCATTTATAAATTATGTATTTCGTATCTCCTTTTATTTTTTTACATTCCTTGGGAATAATCTCTACCGTTAACTTTACCTAGTGAACGCGAAAAGCTCGATTCCTTTTTTTATTTCTCTTTGAGAGGATGCAACTGTTCAACGGTATCGTTCGTAATTCGTAAAATAAAAAATAAAAAAAAAAAAAAGAAAGAAAAAATCTGTTTCAAATTTTTAAACGATATATACGAAGCAACGAGAGTTCGTCCAAACAATTATCAATCTCAATCACACTTTGAAAGTTACAATCTTTACGACCAAAGAAATTGAATCGTACACCATTACTTTATCTTTCTTTTCGGTCGAATCGGTTACTCTATACAACTCCGAGTTATTTCAATTATCGTCCGGGATCTTGAACGGTTTCTCAACATTGATCCTAATTCTACCCTCTTCTACTTCTTTTTCTTCTACTTCTTCTTCTTTTTTTCTCCTCCTTTCTCCTCTCCAATCGCGAATTTCTTTCTTTTTCGTTGGGTCGACGAACATGAAAAGAAAAATAGAAAAAAGGAAACAAAATGTAGACAAAAATAAAAATGGAATAAAAAGAAGAAAAGGAAATGGAAGAAGGAGAGAGAGAGAGAGAGAGAGAGAGAGAGAGAGAGAGAGAGAATGAAAAAGGAAGAAAAAAAAAGTATCAATCGTTTTATCAGGAGTCTTCCACCTGTCAAAGTTTCCTCATCATTATGGATCGATCCAATCCGTTAATTACAATGCCACGAAGGCCGACCTGGAGTAGAACATTGTCGAGAATGCGAGCAATTGGCAGGACTCAGGAATACCGGAAATGCGTCCCACGCAATACCAATCGTTCCTGTATTCGCAAAGTGACGCCTCTCTGTCACTGTCTGCTTGTCTCTATCTCTCTCTCTCTCTCTCTCTGTCTGTCCGTCTTTCTGTCTCTATCTGTCTGGATCTGTCTCATTCATTTGCACACTCGTCTTTAACGTGTATACCATCGTCTAATTCTCCATTAACGCGGTAGATTTGTTACAGACAGAGTCTGTATAAAAAGCCACGTATAAAAACCTTTGCGAGAAGCATATATATACGTATATATAAAAGAGAATTCTTTCTTCTTTCTTCTTTTTCTCTTTTTTTTAATCTTTTTCTACCTTCTCGTTAACAACGCAGTAGACGACCAACCGAAAAAAAAAAAAAATAGGGTCGTTTAAAAGCGTCACCGAAAAATATGTCGACCACTCGTTTTGTAATTTTTCAAATTAAATCTCAAGATATAATTTCCCGTCGTACCCGCGATTTGTTTGAGAAATGATTTCGTAACTACAGATTAATTAGCTTTATTGACGAAAAGAAAGGAAAAGAAAGGATGGAAGGAAAATTCGGATTCTCCTTGAGGGTAAACAAGGGGTACTTTTTTTTTTTGCTCTTTTTTTATTTATTTTTTTTAATATAAAATATTAGTCAATTAAAATATAACCGAACCATTTCTATGATCCTCGAAGTGCATTGGAGAAGGTAATAAGGTAAAGGGGTAAAACCTTTAAAGTTTAATTCTAAAGATATCGAAACCAATCAATGGTTTCTTTTTTAGAGATCGCAAATATTAAATAAATATTTCGAGATTGAAAATATTATATATATAAAATAATGAACGCGATCGAACGCGACGTGCGTTTTCTTTCTTTATTTTTTTTACACCTTTTCCTTCCTCTCTCTCTCTCTCTCTCTATCTGAATTTCTTCAAGCGTAAAAATGAGATTCGTACTTTAACGACGATACGAACGGGATTAAATCTCTTGTCAGGCGAAGTTCTCGTTACTTCTCGGTATTAAAAAAAAAAAAAAAAAGAAAAAGAAGAGGAAGAAGAAAAAGAAAAAAATTACTCGTTAAAGTGTCGAATCGAAAGGGGAGAAGACGAAAAAAAAAAAAAGAAAAGAAAAGAAATAAATGGCTTCATATTTTTTTCTCGATGATATAAATACTGCCACTTGAGGCGAAAGTATTTTTTGAAAACTTTCAGAAGACGTCCTACGTCTCTCTCTCTCTCTCTCTCTCTCTCTCTCTCTCTCTCTCTCTCCTTGATAATAAGCAAGTAGATTCACTTTAAGATAAAAACCGAAAAAAAAGGGGATGAATGTGACTCGTGGCGTTCACGAGATATCGAGTTTAATGAAGCTCGAAAAGTAGAAAAGTGACAGAGGCGAGGGGGAGAGGGGGGAGGGTGGATGGGGCTTGCGGACATTGATTTATTACATGTACGTATGTGAGTGTATAAATGAACGTGTAGATGTGTGTCTATATATGTATATATATATTTATATGTGTGTGTTTTTGTACGTTCGCGATAGAAACGATTAAAAGCTCAACGATCTTGTCAGCTTTCGATAGTTCTCATTACTTAACAATGCGGTTCCACTCTTCTAATTGGTTACACTTCGAGCTCACACACACACACACACATACATAAGAAAGGAAAAGAAATGAAAAGGAAAGGAAAAAAAGAACGAGGAAAGAAGAAGTACGAAAAGATTTCATTGGCCTTCGTTCATTCGTTCGTTCGTTCGTTCGTTCGTTCGTTCGTTCGTTCGTTCGTTCGTTGCACTAAGTAAGTAAAACACGAACTCATCCTCCCTTTTTAAACTTAAGCTCAAATACAAATTGTGTCGTTTAAAACGAGCAAATAGAGGGCTTTAAACGTTAATGAGAATGCTCTGAATGGAAAGGACAAGACAGCACGAGACGAGAAAAGAAAATAAGAGGAAGGAAAGGAAAAATGGAAGATTATTTTTATCGAAACTTACGTAGCTAATATGCTCGATTGATTTTTGTCATATTTTTTTTTTTTTTTTTTTTATCATCGATCATCCATCGACGTTTAGAAAATATTAATTTATTATACGGTTGGCTCGCATATCGCGGATATTTTTCATTTCTACGAATGTGCGATAGAAAAGAGGTTGAGAGAAAATAATCGTGATAACGGAGGTCAGAGATATAAATAGAGAGAGAGAGAGAGAGAGAGAGAGAGAGAGAGAGAGAGAGAGAGAGAGAGAGAGAGAACGAAAAAGGGAGAAAGTGAGATTGAAAGAGGGATGAAGAAAAGCAGAGAGAAACAGGGAGAAGGAGTGAGAGAGAGAGAGAGAGAGAGAGAGAGAGAGAGAGAGAGAGAGAGAGAGAGAGAGAGACGACGGTAGAGAAGCATTAGAAATATAGATAAATGTTTTTTCTTATCTTCCGTTTAATGGAGGGAAGGTTATCCTAAACAATCAATCATATTCGATGGTGCGTTCGATCTTGCTGATTCGATGGTTCGAAATGTACTGAACGTACGTTCGGTTTGATCAATAAAACTAACGCGCAGGCGTAGTTCCTGGAGTATGTCTCTTGATTCCTCGGTTGGTAGCTCTCTCTCACTCTCTCTCACTCTCTCTCTCTCTCTATCTCTCTCTCTCTATCTCTCTCTCTCTATCTCTCTCTCTCTCTCACTCGCTCCTCCGTCTACATTTTCATCTCGAACGGCTAATGGGTTGATAAGAGCAAAGTCACGACTTAAGGGACATACAATATATGCATGTATATTATACTTGTATACGTAATGTATATGTATGTATGTACATAAACGTATATACAGTAGAACGCTTATAAAGAGTGCCAAAGGATTACCAACGAGGCTATTAAAAAAAAAAAAAAAAAAAAAGAAAAAAATGAGAAAAAAAAAAAAACAAGAAGATTAAAAAAGAAAAGGGAAAAAAAAGAGGAGGAAGAAGAAGAAGTAGAAGTAAAAGAGAGAGAGAGAGAGAGAGAGAGAGAGAGAGAGAGAGATAGAGAGAGGATAAAAAATATAAAAGATAAAAGAAAACCAACCAAAAAAAAAAAAAAGAAACACAACAACAACAACAACGACAACTACAAAGGGATAAATGTCTCATCATGATGCCTTTGCTTCCCTGTCTCCTGGCATTTGCTCATATCTGCTCTTCCTTTTATTTTTTTATTTTTCTTTTTTCATCTCTCTCTCTCTCTCTCTCTCTCTCTCTCTCTTTACTTCTTTCTTTCTGTCCTCTTTTATTTTTTTCTTACCCTTTCCTTCCCTTCCCTTCCTCGTAGCTATCGTTTCGTCACAAAGACAGTGTTCCTCTCGCGATCTCCATTTCCTTTGCCTTCCAAAGGTTGTGAGCCTTGACGAATAAAAGGTTAAAAAAAAGAAAGAAAGAATTAAAAAAACGTAAAGAAAAGAAATTAAAAAGAAAAAAAAAAAAAAAGCGAACAGAAATATTCCTTCTTACTTTTCTTTCTTTTCTTTTTTATCGACGTAAGAAGATGTTTCCGTCTGATTCTGATTCTGATTTTGTCTGTCTCACTCCCTCTCTCTTTTTTACTTTATCTTCCTTTTTACGAACACGATGGACCTTATCGCGTAAGTTTACTATCTCATTTATTTTTTTTTTATTTTTATCTCTCTCTCTCTCTCTCTCTCTCTCTCTCTCTCTTGCTCTCGCTCTCTTCTCCTTCTTCCTTTTTTTTTTTTTTTTTAATTTCCTGCTTTCAAGATAAGCGGCTTGCTTTCAAGACGGTCGCCTTGCCTTCCCATCGATTTTATCGGGACTTGATATTTTTTTTTTTGCGATATTTTATTAGGTAACGCCTCGAAAACGATGTTAAATATTTTCTCCAGTCTCTCTCTCTCTCTCCTTCTCTCCATCTTTCCATCCATTGTTCATTTTTCGTTCGGTAAGTTACGGTATATTTCTTCTTTTTATTTTATTTTTTATCCCGTTAAAATCGTTTATAAGGCAATCGGATTCGCTCGTAGCAGATACATATATATATATATATACATATATACATATATACATACGTACATACGTACATACGTACATACGTACATACATGTATCTAACGTTAGAGAGGTATCTGCTAACGTTTCACAGGTGGACGCGTAACCGTACTGGAATTCGTTTTAATGCGTATCCAGTATTTGGAGAATACCTTGATTGGAAATCACCGTCCTATCTCGTGTTCGCTAGCAATTGAATTAGGTTGGATTCGTGGAGGGTGGGCGTTGGGTTGGTTTGGGGATGGGGGATGGGGGGTGCGGTGGTCGAGCTTGGATGTGCGGTAGCACCCTTGATTAAGCCGACCGAAGGGGACCACGAGAGTTTGACACAATCGTGGTCTCCTGGTTAATCATCCTACGATTCGAGATACTCTAACCAATAGGGATTTCGTATTAACAACCATTATTGTGTGCCGCTTAACAAAAAGGATTTCAGTCCGATGAAACATTCACAAACGATCTTTATGGGATTCTCTCTATCTCTTTGTCTCTTACTCGTTTGTCCCGATACTTTTTTTTTTCCCTACCTTTCCTTTATTCCATTTCGAAACCAGTGCACGGTCAAAATTGAAAAGAAGCGAGAGAGAGAGAGAGAGAGAGAGAATGGAAACACGGCGTAATCATTATCAATTCATTCGGTGTATCTACCGTCGCTTTTTCTCGCAGAGACCAAATAAAATAAAATAAAAAAAAAAAAAAAAGAAGAAAGGAAAGAAAGAATCGAGAAGGTCAAGGCGTTTGATCCGATTCAACGTGACACCGAAACATTTTCATTATTTCTCTACGTACGTACGTACGTACGTTGGATATACCATTGGAAAACGTGCGATCCTCCACCCCATTAACGTTCCCAAACGTATGTATTTATTCTATTTGTGTGTGTGTGTGTGTGTGTGTGTGTGTGTGTATGTATGTATGTGTCACGTAAATACGTGAACGTGTAGTTGTTTTACTTGCAGAGAAAATTTAGGACGTTTAGAAACTCAGTTGTAGCGATAGTAGTAGTAGTGGTGGTGGTGGTGATGATGGTGATAATGGAGATGATGGTGGTGGTGGTAGTTTAGTTCGTAATTCATGGATTATTTTACTTAGCGAACTAACGCGAAGAGGGCCGCGCTATTAAACCATCGGAATGTAAATACGAATTATTCGCCATCCTCGTTTTCCATCCTCGGAAGTTTGAAAAGGGCAAAATCGTAAGTTTCATTTGAAAAGAACGAAATGTCGTATTCTCCAAGTTGTATCATTGTATTACGTAGGGATTTCTTTTTTTTTTCTTTTTAAGGATTTGAGGAAGAGAAAAAAAAAGAAGAAAGAAAATGAATAATGAGAAAGAAACGTTCTCTCTCTCTCTCTCTCTCTCTCTCTCTCTCTCTCTCTCTTTTTCACATTTTTCTTCGCGTCGCAGTGGCGTATTTTACGGTGAAAGATTTGTTAACCACACCCTCGAACACGATGATAAATACGCCAAGTCCTATCTTCTTTTCCTCTGATAAGTGATATCCTTTCATTTATCTTACAACTTTTACGAAATTACGAAGGGAACGTCGTTTCCCTTAAAAAAAAAAAAAAAAAAGAAAAAAAAAATAAAGAAACAAAAACAAAAAATAATTTCGTTCGAAGCGTCGCGAAGGAGGGATACAAAAAAAAAAAAATAATAATAAAAAGGGAAAGAAATAATAAAAAAATCGTTCGCGCGTTCGATCGAAATGTAAAAAAAAGGAAAAAGGAAAACAGAAAAATAGAAAAAAAAAATAATCGGAGAAAGAAAACGTACAACGATATCGGAAATATCGATATCTGGACTCATTAAACGATAAAACCTTTCTGCGGAACCCCCCTTCGAAAATCTTTCCCGTTGTTATCCCTACTGCCATTATTGCGAGTCCAGGAATATCAAATTACCGGCAGGGAATGGAGTCCCTTGTCCTAAGAATCAATCGAACCCCTCCTCCCCACCCCCATCCGTTCCATTACATACCCACTACTGTTATATTTGTTATTTACACATTTTAGTTTTACACATATTTCTTTCTCCCGTTGTTTCATTCCTTTTTCCTTTTCTTTCCTTCTCTTCGAATTTATAAATTTCTCCGACAGAAGGGATTCAATTTTTATAGAGGGTGTATATAAAGACCGCTCGAACGTTCTCACGTGATTTCGAAAATCGATCATCCTCCTTTCTTTTTTTTTTTTTTTATACGAGATTTTTCTACGCTCATTATTTTTCTCTTTCTTTCCTTTTTCCTTTTCTTTCCTTTTTTTCTTTTTGCAGATCGCAAAACCACAAACCTAAGATACCCTTGTCCTACTTCTCTTATTTAATACACGGAGTTTTATTGTTGCGTTGAGTATTCGCGTGTAATATAATTTATTGGCAACACATTTTCGTTCAGTAACATTCTTTTTTTATCCACCAAAAAAAAGAAAAGAAAAGAAAGGAAAAGGAAAATCCATTAACCCAATCTATTTTTTAAACGTACGACGAAGGTAAGAGACGTGGGGGGGGAGGTGTAAGGGTGACGGCAGTAAGCGGATTTATTGAAAATATTGAAAAAATAAGTTCGCATCTCTCTCGCGTAACTTCGAAAGTATTTTCTTTCTTTTTTTTTTTTGTTTGTTTGTTTTCTCTCTTCTTCCTTTTTTTTTTGTTATTTTTATTATTACAAGAGCCCGCGAAATTCAATTTTGTTCAACAATTTTTTGTCGTTGATTTTATAAGCGCGAGACAGTCGCCAAAGTAACTTCGATATCGTGGCGAAGGGATGAAACGTTGACACATAGAGTTATCTGAAAGTTTTTCAAAATCGTTAGAAAACCGTAAATTGTGGTGAATCTGTCTGCACGTGTGTGTGTATATATATATATATATATATATATATATATACGTGCAGCTACAGAGGTCGGAAAAAGAAAAGAGGATTGAAAACGAAACAATCTATCCGATGAACAAGTTTAAAGAATTTTTCTCCTTCAAAATGGTCAGAAAATACGATTTCTTTCTTATCCAAACCTTGCCTTATATCCTTCTTACTAGTCAAAGAGAAAAAGAGAGAAAAAGAGAGATGGAGAGAGAGAGAGAGAGAGAGAGTTTCGAAAGAAAGAAATGTTATTTCGAAGTCTCGAACAGCGTGAAACAAAATTTCTTGTTTTCATTTGACTGTGAATGTTTCGAAATTGTTTGTTCTTAAGGAAGAATGAAATAAAAGGAAAGAAAGAAAAAAAAAAAAAAAAAAAAGGAATTTAAAGGTAAAAAACGAATCGTGCCGTTTTATACGATATAAGCTTGACCAGATCGTTTAAAACTACTGCTTGTTTATTCTATTCGTCTAGGCCAACAAAAAGAAAAGAAAAGAAAAGAATGAAAGAAAGAAAGAAAGAAAAAAAGAAAGCAAATGTAAATAACGAAGCGTGCTACTATCACGTTCGTGGTTCTCCGTGTTTTTCTGCAAATAAGAGGAGGTGAAGGAGGAGTGATGGAGGAGGAGGAGGAGGAGGAGAGTCCGGAGTTTATTGATTTTACGAGACGAACATATTTCGGATATAGCACGTACCTCCTCTAAGTTATAAGCAAACAAAATTTATATGATTGCAGAAGAGATCATTCAGATCAAATGCTTCGTCAAAGGAGGTCGTTTCTTTTTTCTTTTCTGTTTTTTTTTTATTTCTTTTTTTTTCATTTTTTCTTCTTCTTCTTCTTTTTACTTTCTTTACGAATTTTTTTCCCCATCGACGTTTCTTCAATAAGTCGATTACGTCGAAGAAGAAAAAAAAAAGAAAAGAAAAGAAAAGAAGAGGAAAGACATGAAAAGAAAGTGAAATAAAATAAAATGAATGAATCTCGAGGGAAAATACTATAATATTCTAGCTTACCTGTGTGTATGTATATATATATATATATTTTTTTTTTCTCCACCTCATTAAAACGAGCTTCGTGATGATGGTTACAAAGCTATCGACACATTGATTATCGGCTGTCGACGAGCTCTAACAAAGAGAATGCTTGGATTTTTTTTCTTTTTTTATATATTATTATTATTATTATTATTATTTTTATTTTAAGATTCGTAGTACACAGAGAGATATACACGGGTACGTCTTTTCCAGAGGAAAAATAAGTTCGAGCAAGGTGTCGTAATCGAACGGTAAATAACATTGTTAAAAATTGTATAACGTCGTTATCGAATGTTGTTCTTAAATCATATCGTTATTTTCAAGAATAAAGTGAGAAAATATCTAGGACGCTCGGAGGCACAAGTTTGGATTAAACTTTATACGAATTTTCTTGTCACCTAGAAAAATTTACTTCGTTTGGTTTAAAAAAAAAAAAAAGATAAAAGATCAAGTGCCACGAGAGAAATGTTATACTTATAGATCAATATATAATGATTACATTATATTTATATATATATATATATATATATATATATATATATATATATATATATATATATAAATGATACATTATTGTATGATAGATAATTATATTTAAATGATACATTATTATATATAATGAAACATAATATATAAATGTTATACGCACACATATAAATGTTAGAGAAAAGAAATGAGTTCTGAAAATCGTAGAAATGTTTAGTTTTGCGTTGCTGAAGGGCTGACTCTCGTCTACGACTTTTACTACTTTCATTCAGCACGAAATAACCACCATTAGTAATCTTAACTCGCGCGAAGAAGCTAGTAGGAGGAGCACAGAGTCGTCTTTCTTATAAATTTACGAGCATACATATACTTTGCTTATTTCTTTCTTCGCTCCATTTCTTGTATGTCTCTCTCTTATTCTTTTTTCTTTTTCTTTTCTTTTTTCATTTCTCAAATATCATCCCAAGAAAAACGAGACGTCGATCATATATACGTCGATTCGTTTCAATCCGTCAAACGTTTCATTGTTGTATCATTTATTTATTCGAAACAACAAAAAAATAGAAATAAATAAATAAGAGAGAAAGCTAATAAAAAAAAAAAACTCGTTTATTACTCGTTTGATCACGTTCATTTCTCTGAATAATTCGATTAACGTTATATATATATATATAACTTTTTTATTATAGACCTTATCAACGACATCCCATTTTCAATAAGATTTCGAGAAAATACGAGGTATATTTTATTTTTTTTTTTTTATAGGTGCGATCGTTTAAACTCGATTCTTTCGGTTCTACGCGTGAAACCTGTTAAAGTTATATATAAATACACTTTATCAAACTCTTCGCGTTACAGTTGAAACCCTTTATAAATAATCCAAAAAAATCACGAGTACGTGAAATATGAATTCTCGGATTAAACGGAGTGTGTCATCGTTTTTCCTTCTTTCTTTCTTTTTCTCAACAAATCATCATTGATATCTCTTATAAAAGTTCATCTTCGGAAACATATAATAATATATATTTCAACCTGCGTTAATCTATCAAATCTTATTGGCTGATTTCATATATACGATTTCATTCACTGTGGATTGATAAAACCAGCACGTATCTTCTCTCTCTCTCTCTCTCTCTCTCTCTCTCTCTCTCTCTCTCTCTCTCTCTCTCTCTCGCTCGAAGTGCAGTATTCGATCGAACATAGACGAGTCTCTACGTTACGCGAATCAACGTGTCGCGTATATTCCGCTTCCGATACGTTTACGTCCTTTCTGATGCGGAAACCCACTTACTGAATATGCACATGTACATGTAGATGAACATATGCATATTACGAAAATGTAAAAGAGAGATAGACAGAAAGAGCGAAAACGAAACGTATGTATATATATATATATATATATATATATATACATATACAGACACACATACACATATTAGTCATCGCGTAAACATTAGTATTACTTTCAAATGAACAATGAAAATTCTGAAACTAATTTAATAATTAATTGGAAGAATATCATTATCGACGATATTGTATTCGAAAGTATTTGAAGCGATAAAAAATGGTACTTCTGTATTTCTTCTTTATTGTTTTATATATATATATATATATATATATATATATATATACTTACGTATAGACATTTACTTAGCTATGTGTATGCCAGTTACGATCGTCGATCGTTATAAGAGAAAGAAGAAGATTTAGTGTTGGGTCTATCCTCGTGAACTACCACCATGAGCAGTAACGTATACTTCTAGTGAACTCGGCGAGATTTTATAGGACTCCGAAGAGGATAGGAAAAAATAGGGGAGAGAGATATATAGATAGAAAGAGAGAGAGAGAGAGAGAGAGAGGGGGGGGAGGGGTATGGAGAGGACGGGGTAGTGGAGAGGGTGAGAAAAAGAAGTAGAAGAAGGAGAAGGATAAGGAGAAGTGGGGTGAGTTACACCGAGAAGAGAAATAATGGTGGATGGTGCAGTACTATCCTCGCTTCCGATCGATTTCCCTTCCACTTCATCCTCTTTCCTATTAATTGATCCTTCCATGCGTTCTCCTCTCCTTCCTCATTTCATCCCTTTTTTCCTCCCTTTTCCCTCCCTCCTCTTTCCCCCCTCTTAGCTATCACTTTATTTCAATTTTATTTCATTTCATCCTATTCCCGTCCGGACTATATAATAAATGCGACCCAAATCGCGTTTATTTTGATTCTATATTTTATTTTTATTTCTATTTATTTATTTATTTATTTATTTTTTTCTTTCTTTTCATTCAATTAACTCAGACGTAGACATTCGAAGTAGGCGATTATTATTATTTAATAATAACGGTGTTCAATACATACATACGTACATAAATAAATGCATAGATATACTTGTATTTGTACTTGTTAAATAATCGAAATTAATTAATTGCTTCGTAATCGAAAAGATTCATTACGGTAAAGTATACGAAGGTTAAATTACATATATGCGTCGTAATAAATTAATTCGTACAAATATGAGCTACGCTTTATGTAGAATATTATTAAGAGGTACGCGCGAGAAAAATGGAATTTAAGTTATAGACAAGGTTGAGAGAGAGAGAAAGAGAAAATTAAATAAAAAAGAAAATAAAGGGGAAAGAAAAGAGATAGAAGAAGGAAAGAGGACGACGAAAGCTTTACGTAAAGACACCAACACGTCGATGTATAATGATCAATCGAAATTATATGAAATATAATAATAATAATAATAATAATAATGATAATAATGATAATAATGATAACGATAATAATAATAATAGTAATAATAATAAACAATAAAGGATTCAATGCGAAATGGGATGCATTGGGTTGGTTTTTTGAAAGTACAATAGATGTTAGAAATATATTAGATACCTTGTAGAGGGAAAGCAGTTACTCGTGTATCTAGAAATCGGCTAGCAGCTGTTTCGGAGAGATGACAGCTTTACCCTGTTACTTCGCTTAGATACCTTCCCAACATGTTCTTACTAGCTTTTACCTCCCTCTTCCTTCCACCCTCTCCCACACACACACACACACTCTCTCCATCTCTCTTTCTACCTTCCCTTTCAATCTATCTTTCTCTCTCTTTCTCTGTATGCCATCGTTCTTCTTCAGTGGGACGCGTAAACGTCAGATGCGACTGTGTCGGTTGCAACTCTACCGAGATTACTTCGGGACTCGATGCTTAATTTCGATCATCTACGGGCTTGATTGAAAATCATTCGCAAATAAAAGAAAAGAGAGAGAGAGAGAGAGAGAGAGAGAGAGAAAATTGAAAATCCAAATAATAATACATTATATAATAAAATGCATGTAATCATCTCCGCGTATTTATGTATAAAACTACGAACGTGTATATATATATATACGCACATACATATGTTTATTTACTAGCAATATCCAAAGATGAACGACGCGAGGGAAGGGTTAGGACGAAAATGTGTTTAATTAGAAACTTAATTTAAAATTAATGGCAGAGCGCTTGGATATTCAATTAAAGTGTCAACTCCTTTCCGTACGTTAAGCAAAACGAGAGAGAGAAAGAGAAAGAGAGAGAGAGAGATTGAAGAAGAAAGAATACATTAGATAAATCAAAAAAATGAGATACCTAAGTAACAATCCTATCGAATATCTTTCATATTTTTCACTTTCGGTCTTCGTACTTTATTTACTTTATTTTCCTCTCTCTCTCTCTCTCTCTCCCTCTCTCTCTCTCTCTTTCTATTTCTTTTTCTCTCTTTCATTCTCACCCTTTATATTTTATTCCTGTGAACGTATGTAACAGTTCCCTTACTGTTCCAACCGACGATGTACGAGCGAAGATATTCGTACGTAACTCTCGAAAGAAAAGGCAAAGAAAGAGAATCTTTTTGTAAGAAGGAAGAAGGAAAGGGCCGAATTGATACGCCCCTGGCGATATACGTACGCATACTTAGATGTTTCTCGTTGTGTTACTGCCGCTGATATATATATATATATATATATATATATATATATATATATATATATATATATATATATTCGATTGGAACGGGGGATAGAGTGTGGGGAGGGGGTGGTTTAGGTATACAGAGCAATAAGTATTTCAACGTGTGCTACGAGACATATACAAATACATAGTAATAGAATGCGGCAGGTAAAGGAATATAAACGGACGTTTTCTCGGACGAATATATAGTGTGTATGAGAGAGAGAGAGAGAGAGAGAGAGAGAGAGAGAGAGAGAGAGAGAGAGAGAGAAGAAATATAGGTTTTATAATAGTATATCCGGAGTCCCTTGAGATAGTAAAATAATGCACCAGATGGTTTTCTTTATATTTTACATCCTTAAATGCGACCACTTTCTACTTGGTCCGTTTTTTTTCTTCTTTTTTTTTTTTTTAATATTTTTGATTCTCTCTTTTTCTTCTTTTTGTTTTTTTTACCTTCCTTTCGCCTCTCCTTCATTTTTATTTTCTTTATTTTATTTTCGCTCTCTCTCTCTCTCTCTCTCTCTCTTTCTCTCTCTCTCTCTCTCTCTCTCTCTCTCTCTTTCTCTCTCTCTCTCTCTCTCTGTGTTTCGTAGTATATACGATAAAATGTGAAATGTACGCGTCAGCTCAAACTTCCTCTAGCGTGAACACGAGACGTACATACGTACGTACGTACATACATACATACATACATACATACATACATACATACATACATACATACATACATAGATACATAAATACATAAATAAATACATAAATACATAGGTACGTACGTACGTACATACATAAACGAAACTGTTGTGATATAAATTACGCTCCCGTTGTTTTGCGTGCGGATCCTATGAAAATAAAATAACTACGATTTTCCATCCCATCGTATCCACTCTTCTCTCCGTGTGCCGGGTTTTTCGTAACACGCCATCCCTCGTCCGTCACGGGAGAAAATTTCTCGTGTGTTTTTATTTATTTTTCTTTTTTTTTTCTCTCTCTCTCTATCTCTCTCTCTCCCTCCCCCCCTCCCTTTTTCATTTCCTTTACTTTTATCTTCTTTCATTTTTCTTTTTCCTTTTTTTTTTCGTCGTTGTTTCAAATAAAATATATTATCTACTTACTTACTTACTTACTTACTTACTTAGTTAGTTAGTTAGTTACTTACTTACTTACTTACTTACTTACTCTTTGGATTTATCCTTAAATCCAAAAGATTTATTATCTCTTTCCTACGGAGTAGGACGGGACGTCACTCCGCGTGTTTTCTTTCTTTCTTTTTTTTCTTCCGCTCCTTTTGATTAGATGAGATTAGTTCAAGGAATTTTTCTTCTTCTTGTTTTTCTTTCTTTTTTATATTTATTTTTTTTTCTTTTTTTTTTTTTTCTTACATAGTACTCCCATCAATATCCTATTTTTACGTACGTTTCTCGGATCTCTGGCTCATAATACCGTATCTTCTGTCCCGAATATTTTGTTGGCTTCAGTGAGTCTATTTATGAGTCTATTATAGTTTGATAGTTCGATGGAATCAGGTACGATTTAATGATGATGAACAATAGATAAGAAAGAGAAAGAGATAGAGATAGAGACAGATAGATAGACAGATAGACAGAGATAGAGAAGAAACTTTGCGATTCAAGAATAAACTCATTCCGTCGACAAAAGATTCCATTCTTCGTGGCTGCCAGTGTGGAAGCTAAAATGGGGTCTCATGATTTAATGATCAGAGCGAGCGAACGGGCTAGTAGAACTAGCTAGTTCTTTTCTCCTTTACATTCTCTCTTTTTTTGCTTTTTCTATTTTCGCCGAGGAAACTAACTAATTTCGTATAACACTTAAGTTCGATTTAAATTTAGGTCGAACGTTATTATTTACGAGATCGAATTTAAAGGAGACAATACTGTAAAAACCAATTGATTGTAGGCACGAACAATTGGAATTTAATTAATTCATTTTCCTTTCTCGTCGATTCGTTCGCTTGCGAAAGAAAAAAAAAAAAAAAAGGAAAAAAAGAAAGAAAAAAAAATATGGGAATGATTTATCGCGCATAGAAAAATTACGTACAATTAACGAAAATATAACGAAACTTCGTTCGTTCGTTATCGAATGAAAAATGACATTCATCCGGTTCGATATATCCATCACGTGACTCTCCCTTTTGGATACACATTCACACTCGCATCCACACTCGCACGAACACGCGCGCACGCGCACAAAATATACATGCACGCATGAATGCATATCACTCGTATATACCAAAACGTTATACATGTAGTACGTACATGTCTTCCAGCCAGTCTCACATCATAATCATCTTATATGCGTATGTATATATATATATATATATATACATATTCCTCTATGAATACGCTTTGATACGTGTGTACGCGTATATAACGTCGTACTGTTATGCACTGCAAATTCAAATCCCTTCGCATTCGGATTAGGATCATCGATAGCGTTTGATCGTAACGAGTACGAATGAATAATTTATTTTAAATCCGGGCTTCTCTATCAATTCCATTCGTTCGTCTATCTCTCTTTCTCTCTCTCTCTGTCTCTTTTTTGGCTTTAAGCACTAATTTCTCTGTTCCATGCTAATTCTCGTTAAAATTAGGAAGCGACAAAAAAAAAAAAAAAAAAGAAAAAAGAAATGGGAATCCTCGTCACGATTATTTTTGATCTCTTCTCGCTTCTCTCTTTTCCTCCTTATTTTTCTTTCCTTTCATGTATAACCCTCTCTCTCTCTCTCTCTCTCTCACCCTTCTTGTTCCATGTTTTTTCTTTTTTTTTTTTTTTTCCTTAACCCTTTACCTTTCTCTTTATACCTAACACAACTCATTTGCAAGAAGAACTCTACCGGGGTTTCTCCTTTCATCGAATCCGTCTAGCATTCCAACTCAGAACCGAGTATATCCTCTCTTTCTTGTGTACGAAAGCTTACGCTCGTTACCGAACTTCGGACAGTTTTTCGTTTGCCATTAACCTCAAAGTCCTTCTCCTGTTCTCCGATCCTCCGAAACGATTTCCCGACCCTCCCCCGCCCCCACCATCCCCGCACCGTTCCATCCAACTTTTTATTCTTAATTACCAAATACGAGCGCGCGATTGCCCGCTGTCGTAAGGTGTTTTATTCGTTGCGCGTTGAAAACAAAAATAAAAAAAAAAAAAAAAAAGAAAAAGGAAAAGTTTCTTCCCTCGAACGAGGAGGAGAAGATGGGGGGAACGAAGGGAAAAGAAAAAAGAAAAAGAAAGAAATACAAAACAACAAAAAGAAGAAAACAAAAAATCAAAAAAAAGAAAAAAAAAGGGAGAGGATGAAAAGGTGCGAAAACGAATTCACGCGACCTCCTTTTTGAGTGTTCTGAAAGAAAAAAAAAAAAAAAAAATAAAAAAAAAAAAACGGAACGTTGTAGAACGAAACGAAAAGAAACGAAACGAAGCGAATCGAACGACAACAAAAAAAAAAATGGAAAACAAATCGTCGGGAAAATTTTGGGGTTTTTGAAAAAAAGGAAGAAAGAAAATGGCAAAAAGAAAACGAGAGAGAGAGAGAGAGAGAGAGAGAGAGAGAAGAAATTTTACGTGACTTCGACAACGGGAGCCGCGTCGCACCTCGCGCGTGAGATATATGCATTTTTTTTTTTTTTTTTTTTTTTTTTTTTTTTTTTTTTTTTTTTTTTTTTTTTTTTTTTTTTTTTTAAAGAAAAAGAAGAAAAATACGGGGATAGGGGATAGCATCGTATTTTTAGTTCTTGTCGTGAACAAGCTAACGGCGATGAGTATTTCGGAAAACAAGAAATGAGAAAGGAAAAGAGAGAGAGAGAGAGAGAGAGAGAGAGAAAGAAAGAAAAAAAAAGAAAAAAAAAGAAAGAAAAAAAAAAAGAACGAGTCCTTTCGCTTCCGGCATGACTCGTCCTCCTTTTCGTGTACTCCAATCTCGTGTTCTGTTCGGCGAAATACTTTTTCTCTTTTTATTTCTCTCTCTCTCTCTCTCTCTCTCTCTCTCATTCTTTTTCTCTCCCTCTCTATATATAATCTTACACGTTATCGCACCTGTCTCTCTCTCTCTCTCTCTATTTTTCTTTCGCCTATTCCGTTTTTTACGCGCCGTCTCTCATTTTTCGCAGGACAGTCATTTTCAACTCGGCCAGCTCTCAATTCATCTTCGTCCATTTTTCTCTTAGCTCGTAAAACAGGATCCGAGTAAGCTTCTGATTTTCTTTATCCCCTTTCTCGATCTCATTGAGGGGAGGGGCAGGGTTGGGGAGGGAGGAGCGACGAGGGATGGAGGGACGGACGGATGGGTGGAAGAGAAACGAAGAGGACCAAGGAAGGAAGCAAAGAAAAATAAAATAAAATAAAAATAAAAAATAAAAGAAAAAAAAAAAGAGAACAAAGATCCTCGTACCGACGTGAACTTTCTTCGAGTCGAACTCTCTCCGTCGATTGTGAAGAATTTTTTTTTCCAAAAGTCATATCTCGAAACTTTTTTGTCCTTCCATTAACGCGGTCTGATTTACGCGATCCTCCGTCGTTCGAGAATGTATACTTCTTTTTGTTCTTTATTTTTCTTCCCTTCTTCTTCTTCTTCTTCTTCCTTTTTTTTGTGTTTTCTTTTCTTTTTTTTTCTTTTTTGGTTTTGTTGTTTAGTCTCCTCTTGGTTTCTAAAGTTCACGTCGATATCGATTTTTCGTCTAAAGCAATACGATTTTAATTACCAACTCTCTCTCTCTCTCTCTCTCTCTCACTCTCTCACTCTTTCTCTCTCTCTCTCGAGTTTTGGTTGTCAGCTGCATTGGAAGATACGATACACGTTTATGATGGTTCGTTTGCGACACCAACGTTCCTCACATTATTCGGTAAAATGACTAATTTACGATGAGGCAGGCAGGCAGGCAGGCAGGCAGGCAGGCTGGTTCTCTCGCACACGAATTCTCCTAATTATGAAATCATACACAACAATGAGAGAGCCACTCGGAAACGAGCCAGCGTGCATTGTTTCATTTATCGAATAAAGACCGAACGAGCTCCGTTTTATTATTAACATCGCTCGAAATTCTAACAAACGAATTTGATCGGGCTTTCTGTATTTATTTTTTCTTTCTTTCTTTTTTTTCTTTTTTCCTCTTTTTCTTTTTCCTCCACTAAATATACATCGCAATACACGTTGGATCGATTTACGTGGCGTAGTCAAATAGACGTGTATATTTGTTTATACTTAAAATACTACGTAACCAAAATCTTCGTATTATTTTACGCCAGATTGGATTGGATTGGATTGAATTGGATTGGATTTCGCAGTGATGACGACGTGTTTAACGCGAAAAAAGCGTTCAAACCCCCCAACCCCTCTACCCCTATAATCCTTCAAAAAGTGACAACGTACTGTTGTCCTTAAACCAGAAAGAAACGGAAGATTGGGAACGTGGGATCCTTAAGAAAATCCTTTTCGAGAGATCAAAGTCCCTCGAGCAAAGTGGAATCAACGAATATTTTTCCCTCGTCGGATTATCGCGACAGTTTCACCCTCTCTCTCTCCCCTCGTCATAGTCGACAAAGTAATATTGCTCGAGCGACCGAGCGAAAAATATACATACATACATACATACATACATACATACATACATATATATATATATATATATATATATATATATATATATATATATATATATACGTATATATGTATATACGTATATAACAGTTCGGCTCTCGTTTATATCACAAATTTTTTTCTATCCACTTTACCCTGGCACCGTCACGTTCGCTAACTCAACATCAAACGCTCGTTATGACGTACCGCGACCTCCGATTTCATTACTTTGTTCTGCTTTTTTTTCTTTCTCTCTCTCTCTCTCTCTCTCTCTTCGTTTTTTAATTCATTTTTGTTCCCATTTAATATTTTTTTTTTTTCGATATTACAACTTTTTGACAAGCTCCGACGGGCTCGAACAATCTATCCTAAGCGCGCGCGCGCGCGCGAGCGAGCGTGTGTATGACAAGCAAAAAAAAAAAAAAACGAAAAAAAAAAGCGATCGATTTTTTTTTTATGCGTCAGGATTATTCGACGAAGAAACGTTATAGAACGATTCGCGAATCGTTTATCTCAATCCACGGCTCGTTGTTCTACGCGATACCTTTTCAACCTGTTTGAAAATACCGTAGGATATAATTACACGCCGATGTTATTTAAAATTTAACGCTTGATTAAAAGTTTTCGTCGTGGTATAATTCTTAACGAGTGACCAAACTCCCAGCACGCGATCGTCTATACAATAAATCACGACAAAACTTTGTCACTTTTGAAAGAAATCGTTTAATCCGATCCGGCATTCAGATAAAACAAGTACCGGCGACAACGTTTTCGTGCAAGTTAAATTATCCTTATCGGTTCGCAAGATCAACTGGTACGTATAAACCGTTAACGTTGCTCGTCGTTATATTTCCCGAGTTAAGGGAAATGTGATTTAAAGACACGTACCGTTTCCGTATAATCACTCGGCGAATAGAGAGTTTGATTTTACAACTTCAAATACTCGCGATGAAAGTGATTTTAATCGAAGATGGTCGAAGCGTTGGGTCAATAAGAAAGGAAAAAGAAAAAGAGTTCATTACTTTCGATGTTACCGAGGAAGTTTCGAGGGCGGGGGAGGGGAGGGGAGGGGGAAATGCCGGTAGTGGTAAACGCGTACGTGGGCAAGGAGTTAGAAAATTAAATTACTTCGTAGCTCGACCAAGCGTTAATGAGCGACAACGGAATAAAATCCGTTGGCTACGAAAACTCTCGAAGGCGTTTCCTAACTATTTGTACCGTCGTAATCGAAACTCCAGCTTTAGCTATCAAATCGAGTTCGATCGGTGAATATGTATATATATATATATATATATACTTAGATATATAACGTATCGATTTAAACTGTAATCTCAAAAGCTTATTTTATCGTACAACGAACAATCAGATCTAAAAATTTTATCGTACGTCAACGACCGTTCAAAATCTATCTTTCATTTTAATTAAATTATTATCAACAACGAACAGTTGAAAGAAAATGTATCTTATCGTATTAATCGAAGAACGACGCGCCTCGACGATAGGCTACCCTTTTAACACGCACGACGAACACACCCCCGCCCCTGTATATATGCAACATTAGTTTTTAACGAAATATCAAATATATCGATCAATATATCTCGGATGATATCGAATCGATTTTTGTCGAATATTAGTTTAAGCGAATTATTAAAATCGTCGTCGCGCGATCCGTATTGTTTAAATCGGCGAAAATAAAATAAAAAAAAAAAAAAAGAAAATGAAAAGTGAAAAGAAAAATGAAAATAACGATTTTACTAAAGATCCGAACAATGAAAAAACATTTAACGAACGAGTAAAGAAAAACTTGTAATCAATAAGTAAACATATAATATTACGTATCGTCTTCTTCTGTCATCGCGTTTATATCGCGAAAGTGTTGACACAGGTGTGTACATAAGTACATACATGCATGCATGCATGCGTGCATGCATTTGCCTTTTCAAATGTAAACTGCACTCCAACCTCAGAGGGAAAAAATGTCTTGCTATTTGTGTACTTAGACCGCGGGTTTTACAACTCGACGTTCGCGTTTCTTTCACGTCGGTGAACATGATCTCGAAATTAAAAAGCTTGTCTGAACGTGGGTGGCAACTTTTAAAGAAAAATCTACATACCCGTATGTGTGACGCGCCTATGCGAAGAAATTATGACGTGAAATTTTTTCTTTTTCTCTTTGTTCCTTCCTTTTCTTTTCTTTTCTTTTTTTTTTTTTATTATTCGAAAAGATCACGTATGAAAAGAAAAGAAAAAAGAAAAAAGACATTAGAAATATAATTGCAAAAATGGATGGGCCGTACGAAAAGATTATTTTACTGGGTTAGTATCGGATCGATACGAACCTCGGTTTGACCTTAAAAATAAAAATGTTGGTACCTACCCTACTCGAACGATACTCACTCACACACTCTCTCTCTCTCTCTCTTTCTCCCTCACTTCCTCGAGCAAACTACTAGCAAACCCATTTTATTCCCAACTAGCTCGTATTTCAGTATTAAGCTCGAAGAAGGACGAGTTTACGGTTACGGGTTGGCCATCGGTAAACGTGCGACCGAGTGTCATAATTTAAACGATTGATATACAACTTTTTGAATCGTATTAGTCGTAGTTTTAGAATCTAGACCATATATATATCTTTTTTTGGCGCGAGTATGCGTGTTTATGCGCTTGTAAAAGATATACCTATACTTGGTAATATTTATTTTTTGTTAATATTTACATGTAGGTGCAAATACACCTTACAAACACACACACACACACACACACACGCACATATATATATATACTTACATATGTATACACGTATCAAGACGTTCGAAGAACGCTTAGGAGGATGTTTATATGTATATATTCTTGCATTTATCGTTAAGGCATCGTCATAAAACCCGTAGAAGACCGTCATAAAAACAGGAAAAAAGCAGCAAAGAGCTCATCTACGACCTCGATGTATATAAAACGATCGTTAATACACCTTCTAAGATCAAAATAATGACGCCGGTGAAAGATTAAATATGCTCCTTCAAAGCGAATCGTATTTTTAACGTTGATGATCCTCTATCTCTCTCTTCGTATACCCTCGTTTTTTCTTTCACGTTTCGAAGCAACATAAAAATAATAGTAATAATAATAATAATAATAATAATAATAAAAGAAACGTTAAACTATTTTTTTTCTATAGGCGATATGAAATTTCGTCGGGATCAAAGAATTTAATAAAATGTATGATGCACGATAATATGATAAAATGTAAATCGAATAAAATATTACGAATGCTCGACGAATATGATAAAGTCCTGCATATCCTATCGTAGGAGATATATTTATGGGAATCGTATTATGGCAAACGATGATAAATTTTCAGTAATATCTACTCGTTGCATTCGACATACTCGATAGCTGAAACGACGATACACACACTCACACACACACACACACACACACACTTCTCGTTTGTTCAATATTAGTACGTAAAAAGATTGACGTATCTCGTCCTGACGTTTTCACTTTAACAATTAAATGCTTTTCAATATTTAAAACAGAGTATGACAGTTATGCGTGTTCATTATAGTTGTCACCCACGTTAAGAACTCACGAGAGACTTTCTATTCATTCATGTTTACGTATATGTAGGTATGTATTATTAATATTTACATTAGTGTATAATACTCTATGTGTGTGTATATATATAAATATATATTATAGATGTATACTATTGTCTTTAAAGATTAACAATAAACAAGTATCGTTGTAAAACAATAATTAATTGAAGCCGTTTATTGCATTAATTATTTTCTTCTGCTTATATCATTTCTATATTGTATGTGATCGTTGATATAAAAAAAAAAAAAGAAAACAAAATTATCATTACAAGAAAAATGTACGTAATAAAAGTATTGATTTAAAATGTTTATTATTATCATATCTTTCATTTTATTTTTGTAATATCCATGCAATAATATTTTTAAGTCTCGAAAAATAACGTTCCATTATTCTATCTCGATTGATATTTTACAAATTAATTGAAGTAATTTCTTTTTCTTTCATTCCTTCCATCTTTCTTTTCCACCCCATCCTACATTTGATCGACAAATCGTGTTTTTCACGAACGTTAATTAACATCGATATTTAAAAGTAATTTGAAATGAGAGATAATAACCTCGATATCGTCGGTTTGGAAAAAGAATGAAACGGATAAGAGTAATCGTTCGTATAAACGACAGAACGTATGAAGAAGTCGAGAAATTGAATCGTCCTCGTGACGTAATACACGTGAAATAATCCGTCGGATATTACGGGCCGATATAGGTTTCAAAAATTTAATAAAAGAAAAAAACGAACGAGAGAGATGTCCCGATTGATTCTCATCGTTCGTAAAAACGATCGAGTTCAATTCTCGCATTCAATACACGCGTATACCATTCACATTCGAAAACATATCATCTCTTTTTAATATTTTCAAATAAAAAAAAAAAAGAAATAAAAAATCCGTTCGATTAGTTGAAGCCTCTTTGTTTTGCAATACTTGTGCGATTGAGATTGCAAATAAAAAGCCGTGCTCATCGAATTCACCTCCTGAAAAAAGGCTTATTTATTGAAGGGAAACGAGAAGGGAAGAAAAGAAGTGAAGAAAGAAAAAAAAAAAAAACAAAAAGAGAAAAAAAGGAACAAGACTTACGAAGGAAAAAAAAAACAGATTGCAATCGTGCATACATAAATCTTTTGAAAAAGGGTATAATCCTTGGAACGAGTATTATCGATTATCGATTATAACACGACTATACTCGATAGATGAGGCGTGACTCTGAGTTAACGAAAATTAGCAATCGGCCGAGAGGTCAAAGTGTTTCTTGTAACTTTCTTGGAGAAGTTCTCTCTCTCTCTCTCTCTCTCTCTCTCTCTCTCTCTCTCTCTCCCTCTGTCGATCTTTCTTTCTTTCTCTTTAACTCCGAAGTAAGTACCAGGAAACTCCAAGGGTAAGAAAGTTCTACGGTATATATCGAGGTGAAACATAGCGAGCTATACACAATTACTATTGGCTATGTGGTATACAATGAAAAGGACTTTTGGAGTTTACCTGCAGCTGCACTCGATCCCTTTTCCCTTTAAAAGGCACTTACAATCGTTGAAGAATCGATTTAAATTCGTTTCTCTCTTTCTCTCTCATTTTTTTTTTCTGACCGAAACCAATTTTTCAATATTCACCATATATATACATATAGTTACATGCATACAGATGTGCATATATATATATATATATATATATATATATATATATATAATATATATAATGTATATCTGTATATGCATTATGAAATTTGGATTATCTCTCAGAACGATTAAACGATGAGAAGGATAGGAGATGTATTCAGGTAAAACGAACACGTATCTACAGACACACACACACACACACACACACACACACCCCACACATACCCACGGATACGAACACAAATGCAAACATACACGCACACACACGCATGCACACACACGCATGCACACACACATACACGCGGTGCCAGTGCGTTAAATCCACTAACCAGGAAATCCGATATGTTCCACTAAGAGTTACGTCGCATTGACGATAATTTACGGGGCTGGTTAGACACATATATGCGTGTATATATATGTACACACACACACACACACACACACACACACACACACACACACACACACACACACACACACACACACACACACACACACACACGTACACAGAGGACACATAAACGGAGTTATGTGGTTTATCTATATATGTGTTTAAAGCCGAGCTACCAAACCACTCCAAATTCCATTGGAATTATTTTAGAGAAATAACGACCTGTTCTATATATATATACACATACACACACACACACACACACAGACATATATATCTGATAAACGTGAGTTTGATTATACATGAGAAATTTAGGATGATCAAGGCCTACATAGAATTTCTTCATTTTCACGGAATATTCATATAATCGATGATATGCGATCGCTATTCATCGGAAACCGGGAATCAATTATCCATTTTCTATTACTAGAAGTTCCAGGTTGGCTCGTTCTTCTTGCTCTTGGTCTCCTACGCCTTCCATATTCTCTCTCTCTCTCTCTCTCTCTCTCTCTCTCTCTCTCTCTCACCCTTATCTTGTCTGCTTTAAACTCACTTTGGTATTCCAAGGTCGTCCCAAGAAGGTATAGAACCTAATGGCATATCTTATCGAGATTCAACTCTCTCACTCTCTCTCTCTCTCTCTCTCTCTCTCTCTCTCTCTCTCTCTCTCTCTCTCTCTCTCTCTCTCTCTCTCTCTCTCTTTCTCTCGCTCTCTCTTTCTCTCTCTCTGAAAGACTGCAATTTAGTGGCACTATCTTTGGATACTAATAGGTATCAGTTGTTGTTCGTCGTGCATAATCTCTAATCACTTTCGTGATAGTTCAAACGAAAATCATTTTATGATATAGAACCAACATATACTTACTAATCTATAAACGAGGACGAGTCTATTTTCTAATTGGATCTAATTTAAGCTGGAAGAAGATAAAAAAAAAAGAAAATACACGCACGCATAAGAAACGTTCGCAATAAAAAAAAAAAATAAAATGTTCGTCTCCTCGCGTTTATCTCGCTATCTTATTTCTAAAAGCACACGATCATAATCTTTTCGTTTATTCTATTTTATTTTATTCTTTTTAATCTTTTTTTTTTGTTTGGTATTTTATTTTATTTTCTAATCATTCGTTTCCCCCTCTTTATTTCACGTTTCTTTCTTTTTTCTTTTTTTTTTTCGTTTTACGGGCAACGATACATCTTGAAAAATTGGAGCTTAAGTACTTTAGATAGGCGTTAGTTTCATCTTCTTCTTCTTCTTCTTCTTCTTTTCTTTTTCTTTTTCACTTCGTAATAATTAAGGTATATAGTTACTGCACCTCGTATATTATACGCGATGATTTAGGCACTTTAGAACGTACACATACATACATACATATATATATATATATATATATATATATATATATATATATATTTATATTTTATATATATATATATATATATATATATGAAATTATTAAGTCACTGATCACGCTCGTACGATAAATCATCATCTTATATTGTCCTTCTTTATCGTTCTTCGTTGATTTTCACTGTCTCTCTCCCACCCTTTGCCACCACCTTCTCACCCTCTCACTCTCTCTCTCTCTCTCTCTCGCTCACTCTCTTTTTATCTATCTATCGTTATCTATCTCGTTTTATTTATCTTCTTTTTGTTGGAGGAAAAAGGAATGAACGTTAGGAAGAATGCTCAGACACGTTGGATACGTTAGAGTCTTTTCAAAATCGCGATTCGCAATTTTGTTCACGGTCTGCCATTTTGAAACTACTTAGGCCTTATTCCTTTGTATAGCACCTTTCTAACATTCCTCGTCACGATGAATGCTCAATCGAAACTTTTCTATGCACTTGCTTCACTCGCGTTCTAAGCCGAATCTAGGCCATACCATACATACGTACATACACACTTACACGCATGTATATATATATATATATATATATTATTTTATATATATATATGTGTGTGTGTGTGTGTATATATATTAGGAATATCCTTATATATATACACACATACACACATGTATTATATATATACACCGAGGGAAAAAATTTTACATACTTTCCCATTCTACATGCCATGATGAATTTCGATACACGTTTACGAATAAGTTTTCTTAAAAATGCGTTTATGTGGATTTTGAAAGCGTAGCAGCGTTTATCACAGAAGGCAGCAGTAGCTGTGGGACGATTGCGATCATAGACGGTAGAGTTTGTTTCGTATATTACGACAAAAAAAAAAAAAAAAAAGGAAAAGTAGACGGAAAAAGAGATAGAATAAAAAAAAAAAAAGAAAAAATAGAAGAGAAAAAATTTATAGAAAATAGGCGATGTGCATATTTATATATGTGTATCCGTATTAGTCGCTCGAAAGTGAACGAATCGATTTTTTAGACTTTCCCCATTGGAGAGATTCGAGATTTCGAGAATCTTTTCTAATTTTTTTTTTGTTCTATCTTCTTCTTCTCGTTTAGACGTTGATTCTTACGTTGAAACGTAAAAAAACGTTTCTCGAAAAGTGCAATGGAAGAGTGACGTTGAACGATATTTCATTAAATCGACGATTCGATCTTCTCTTAATTGTTTGACAATCGTAAAATCAATTATTTAATCGTCAATTAGATTTGTTTATTTTTTCCATCATCCATCCCTGTTGCCATTTAAAGAATTAATCCGAACGCGATAAGCGAGACGATGATGACTCTAATATCACGATAATATATTCATAGATAAGAGCGAGTAATTTTATTTCTACTCGAATTATTATTATTATTATTAATATTATTCTTATTATTCTTATTATTATTATTACTATTGTTACTATTACTATTACTATTCCTATTATTATTATTATTATTATTATTATTATTTTAAAACAAATAAATAACGATCAAAAGAATCGTATAAATCTTATCGTATGATTGTGAATCAATCGGCGTTAGTAAAAAATTTGATCGTCGATGAAACAAAATATTGCTCAACGTCGTGGAATGATTGGTTGGTTGCAAACGTTCTTCCTTTAATTTCTTTTCTTTTTTTTTTCCCCATCAGAAGATCAGAGCAAGCATGAGAATGTCGAATCACACTCGTCTACCACTCCATCGTTATCATTCGAATCCGAAATTCGGTCTCTCTATAATAGATTCGTTGTATCGTCGATAATCGTTTCGTATTTTCGGCAACGTGTACACACACACACACGCACACGCACGCACACACGCACACATATACACCTTCGGGTGGAATGTCCAATCGTGAAACAATTGTTACGACTCGATCGAACGTTTGTGATGCGACGTGTTTGACTTTTGTCCTCTCCTTTCGACTGAGTCACGGGAAAATTTTTATAATTTTCTTTTTCTTTATTTTTTTTATTTTTATTTTTCCCTCTTTTTCTTCTCTCTCTCTCTCTCTCTCTCTCTCTCTCTCTCTCTCTGTTTTCGTTAAAACAAGCGAATCCGAGAGTCAAGAAACCATCGTCGTGGACGTCGTACGTGAGATATATCGGTTCAAAGTTGACGAAGCGATATTATATTCATACCTCATTGCAACAGGCCATTCCTATCGTAACTTACGGATCTGAAGGCGTCCTCGACCAGATCCGTGAGACATCTAACAGCTTGCAATAGTGCCGCCAATAAAAGAGACAACGACAGGGATATCAATTTGCTAGGTACCAACGCGTTGTTATCCGATTGATTATTTTGCGTCCTCGAGGAGGAAGAAGGTTTCTTTCTCTTTTTCTTATCGCAACCCTTGATAACTGCACCGTTCGAATCCCTCTCGTGTATTTTCTCCATCGACAACGACGTCACCCTTTTAGATTTGTTCGGCGAACCTTCGTTTGAACGCGATCTCTTGATCTCGATCGATTCGGTCGACGTTCTAACAGATTTTTTGTTGCAATCGTAGGCCGATATGGTCGATCCACGATGAGACACGATACTCTCGATCCTTTTACGAAAATCCTCGGTCCTCTCGTCGAATCCTAACAAACGATTCTCGTTCGACGATCTTCTCTTTCTTCTTTCCTTTTTCGTCTTATCGTTATCGCCGCGACCAGACGAGGAAGATCTGTCTCGACGACGCGTCTGCTGCAACGTACCGTCGGACTTTGCCTTGTCCCTTGCCTTCAACAATCCGTTGCACTTTTTATCGATTAATACGTTTTGTTTCAAGGAGATCCTCGTACGTCCCTCGACGAATTCCGTCTTCTCCTTTAACGACGACGACAAAGACGACGACGACAAAGACGATAAATTTTCGTCGAGAGAATTCGTCCTAGCGTGACACTTCTCCCGACAATGCATCTTCTTTTCCGAAAAGGAATTATTAAGATTGTAATCGACCACGGGATCCTCCGGTTCCGACCAGCATAATCTTATGTTTTCCTTATTTTCATCGAGCAACTTACGCCTCGAGGATGGGGTCTTTCCTAAACTGTTCAAAACGAAATTCACGGCCTTCGCCGAATCGATCGCCGTCAAATCGTTGGTCTCCAACGTTTCGCTTTTGAGATCGGCGTTATCGTTGACCCAATCGTTGTTACTCGTTTGATCGTCTATCGATTTAGGCCGATTGTTGTCATCCTGATTAGCGGTGTCCGAGGATTCCTCGTTGGAACCACCGAAAGGACACGGATTAGCGTCGCCATCCTCGTCGTCGTCGTCCTTAACAGTCAATTTCTCTTCTATCCAAGCTTCTTCCTCCTCTTCCTCCTCCTCCTCCTCCTCCTCCTCCTCCTCTTCCTCCTCGTCCTCGTCCGATCCCAACGACATAGATTTGTTTCTCTTTATAACCGGTACGATATTGTCGGCGTAAAGGAGATCCTGCATCTCGTAAAGGCTCCTCTCGATGCTCGGACTCTTATAAAGTAAATTTCTCAATTCCGGCAAATCCAAGTCCTGCACGTGCAACAAATTTTGTTCTATGTTCAATAGGCTCTCCTCGATCTGTACCAAACATTGCTCAATGTCGCACGTGGTGTCCTCCGAATCGTTTTCGAATTTCCTCGTAAATGAGGACCTCCTTTGACCACCATTCGCGTCGTCGCCCTTGACCTCGCCACCATCCTCGTCGGAACAACGTTGACCCTTTTCCAATTTATCCCTCCAAGATCCGACGGGCCAATCGGAGGGTTGAACGACACCTCGATGTTGCGTCTGGCTATCGTAAAACACACGATAATTGCTATGACTATTGGCTATCTCGTAATTAACAACGTCGGCTTTGGCGTTCCAAAATGGCAAACGTTCGGTTTCCAATCTCCCGCCGCAACTACGTCCTCTGATATCGATCGGATCGTGATCGCCATGACTGTTGGCCACGGCATAATCGTTTTCGTCCTCGTCCTGACGACGTCTACGACGATCCTCGGCCTCCTTCCTCGCAGAAATTTCGTCAAACAATCTCGAATATTCGTTATGGCTGCTCGACTCTCGATAAGCATTGCCGTGGCTATTGGCAAGCGGATAAGAGGTATTAGCGGTGATAATACCGGTATCGAGATCGGGTCCGACAGTTCGTCCAAGCCATGGTCCTTTCTCCCCGTGGTGACTGTCCTCGTCCTCGTCGTCGAGGTCCTCGAGGTCCGGAAAATTTGTTTCTTCCCGAATGATCGCCGCTGACGACTCGACGCAACAACCATCGTCGATCAGTATGTAACCGTTAAGGACGTTCTCGTCCAAGTCGATCCAACGACGCGTACTATCGTTCACATCCTTCTCCTTATCCTCTCGTTTATTCTTCGACGTTCTTTCGTCCAATTCCTTCCTTTTTCTATCCAATCCTTGCTGACGACGTCTCTCTCTTATCGCCGTATCTTCCACGTGTATTTGTACGGGGCAGAGGTCATCGGGTCTTACGTCGTTAGGCGGTGTCGTTGCTATCAACGGTGCCACGTCGTCCAATAGCGCGTTGTCGTCCCCACCCCTCTGTTCACGATATCTGTAACCGGGACAGGGCGTATCTACTGGCGAATGGGAGAGTAGGTTAACGTAGACACCGGTTGTACCTCTGCCGTTAAGGGATCAGGTGACCGTTGGACTATCTTGTTCGTGATACAACGGGGAGGCCTGACTCTCGTTCAAAACCTCGTTACTTGATCTTGAACGGTTGAAATTGCATATGATCTGTAACGGAAGTTCAACTTCATCAGAGGCTTAGGATCTATTTTCACGGTATGTATTAGGATCGATTTTAGCCGAGCGAGAGATCCATCTGATCGGATACGATAACGTTCGGACAATCGCTCGGCTTTAAATTATTATCTCGTACGATTTTATTCGAATACTTTAATTATATTAGCGATAAGTGTGTATCACCTTAGGATGGCTCATCCTAATGTCTCTGAACTCATCGGTGAAGGTCAAGATGTAGACGCAAAATGCGATAGCACAGATCCATTCGGTCACGGTACTGGCAACGTGAAGTTCCCAACCACCGTCGCCCTTGTACCATTTCTGAGGATTCGTACCTACGGGACGAGGCTAGTTGATTATCATGGATATTGGATCGTTTAGGGCAACTAATTTTATCCGGGCTTTAACGAACTCTCTAATTGTTTCTACGTTCGGATCAACAGGTTTTGATATATTTTAAATCATTATGCTGACCTTTGTATGCGAGACTAGCTAGGACTCCGGTTATGAATATGACGAAGAAGCAGAACGTGCAAAATGTTGACAGTGCCGTTCGAAGGTGGGCCATTCTTAAAGAACATCCGAGGGGATGCAAGTAGAACGAACAAACGGCCTAACGAACGAAACGTAAGCATCCATTTAGACAGTCTGTATCATAGATTATTTCGATGTTTATATCGGACGATAATAAATCAATAATACATTTAAATGCATATCTTATTGGAAAAATATTCGATAATATCGGGCTCATCGTATTCGCAATAGTTTATACAATAATATATGCATTCGAATAGAATAACGAACGATCATTTGTATGCAATAGAAATATTCTTAATAACGATATAAATAATGTCCTATTTATAACGAGTAACGATTAATAATTCTTCAAATGTATGATCAATGGGATATCATTATGATATTAAAATTATTATTATAATTGTTCGAACTATAAGATATTTACCTGCGTCCAAAAGTACGCGGTGCCACCGCCGAAACATAAAAATGCGCCTATCATGTGAACGACTATGACCGACGTCTCTTGAAAATTCGCGACGATTGAAACGCCTAACGTGGTTGTTAGGCCGAGTATCAAGGCCCAATAATTCCATCTTGGTAGAGATGCTTGAAGACGAAACGCACTCGTACATTCCTTCACTTGAGAATATCTTATATAGATGACGAGGCACACTGTGAAAGTAAAGCAGAACAAATTACATATCCGTCCGACTAAATAGGCACGATGTAACATTTTTGTTTTTTTTTTCTTTCTTTCCTAGATACTTTCAAAGTCTGGTTTAATATGCATACTCACTGAGTGCAGCGATCATGTTCATAAATTGAGCGAATATGCAACTTTCTGGTGCTGAGGTAGCAACGTCGGAAATATAAGGGAATCCTGCCTCCACGTGATCAGATAATACGGCTATGACGTATCTGAATATTAAATATCTTATCAGTATTTACGCATTGAAAAGAACAAATCTCAATACTAGTCGACATTTCATTGGCATTGAACAAATCGTACGTTCGATTAATTTTCATCGATTATTTCTTTTTATAACAGATTGCATAGAATTAATTTTTAACGGATACACACACACACACACACAAATATATATATATGTATTTGTATTATTATTAATCGAAAATTGATTGTATGTTCTTTCATTTCGTAAATTATTTCGTCTTCATTATAATTCTTTTTGAATAATAATTCAGTACTCACGTGAGAACGAATACTGCCGGTAGGGAAACGAATAATATGATAGGTAAATAATGAAGATTAACAAGGAACTCGTTTTTGTCCATATTTCCGTTCTTCCTTCAACGTATCGGACCACCACCGTCGCCAGCGTTCGTCGTCGATTCTTTTTTCGTTATCGACGACGACCTTGAAAGTCGACGATCGGCGTCGTTTTCCTTCAGAATCGTACGTCGATGCATTCGCTGCCGATGCGCTCGTTTCTCTCGACGAGATACGATCATTCGTGCCTCTACGTTTTCTCCCACCTCCACCCACCACCTCCACCGCCGCCGCCACCACCACCGCCGCCGCCACCACCGCCACCACCTTCTTCTTCTTCTTCCTCTTCCTCTTCTTTCTCTTCTCCTTTTCACTTATCTTCACAGGCTGTCTAGTTTTTATCGTGATCATTAACTCGTTCGATGATCTTTGCAATCGTCTTCCTGCAGTCGATCATATAAAACGTCCGTTCTACCTGCCATTAATGTTTCCCCCTCCCCCTTTTTCTTATTTACTTTCCGTTCGTTTTTCCTCTTCCTTTTCACGTAAGACGAGTTATGACGGACGATTCTGTAATTCGTTGCGTTTAAAATTAATTAAGATTACTTTTTTTCTTTCTTTATTTTTTTTTTTTTGTTTGATACTTCCGAATTGTCAATTAGAAAAGTATATATGCGCGGGTAAATTGTTTACTAAACAGAGATATTTTCTAGGAAAATAATGATATCCGACGTTATTTGTGATTATTTTAATTTGTATTTGTAGTTTTATTCGCTCGGTTTCAACGATTGAGATATTCTCGATGATTCTTGAATAAGTAATGATCTTATCATTTTTTAGATTTACGATGAAGGTACGTTCGCGTTGAAATCGTTCGAAATAAATCGGTAAGTTGAACGCACGTTGTTGCATCATTTCCCCGGCGGCTTCTACTTTCACATTATATCTAGCTTTCGTAAACGCACGAATAGATAAATCTGGATCGGCGCAAATTCAATTCAAAATATGATCTCGCGTTTCCAGTAATGCGTTTGAACGTTCAAGAGAGTCGAACAATGAAATGAGAATTTAAGGAAAGAGGAAAAAGAAGAAAGAAAAAAAGATAAGAAAAGAAAAGAAAATATAATAAGAACGAGCACGTTTCCGATATGCAATTTGTTTTTCAAAGATATCTTTAGTGTGCAATAAGTTCATAAATATATAAATATATAAATATATATTTTTTTTAATCGTTCATATATTGTAAACTAAAACATTCTTCTTCTTATCATGTAAATTTAAGAAATCATTATCGTAAAACGTTCAAGAATAATTATTATCATTAACGGCTTTCTATGAAATCCATACATAATATATATATATTTTTTTTGTTTTTTTTTTCATAATATATGCACGAATACGTTTGTTTCTATTTCATAACGCGTAGAATATAAAGAAAGACAGACAAATGATATAGATAAATATACATATATGTATATATATATATACATCTATTTTTTCTTTTCGTGACATATGCACGAACACGTTTGTTTCTATAATAGTACCTGGTACGTAGAAGATAAAGAGAGACAGACAGATGATACATATATAAATATATATATATATATATATATATATATATATATATATATATATATATATATAACAAGCAAGTACTCGAGCGAATAACGTCATTTTATTCCTTTCTACGTCATCCCCAACGTAACATCGACCCTCCCTTTTGCATATATATATATACATATATATATATAACTTTATCTTATTACCGCGCTTTCTGGGATTCCTTCCTGTCTCGACACAACAAATGAAGAAGAAGAACGTATGCCATAGGATTATTTGAAAAAAGTTCACTAATCGATGACTGGCTCGTACACGTGCGCTAGTGATGATCACGAGATTGAATATACGTATATACGTACGTTTATACGTACATACATATACATATACATACACACACACACACACACATATATATATGTATATATTACGGAGGAAATAATTCATCGTCAACAAACTGCAGTGCAGGGAACGTGCAATTTTTCTCACGCGGGGGCGTTGGCCAGACACCATGGACAATTGAAAATATCTTTCGTAAAAGGGCCATGGGGTATTTCATTCTCTCTACGTTCTACGCTTTTTATTTGTACGAACAAAAAGAAAAGAAACGAAAAGAAATAGGTCAAGGACAAGCGCGTAAATAAATTTAAATTAATTAATTAACGATCGACCTAACAACAATATATTACCTACCTTGGAATATACAATTGCGTCAGATCCCTCTGGACGTTTTTCTCTCACTGTGATCCAAAATATCACTGCAGGTAAGACTTCAAGACGATTGTCAATGATCGAACGATCGGGAATGTGGGATGGGGTGGGGTAGGGATAAAAGGGGGGATTTGAAAAAGGAGGTAAAAATATATATATATATATATATTTTTTTTTTTTCTTTTCTTTTCTTTTCTTTCTATCGATAAAATATTCTCTCTCTCTCTTTCTCTCTCACACACACCCACACACACTCTTTCTCTCTCTCTCTCTCTCTCTCTCTCTCTCTCTCTCTCTCTCTCTCTCTCTCTCTCTTTCTCACTCTCCTCACTTAACGAACAAAAACGAAGATAGAAATGTTCGTTCGAGTATCGTTCCTCTCCTTTTAATTCTTCTTTTCTCGTCCTTTCTTCTCTCTCTCTTTGTTTTTTTTTTTTCTTTTTTTAAACTCGGGAAGGATTACCAACGACGACGGGGAAAGGTTTTCGAGAGGTGGAAGAGAAGAAAAGGGAAACGCGAGTATCGTGACGTGCTCGTCGAAATCGCACTGAGGTTATGGCCGGCCCGTGGTGCGGATCGATGATGCGTCGGATGAGGAAACGCGGCGCTCGTAGCAGCTGCGCCACCAAGAAAACACGCCGTTGACGTTTACGTGTGTTGTTTGCCGTCGGTACGACGTTTCTACGTTTCTAAATAACACAAGACACTCTCTTTCCCTCTTTTTTCTCTAACTATCTCTCTTCCTCCCTCGGTATGTGGTTTTTCGAACAGCGAGAAGGATGATCTTTGGAAATACGTTCAACCTTACGTTACTCGTCTCGTTTTTATCTGTCATTAATATCGACTACGTCAAAGCAATCCGTTTGAAGCTGCTCGTTAAACGCAACAAATTTAATAAATATTTTCGTATCGATTCGACCGTCGACGTTTCCACTGCCCGATTAATTTCAATGTCATTATTATTATTATTTAACCTACGAGACGGTCCCTATTTCATCGTCAATTTTATATCTTCGAACGGTATGGTGATCAAAAAGAAAAAATGAGGGAAAGTAAAGGGAGTAAAAAAAAAAAAAGAAAAAGAAAGAAAGTATAGAATGAAGAAAAAAAGAAAAAAATAAATGAATCAATAAATTTAAAAAAAGCAAGGTATACACTACGATGAAATCTTTTCGTAAAGAAACCTTTTAGAAATCCTTTATGAAAAATTGTATGCAGTATATAAAAGAGGAATGGTAAAAGTTACTACGTGTAAATTTAAAAAAGTGTTGCGTGAGCCAAAGAAAAAAAAAAAAACAACGCTGTATTATCGTACTATTGTTAAAACTTTATATAAAGCGAATAAAATTATTATTATTATTATTTTTCTGACTTTTTTTGCTTATGATACACTAGTTACGATTTTGTTATCTATTATTTGAGAAAGGCACGAAATTCGACGGACGTCGAATAACGCCTAATTAATTAATATCTGTTGCTTAATATTATCGTGTTGGCAAGTACGAGTTTATTGTTATCGTATTATACTTAATCATATTATCCGGCTATCGTCGAAAAAGGCGAACCAACCAGCCGGAGAACTTCCGTTCTAACGTACATAATATTTATATATATATATTTATCCCATTCCTATGTCCGTTCTTATCGTCACATTTTTATTTCTCAAGGACTCTCAGCGTAACTCACTCGGTGATATAATCGAATTAGTTTCATTATATTTTTCATAATGGATTAAAAGGGCAATCGTCAAATAATTTCATACCATTTATCGTTAATATCCCGATTAGATCGATTATCATTGAATAATCGTTCATTATTTCGCACGTTCAAATTTCCGACTTCAATTCCTTCCTCGTCCTCTTGTCCAAATAAGTTATCTGTAAACACAATTGGAATAATGATTATTCTCTTAATTTTTTTTCTTTCCCCCCTTTTTCTTTTTTCTTTTTTACACTTACGAAATATAATCCCAATGTTAATATCCGCGTTACGTCGTATAAAAAAACAAAAAAAAAAAAAAAGAAAGAATATGTAAATCCGACATATTTGTCATACCTTGACCATGGACATCTCGAAACATATCGTATTGTATTCGTATATGAAAGTAACCGGGTATGTGCCGCTTAAAAATATGTACAACCATTCTGCAACGACACTTACATTATGTAAGAACCAATTATTACCCTTTCTGGTCCATTTATTATAATCCGTATCTAAAATCCAATATATATATATATATGTATTATTCAAATGTCGATGGTATCAGACTCGTAATTGTATTGATCATTCGATTAAATTATTTACGAACCATTGAATTGCGAGTACGCGATTGCACCAGGTATCAAAATTAATATAAGTAATATAATCAATATTATCGTTAAGATTATTCGTAAGTTATAAATATAGCTATCGGAGACAATACCGATCATCCTTTTAGTGATCTTATCCTGTGAAAAAGAAAACATACAAAGAGAAAGAGAAAAAGAGAGAGAGAGAGAGAGAGAGAGAGAGAGAGAGAGAGAAAAGTAGATATAAAATTTACGTGACTCATTGAAAAATTATTCGATGTGACGTTTAATCAAGTTGTTCAATTCAGATCTTAAATAAACCATCAAGATATTATAACTATAACGTATCCGTTATCTAAAAATATATATCTATATATCTGTAAGATATATATATATATTTTTTTTTTTAGAGTATTCACATTAATTGAAATTTAAGTAAACATACGTAAAGTTCGTATATATCTATGTTTGTTATTTCTATTCGCGTTTAGATACATTGGTAAAGTATTTGCTGTAACATCATGCGACACCATAGAGACATATATGTATATATACTACCACTAACCTGAGTAATCGTGTAGCCAAATACACCAAGAAAAAGTAACGATACACCGATATAATGGAAAACATAGCAGGGTTGGACAATTGGAAAGTTACCAAGTATACTGGAACCCATAACGATGGCTGAACCGAATAAAGTAGATATATTGGTGAATTTCTTTGTTATCACATTTTCGCCCCTATCCCGTATAAATTGAAGTAATACAAGGTGTCTCAGGAACACGGCTATACCGACTGACGATAAAAAAAAAAAAAAAAAAAAGGAAAAGAAAACGTACAATATAAGAGAATCAACCCAAACTGAAATGAATATATTAATGGATCGACAAATGTCAATTGATTTACCAAACAATGCGACCAAGTTCACGATCTGCGCGAAAAAACTTGTCTCGGGAAAATAATAAGCTGCTTCGGATATATACATGTATCGTAATTCTGTGTGATCCATGTATAAACAAAGGAAAAATCTAGAAACACAATTTTATATATATATATATATATTTCTATTGCATCAAGAATTTCTTCTTCGACGTTATAAGTTTACGATAATAGATTTTTAAACTTACGTTCCAAATGATGCAGTTAGAATGAAGACTATTATGTGATAATGTATAAGTTTCAATATAGTTTTATTCATCTCAATATTATTGCTCCTCCGAATACTAGAAATGTTATCAATACAATATAAATGGTAAGTATATAAAAAAGAAAAGAGGAAAATGAATAATAATAATTAATTAATTAATTGAATTGAATTAATTTGAAAAACGAAACAAAAGAGATAAAAGAAAAATACGGCTGATGCGAAAATTGGATCGATATATAAAAGAGAAATAAAAAAAAGGAAGGTTCAATAATGATCTAACCTGGAGACGTCGATCGGATCGTTTAAATCCTTCTTCTCTTGCAAGTAACACTTGTCTGTGGACTCTTTACAACAGTCCGTTAACGTCTGCTGAGCTTTCTGATTAATACAAGCACATAGTTTACTTATTCTATATAGATCGGAGTTATGATTAACGGATGATGATGTGTCGTGATCGCCCGTATTGGCCATTTCTATGCGTTCGAATTTCCTTCTATGTTTAAGTGTGGGTGACAAATTTGATACTTTCATCGTTCTTGCGATTTGTAATACTTCTTCTTCGAATTCCATCGAGGTTACTCGTCGAAACTAATTATTAACTGCCCGCTTAGCTTTACCGTACTATCATTTATCCCAAATGATCATTAAGTCTTCCCTTTTTTAAAGAGACGGAGAGAAAAAGAAAGAAAGAAAAAAAAAAAAAAAGAGAGAGAAACTTCTTCCCGTCGTGTTTTCTTCTACGTTAACAGAGGAAAAAGTGAGTTCGTATTAAAAATTAACGCAACGCAATTATTCGAACTCGAGCGTTTGCTTTTACGGCAACCGTAACTGTACGAACCCGGTCAACGATATATTTTGTTGGACTGTCTTTAAAAGTTTACCTCCACTATCGCGAACAATTTTCTTAAAGCAATTGTAAGAATTGCGAGTACTTTGAAAGAATAATTATCGAGACGTTTTATGCGTCATTAATATATAAATTATCTTTTACGTCCTTAGTATTGGCGATAAGGTATTTTGTTTAAGATACGTCAATTTCTTCGTGTTTTTAAACACGTTTATATTTATCGTATCATAGTTATATGATATTTAATATTTTTCGAATAAATCATTACGAGCTTACGGGTTTTCAATAAATTCTTATTATTGCGAAAGTATAAATGGGGGAGAAAACGAGGTTGAACGATCCGTCAATTATTGCATGAGAACACATATTTTTTTATAACAACTAAATTCGTAATACAGCGTTTTACACAAAGTTTCTTCGAGGTCTCCCCCCCCTTTTACAAATATTTCGTCCGATATACGTAAACGCGTACATTTTATCATCGAATACGGTTAAACATTTTTAAAAAGGTCTTATCGACCTTTTTAACTATCTCGTAGATATCGTAATGGTTGTTCCTTTTGTTCCTTCTCCTCTTCTCTCTACTTTTTTTTTCTATCTTTTTTTTTTTTTCTCGTAAAGTTACTTTTGCATGACGAGACAGTTTTCATTGGGTTATAAAATTTTTGTTATTGCGAAAATGAAAAGGAACGAAGAGTTAAAAAGATGGAGAGGAATTGTTTAAAAACCATTGTATATAAATTCAACATTATATATATATAATGTCGAATAAGACGATAGAGATATTTCAGACAAATGTAGCCTATCACCAGGGGGCGCAGAGGAGTTTTTTTTTCCAACAGAATTTGGACGTTTTGTCGTTGGATGGCGCTCTAGTCTCGTATACTATCGATACAATCGAAGTGAAAAATCGCGCGTTTTTGAACGATCCCGATCAAACATTTTCTCACAAATGACGAACGTTCAAAAAACGCGTACGGAATCGATCGTTCAATTAATGATTACCTCGAGGGAGACCCATTAGCGAACGTTAACGACGAAATCGGCCATTATTTTTCGTTTAACACATTATTACGGCATAAGCGTATTTGGAAATATCGACAATTTTAGCGTAATCATTCCTGTTGCAGTACGCACGCACACACGCACACACACACGCGTACAAATACACACAATCACGTAACTATGAATTTTTCTACTATACTTCAGCCGTTCATCTTGAACAAGCTGAATTGTACTCGGCATACGTATATGATCGTTTACACACATGGCACCTATTATTTTTATACTTTATATTCAATCTAACCATAAATATCACGATAAATAAATAGATACGTACCTAGATTATTATCTCTTGAGTTTTTCATTACTATTTGTTCGCGAACATTTACGTTACATTTTGCGGTATAGTAATAATAATATTAATAATAATAATATTAATAATAATAATAATAATATATAATCACGTTTCTTTTTCATTAGAACATATTATATTATATATATATATTTTTTTTTTATAATTATATATATATATATCGTATTATCTCAATAATCGCATAGATCTTTCGATCGCGTAGACTAGTTTGAAAATCCTTTATAGCTAGCGTGCCTACGTATTAAGCGCTATTTCGTAAGACCTATTAATAACATTTCAAAAATCTTCCTTGATGTAACTTTTATAAATCGGAAAAGTATAATATGTTTGCGTCGACAGTGGTTGCGTATTATCCTTTCTTCTTTCTTTCATTTCTTCGTTTTTTTTGTTCTTTTTTTTTTTTTTTTTGAATCCACGATGGACGGAGCGTGTTTCCGTGTTTCATCTTTCTCTTTTTTTCTTTCTCTCTCTCTCGCCGATAGCCGACGTTATTGTCCTTAATTACGTCGCGAATTCGAACGTCGCGATTGGATTTTCTTTTCTCTCTTTTTTTTTTGCTCGAGACGATCAACGTTTACGATCACTTTCTTTATTTTCTCTTTCTCTCTCTCTCTCTCTCTTTATTTTTTTTTTTTATTTTTATCGCTTAATACTAAATTTACTAGCGTATAAACGTGTACAATAAGAGGAGAAGGAAGAAGCTAATCATCGATTTATCGTACGTTTATATCGGAAAAGGCAGTGCTGCGATCGAACTGTTAAAATTTAAAAAAAAGAAATAGGAAAAAAAAAGAAAAAAAAATTACCACGATATCCATTCTTTTTACTCTTTTCATTTTCGTTTGTTCTGTTCTTTGCCGTAGTCGTCGTTGCCGTTGTTATTTTTCATTGTTTTTTTTCTTTTTTTTTTTTTTTAAATTATCCTTGTCCCTTCGTCTCGAGTAGATCATATTTCTTTCGCGACCATCACCACCATATCATCATCGTCATCATCGTCATCGTCATCAACGTTATTATTATAAACGAGTCGAAATCGTCCCGTACAAAAGATCCGTTCACGTTTCGCCATTACCAAATTATCCTCTTCCTTTCCAGGCTTAATTTTTCGTTCTCCATCCTTCTTTCTTTTCATTTCTTTTTTATTCTTTTTTTATTTTTTTTTTTTTTTACGTCGAACGCGAGAAACCGTTTTTTTGTTCGTTGTTGAAATTACGCACTCGCCTCGTCAATGACCGTAATCTTTCGATTATTAGCGTTCCCTTGCTGGCCATCAAGGTGCCACTTGGCCGCGTTCGTTTCGTTCGAATCTTCCTCCTGAATCGGCGAGTTCCCTGCCGCGACCGCATTAGTTCCAATAGTTTGTTGACCAGAAACGTTCGTTTGTCCGGGCTTCGATCGTGCCAAGGACCACCTGCGACCACGACGGTCCATAATAATCGGCATCTCGGCAATCAGATTGTTCTCAAACTCCGAGAGCATGAGATAGTTCTCAACCTTGTTGCACGAGGTTATACAATCGCCTATATAATCCAAATCATCGAGTAGATTATCCGGTAGATCCATATCGGCTATACCCTCCTCGGAAATACACGTAAGTTCGGGCTTCTCTGCTCCCAATGCGTCTATCATGTCGCCTGATCGAAGAGAAAAAAACAAACAAACAAACAAACAAATAAATAAATAAGAACGAAGAATAAAACGAGAAAGTAACAGTATCACCTATGACCTTACGAATTCGTTCGAACTTATATTATTAACCGTTTCGAAGAAAACTACGGGGCTCGAGTTATACTTCAAAGTTAAATTTCTTTTTAATTTATCGGATAAGACTATTTTCTTTCTTTTTTTGGTCGTAAAGAAAATATGTATATATTATTTTTTGTCTTTGTTCTTTTTATTGAAATATTTACCAGGTGCCGGGCCGAGTTCGGCTCCAAGAACAAGTGCAGCAGCGGCCGCGCCAGCAGCTGCCACGTGTGTACCATCGTTTTCGGGTTCCTGACTGAATGAGGGTCTACGTTGTTGTGGACAATTACCAAGAACGCATAAATGCTTGCAACCGTTTGCCCTGGTATGTTTGTGCCTCGATAGGTTTCGCCTGTGGAGATCTATGAAGAATAACGTAAAACTGCCGACCAAAACGCAGGTCGAACTGAAGTAATAACCAGCTTTACCACCACAGCCCACGTTTATGTATCCTAAAAAATAAAAAAAAAAAAATAAAAAAAAAAATAAAAAAATAAATTAATAAAAAATTATATATATGTATGTGTATATATGTATCGTCGGTACGATTGGAAATACATCAAAATTATTTATATCGTTTTATATTCGAACGATAATAAATATTTTCGATAAACAAGAGACTCGATTAGACTCGAATCGATTCGTCTATCGTTGATTTTAATTATTACCAGAAATTGGCACGCCAATGGCGATCGGTATTGCCTGAGAGCATTGAACGAAGCCCCAAGTTCTGGCAAAGTTCCTTGCTCTTACCCTCTCGTACGTATACATCTTAAGACTGTAATGATAGCCACCACAAAAGATCCCTGAAAGAAGAAAATTACCATATTATACCACGTAAATGGGATTCCAATATGGTGTCGGTATTAAGCTCTAAAGAACGGAGGAATAATCATAGACGATAATAATGAATTTTATTTTCAGTTTTTTTTTTTTCTGAAAAAAATAAAAAAAAAAAAAAAAAGAAAAGAACACTGATCATTCGATCGAGGTGTTTAACTCGCGAAAGAGAAATGAATAAAGAAATAATTACTTGGTGAAAGAAAGGGATAAGATTTTGAGTGAGTTTACGATCAATTTGTAAAAGTTTCTCTTATTTCTTCTTTTTATTTTTTTTCGCATATCGCGTTTGAAAGTCTCGAATGAAAAGTGAAAAAAAAAAAAGTGTAAAGACCGAGTAAAATTATTCCCGGATGATTAATACCGTAAATCCACGTGAACATAACGTATCCATGATAATTTCCTTGAACGGCGGTGAGAGCAAGAATGCATAGCCCGCATACGAATACGGCTGCCTGGGTGAGATACTGCCTTGCAATTCTGCACTCGACGTTCCGATGAACGACCAAAAGACCGAAGGCCACGCAGCCAAGTGTCCAAGCCAATCCGAGATAGGCTTGTAAGAGGACAACGGTGTCTCCAAGGCCCTCCTCCTCCGCCTGATGCGCCTACGTATTCGTAGAGAGCAAAAAAAAAAAAAAAAAAAAAAAAGAAAAAAATATCGATTGTTTATCATTCGTCGTGAAAAACCTAAACGAAACGTAATATAATAATAATAATAAGAAATATCAACATCTCGTAATATTTTTATTTTAACCAGATAAAAAATCGGCGTGTTTATTCCAAATGCCGATATCCCGGTTGAAACCAACAATATCCTAACGGTTTTACTTTTGAGAGTGCTAAAGTCAAAGAATGCCGGCCTATCGTCGGCCTTATTCTTGTCCTTTATCTTTCTCTTTTGATTCTTCAAATGTAATATAGCCCGACGTTGAGGATGATAAAGGGAGGCGCTCCGATAAAACGTTCCCAGTATGAACGTTAGGAAAACTACGCCGGTAACCGCTTGGAGACCCAATCGCCAACCGATCTTGCTGAAAATACGATTTTCGTTCCATCGTCTCGTTATTTACAACAAAAAAAAAAAAAAAGTAAATAAAAATTAAGTTTTTAGAACATATAAATGAAAAAACAAATTCACCTAATGGCACCCTTTATGAAGGCCGACATGACCGCTATACCCAAACCACTTCCGGACACTATGAAGATCTCAACGAGTTCTCTTCTTCGTTTGAAATATTGCGCTACCATCAGCGTACTGCAATCCCTTGTCATACTCACGCCTATTCCTGTTAATGTTCCAATTTCAAAATGGAAGAAAAGAAAAAAGAAAAAAAAAAGAAGAAGAGGATTAATAAATGAACGAACGAATGAATGAATGTATGTATGTATGTATGAATAAAAATTCTCTTTTCTGTCTGCCATTTTTTTTTTGTTTTAAAGTACAATCGTTCTTTTCAAATAATAATAATAATAATAATAACAACAATAACAATAATAATAATAATAGTAATAGTAATAAGACATTGACCGATCGAAATTGTTTAAATAAATAAATAAAGAAATACAAGATAAATAAATAAATAAATAAATAAATAAAATAACAATCGTCATTATTGTCAGAGATTGATTAATGTTAATTCGAAAACTTTCGGGAACGTTCACATTAAAGCTGCGTGATGGTCATCCTCTTTTGCTGCTTAATTTGTTATAAGATTCATTTACTCACTCACCCACCATGGTACCATAACTGAAGAACAATTGATGAAATTGCGAGGCGAAGGACGTGAAGAGGCAACCGAGTGCCGTAACGAGGCCACCCAATACGGCCGTAACTCTGGTGCTTTTTCTTCTACAGAAGGCTATCGTAACTGGTGACACAAGCAAGGCCACGCCAGTCGACATGGCACCTAACCATCCTACCAAGAGAAAATCAATTTTGATTATTTTCCTACGTATTTGATAATAATCATCAATCGATCGATAAAACGATAACGACTAATCAGTTTTTTTTTCCTTCTTCTTCTTCATCTTCTTCTTTTTTTTTTTTTTTAACACGCGAGATGAAACACAACTTCGTATATTGATAATAAAAATAATAATAATAATAATAATAAGGATGAAATAAAAAAGAATGGAATAAAAGGATGGAGGAACAAAAATAAAAAAAACCTAAACAAATAAATGAATAAATGAATAAATAAATAAATAAATAAATACGAATTCGAAAATATTTGAGAATTAGAATAGGGACGTAGAAATTCAATAATTTATTCACAGTCGATCTACATATACTTGTGCGTACAAATGCATATAAATGCATACACATGAACTTGTAATCATTATCTCGATGGGATCTCTCACAATCGATTACAAAAGTTAAACCAAATCAAACCAAAGAAAAAAAAAAAAAGAAAAAAAAAAACAAACAAAGAAAGAAACCAAATCGTAAATCGATCGTAACAAACGAGCAAACGGTTCTATGATCCGCGTTCTCGTGTCAATGATAAAATTCTAATGTACGTATTGAAACGGGATCCGAACGATATACGATGGACAATAAAAACGTCAGACGCATAAACGAGATCCGAATACACACGTGTATCTATCTAAGCGTGTACTTCTTCTCTCGTGTGCCCCAACAAAAAACTTCAAATAACTTCGATCTTTACGTTCGACTTGTTCGTTGGTTACAAACAACTTGCTTCGAAATTTTCCATTTGCCATATCGTTTTTATTTTGGAGGCCGGTGCGTCTAACGATCCTCCTCCTCCTCTCTCTCTCTCTCTTTCTCTCTCTCTCTGTCTATCTATCTATCTATCGCATTCTTATTTCTAATCTGTCCACCTACGCATTCGTGTTCTTAATGGTAAGATTAGAAGGCTCGCTCGACTCTTCTTTTATTTTCTCTTTTCTTTTTCTTTGTTTCCTTTTAACTTCAAGATCGGATTTTATTCTTCGTTCGAAACAACAGTCGTAAAGATCCAATCAAGCTTCTTTTTCGTTTTTTTTCATCTCTCTCTCTCTCTCTCTTTCCTCTATTTTTAGGGTTTCGAAATGAAAAACCAATCACGGTTTTGCAATGTGGATAAGAAAAAAAAGAGGAAGAGAGAGACAAAAAAAATAAAGGAATACTTATAAAGACAGAGGGATGGATACGGAAACCGAAAAAGAAAAGAAAAGAAAAAGAAAAAAAGAAAACATGCCGAACCATGAAGATATCGTATCGAAAATATGGTCTCTTTTATTCTATCGGACTTCTTAGACGAAACGCATTTGCATTTCTTTTACCACCAAGCTCCTTATACCACCGAAAGCGGCCCAAGGGGGTTGAAGAGAGAGAGAGAGAGAGAGAGAGAGAGAGAGAGAGAGAGAGAGAGAGAGAGAAAGGAAGAAAAGAACTTGCTGTATTTCGATCCTGTCAGGAGATATAACGGTTAAAGTTGGAAAGAGAGTTTGTCGAGGGGAGGATATGTTACAGAGAGAGAGAGAGAGAGAGAGAGAGAGAGAGAGAGAGAGAGAGAGAGAGAGTATGGAAAATGGGGGGCTGAACTGAGATTCGAGCTACGCTTCATACGTATTTGTAGGAAAACGTCCAAAACAAAATGCCCTCTTCCTCTTCCACCTCTTTGTCCATCTTCATTGGTCAGAATCGAAATCCTTTATCGGAAATTCTGAGAGAGAGAGAGAGAGAGAGAGTGTGTGTGTGTGTGTGTGTGTGTTCGAACAGTTTCATCCTCTTTTCCTTTTCATTCTCTTCTCATAGGAATGAGAAGGGAGGAAATAAGACGGAGAGTGAGTGAGAGAAAAAGAGAGAAAATGAAATACTTCGGTTTTGTTGCGTCTTGCTTAAAGCTATGCTGGATGAGAGGGAGAGTGCTTGCTTGCGCTTCTTCGAGAATTTCTACGTGCGGGTCAATGAACCCTATCTTCTCAGAACGTTTCTCGTGCCAACTAGTAGTAACAGGACACCAACTTTCGTAAGAAGTTCGCAAGGAATCTCTTTAGCGAGTTTATTCATAAGATAGATAGATAGAGAGAGAGAGGGAGTAAGAATAGTTTAATCTCCTTAATACGACGACTTTCAAACATCACTTTTCTTCGACTGTGAACTTCAACGTTCCGTGAGAAAGTTTCGATCTTTCACTTTGCGAAATAAATCTAATATGTAATCAATTCCTGCGAATAGATAACACTTCGTACACCGTTGATGATTGTGACGTCGAGCGTATGTCAATTGGTAAGAAAAAAAATTTTTTTCAAGCCCCTAACGACAGGCAACCTGGGCGTACACGTACGTAACAAAGTGTAATATCATCGCAGGGGCTTATCAAAAGAAAATTTATATTACCGATGGACGATGATCGAGATCGAATTTATTCGACGTGATATTTTAAATGTTGCATACTTCAAGGGGCTATATTAATTACGAATAAGTATTATTTATTAACAAATGCTTCTTTTCTTTTGAGTTAAATAACGAAATAATAATTCATATTTAATACAATACATTATAAATATATATATATATATATATATATATATATATATTTATATATATATTCATGATATTACGGAATGTTTGTGATTCGAAATGAAAGAATTTATCTCGATTTTTGCATGCTCGAGTGATCTCCAATGGATAAAACCTACCTACGTTAAGTAAGGGCTGTCGAAATCGTTTTGTTCCATCGAGTATCAACCAGACGCCAACGGCACCATGAATTCCCGTAGCGAGAATCTGCACCATTACGCCGGTCACAACGATGACCCAACCCCAACCACTCTCAGGATAGTAATGTTGCTTTATAGTATACCTGATGATATATATATATATATATATATATATATATATATATATATATATATATATCTACACACACGTATATTTACATATGTTGAACGAAAAGAGAGTAACTCTCTCGACAAAATATCTTCTCACGAAGGCGTACGAAAAACATTGCGAATATTCTCGTTTACACGCGACTACTTCTCGTTATCATAACGACGTGACTTTCCTTTCATCGTAACGAGAGCGAATATACGATGCGTTTACAGACAAAAAAAAAACCCCCGTGCTAGGCGATTAACATAATTCTTTCGAAACTCGACCGACACGTTTCGAAGACGTACTTTGAATCCTAACGAGATATTTGTCGGCTCGTTTGACGTTCCGCGTTCTACGACGATGGTTAGTAGGTAATAGTAACATTATAATATTTCTTTCTTTTTTTTTTTCTTTTTTTCTTTTCGTAAAAAGTATCGCGAACATAATATAATACCATTATCTCTTTACAACCGATTTGTATTACTATTATTTCAAGAGTAGTTCGTTATGAAATCCAATTTATTAGAAAAACTGTGCGAACCATACCGTTGCAATCTTTTTTCTTTTCCCCCGATACGTTAAAAACGACGAGATATTAAATAAAAAAACAAAATAAAAAATCAGGATAGTATCTTGTTTCGTTTGAAATAAAAACTTTTTTTTCTTTTTTTTCTTTCTCTCTCTTTCCTTCGATTGAACGTATCGATCATTTCGAGCTCGATTATCGCTCAAATTTTTTTTCCCCCTCGTCGAAGATCGTTCGTCGTATCGTATTCAATTTCTAGATTAGATCAATCGACGGGAACGAATGTAAGTATCGAATTTAAACGATAAGGGATTATTAATGATTATATATATATATATCGGACCTGGGATCGCGATTAGGGTCACCGTCGATCCCAACAACCACCCCTTTGACCTCGTCGCGAGCTGGCAAACAGGCGATACCATCGCACTCTCCTGAGAACGATTGTTCACCGAGTTCACCTGAAGTAGCGACCCCGCTGTCCTCGTAAGCGGGACTTTGAAGGACGACGATATCCTTTCGCGTACGTTCACGAGTCTTCATCCCTCGCGACGATAACCCTTCTTCTCGTGACACATCGTTCGTTCACGTCGATCCTTTTACCCCGTCAATCTCCCTCCTACCTCCTAGATCCATCAATTCAGATATTCAAAATTCTATTTCGTTCTCCGTTCCCCCTATAACGTAAACGTTACGGTCACGTTATTATCAACTAACATTTGTCATTCACGATTTTGACGATTCTTATACGTAATATACGATGAAAAATTTCTTACACAACCGTCAACACCCCTCCTACCCCAACCCCCCTCGTAATAACGTTATCTAATATCGTGACATTTATTTTTCCTTCTTTCACGTTTTTTTTGAAAATTGTTCTTTCCTTTGAAATTATCCATACGTACAAGAGCTTTCATTTAATTATCGTATAATAGAAAAAAAAAAAAAAAATAAATAAAAGAAAAAAATGAATCGTAAGCTCAGTATTTATAGCGAAAATTTTCTTTTATATCGCGTATCTAATTTATCGTTCGAGTATAACGAAGAACAAAACGTTATTTATAAAATATTATTTATGAAATATTATTTATAATACAAACGTAAATGTATTATGTATATATATATATATATATATATATATATATATATATATATATATATACACACATATGTGTATATATAAATACACGTTTCGTTTACTATTTCTATCTCAAGGAAATAACACAAATATTATCGTAGAGTTTACGACACAGAGCTCTAGGAGGAGGCTACGCGTGTTCTTTTTCCTTCCTCTCTCTTCTTTTTTTCTCGTTTCTTTTTTCGCGTGACAAGTTTCTCGTTTTCTTACGCTCGGATGGTCATGCATTATGGTAAAAGCTGGGCAAACAGTGAAACGAGAGGAAAAGGAGGATCGGAAGAGAGGGACACACGCGCGTTAAGGAAGTAAGTAAGGAGACGGAAGGAAGCAAACGAAAAACAAAAAAAAAAGAAAAAGAAAAGAAAAAAAACAAAATAAAAGGAAATGAAAAGCTGTTTTGCGCTTACGACTTACACCGTTCTCCGTGTATTTGATTCTTTCTATACCAACGAAATATTGCGAATAGGAAACTATCCGTGACTAGGAAACGTTTTACGCGATCATCTCCCGTCTCATGGAGATAATAATAATGTCAACCATTTTATCGGACAATTTATTGTTTCATTTTCCTGTTTCTTTTTTGTTTCTTTCTTTCTTTCTTTCTTCTTCTTCTTTTCCTCTTATTTCTCTTTTTTCTTTCTCCTCTTATATCGACGTTAAGAACTATTGCAAATTTAAACGTTATCGAATTGATAATATTTGCAAAAAAATGAAATAAAGAAATTACTTCAATCGATAGAAAATTACTAATGATTCGTACAGAGATTTAGTAAAGATCGATCGATCGATTTCTAACCATAATCACAATGAAAAATTTAAATATCGTCGAAGAACTTTCGTCGGCTCGTTAGATCGTAAAAAATATCACCCAAGTCGTTAGAATATAATTCGATTATGTCAAAAATTGATAAGATCCTTATTCATTCTAATTTTTCTCGATGAAAATCGTTAAGTAACATTTTACGACTCGTTCGACATCGTTGAAAACAATATCAAAGCGATGTTATAGATCTTATACAGAAAATTGATATCTCGATCGATCTTTGTACGGAAGAACGAATGAAAATAAAAATTTCTAAATGATTCGAATCATCGTGGATCCTTCGTCGGATAAATATACTAAAGATCATTCATTGACTCGTTTTATCGTAGATCACTCGAATATACAATTAAATGTATTAAAAATACCTATGTATATATGATTCTTTTGTTTTTCTATGTCTAAAAAAAAACCCTACAAAATAATTTAGAAAAATAAAAAAATAAAAAAATTAAAGAAAAAAAACGAGCAATCCCCTTTACAAATGTTATGATTATGATCGAAATGTTATCTCGAGGTTGGACGAGAAGAGATCAACGTGTATCAACTTAGTAAAGATCGCACCGAAAAATCCCGTTGAAATGGAAACGAGCTCGTGTTCGGATCTACGTAGATCGTTTTAAAAACTTTAACGTGACGGAACGATCAAAAAGGGTTCGCGAAAGAATGGCAACGAAGAGAGACCGACCCGTTGCCGAACGTCGACTGGATTCACATCGAGAGGTGGATCGGAGAAGAGACGCGCGCTGAAGTAGTTTTTGAGCTTGCGTAGGGGGAAACTGATGAACCAATCCCGATCGTTCTCTGACCTCGCCACGTGTTTTCACGGTCAATCGTTTTTTAATTATGATCATGATACACGGTAAAACGACGAGCCCGATTAAATTTTTCCCTATCGCTTATTAATCGTACCTTTAATATATTTATTCGAACAAATCCACGTTTCTTTTCTTTTCTCTCTCTCTCTCTCTCTCTCTCTTTTTTTTTTTTAATTTCATAGAAGATCGAACATCTCCATTTATTAAAAATATCTGTGAGACATATATGTAACATGGTACATAAACTACCGATTACAAATTTATCTATGCGTGCATGTATATATTAATCTAGACAAATATTTTTTTCTTATACATAAGAAACTTCCGATGTATGATATTCTAATGACAAAAAAGAAATAGAGAGAAAATAAAATCTTTTTTTTTTTTTTTCGAAAAGAAAGTCTATATACGTTCGATGTCTTGTAGAAACGTTATAAAAAAAAAAAAGAAAAAAAGAACTATGAAATTTCCTGGATCATCCTGATTGAGTCTTATAACTCGTTAATTCGCACGATAAGCCGACTACCGGGTGTATCTAATTAGCCGATAATAAGTAGGGATATATGATTAGAACGCTCCTAATCTTTACGACCATTTGCTCGATCAATGAATCGTATAACCTACTTAGACTTTGGATTAGAGTGTATTTTTCCTTTTATTTACAGTAACTAATCGAGATCCTGTATATATATAATACATCGAACTTTTTAATTGGCTACAATTTTTCTTCTTCTTCTTTTTCCTTTTTATTTTTCATTCCCGTAATCTTTAATTATCTCCGTGTGTTGCCGACTTTGCTGGACGAGAGAGTCCTGCTGAAAGGCGTTGAAAGAAAAAAAATAAAAAATAAAAAATAACATGAAAAAGGGACAAAAATCAAAAACCAAAAAAGAGGAAAAAAAGAAAAAGTAAAATCACCGTCGAACGCGAAAAGGGTGGTGTGTAATCGATATTAAGTGGCCGGTTTACTCGTTCGGAGCGATAATCGAGCAATTTGAGTGCGCCGACGAGTGGAGAAGATAAAGATCGATCAAAGGAAATTACGACGGAAAGAAACAAAACAAAAAAAAAAAAAAATAAAAAAAGAATCGGGCAAATTTGACGACGATAAGCGATTTAAATTGCCTGTCGGCATGTATTTTGTAAAATTATGTAAATCGATCGAACGATCGAAATTTACCGCGAACGATTGGTAATTACGATAAGAAGCTCAGGTGTGACAAATTTGTGAGAATGAAAAGAAAAAAAAAAAAAAAAAAAAAAAAACAAAAAAAAAAAAAAATGAAAATAAAAAAAGAAAAACAAGAAAAACAGAACGAAATAGAAAAGAAAGATGAAGGGAAAGAAAGAAGAAAATATCTCTCTCGGAGGGGACAATTTTTTGGCGGATAATAATTTAAGGACGACTCTTCGTGAATCGTGCCGAGAGATACTAGAGTTTGGTGACAGAGCCGATGAAATATCGAACACTCCCATGGCAAAACTTTCCTCGATTTTGCGGTATGTGTCTACCCGCATTTCCGTCTGGAGATACGTCGATAACCGCAGACGAATAAAGTAGCAACCAAAAATCAGTAAAATATTACTTTTCAGATCGTAAAGGTATCTTTGACAAAACTCTATGGGTTCGAAAATAAATCCGTAAAAATCGATTTCCTTAAAAATAATATACAAAAAAAATATATACGTATATGTATATAAATAAATATATATATATACAAATATTGATCACTTTTATCAAAACTGTGTTATCAAATTCCTTTGTATACGTATCCTAAAGAAACAACAAGTATATCGATAAATATTACGAAATGATACGCGTCCCCGAATAGTGATTCATTCATTCATAAAAAAATATATATACAATATATATATATATATATATATATATATATATATATATATATATATATATATATATATATATATATATATAAAGGGACCACGTTACTACGCGATGTTTTTCATATATATATATATATATATATATATACATACACGAATAATATCTCCGATAATAATACTATATTTTTCGAGAAGATAGGCTAATAAAAAGTTAGTGCTTATGGAGGATCAAGACAAATCCTATTGTGCATAAATATCAACACAAATACCATATATCATTATGTTGAACGTCGACATCGATGTCTATAAAAATGTGAGAAAGAAGAAGAAAAAGAGAGAAAGAAAAAGAGTGAAAGAGAGAAAGAGAGAAAGAGAGAGAGAGAGAGAGAGAGAGAGTAACCGAAATTATTTTTATCTAAGAGTTTAGTACGTTGCAGCTGTCGAATTGAAATGGTATTATAAATCTCGCATGCTTCGTTTGTGTATATATATATATATATATATATATATATATATATATATATATATATATATATATCTTTTTCTCTCTGAGTATATGCATCTTTCTCTTTCATAAGGATCGTTTTTCTTCTCACTTAAACATTTCCAACTCCTCCTAAATTGATCACGATGTCGTGGGCTACGTCGCGACGTCTATTCTGGTCCAGCTATCTCTCGTTTCTTTCGCTCGGTTAATCCGCGAACGTTGTCGTGCCGGTGTGGATTTTAAGCATGCTAAAAAATGTCGAAAGAAACACACACACACACAGAGAAATTGGTATAAGTTAGATATACAATACTTCGAATCCGATATCACAAATTTTACTTCTATTCTCATTTTTTACTTTTCTTATTCCGTGCAAATTTGATATTTACGGAATCGCTCATACGTACGTATATTACACCACAGTACAAAAAGAACGATTTAATCAAGGATCGAAGAAAGAAAGAAAAGAAGGAAGGAAGGAAGGAATGAAGGAAGCATCGAACGAAGAAAAAAAAACGTCGTTCGATTTGATGAATGATCCCGACTATCGAACGTCCTACGCACGCCTTTTTCCCCCAAGACCAATTTCGTCAATTTCATTGGGGATTCTCGATAAATTCTTCGCAATAGTATTTCCGAGAGAAAATAATCTTACGATCGTCGGGCATTAGATCGTTCTATTTTTCTTTCAATGATCACGGATAAAACGAAAAAAAAAAAAAAAAAAAAAAAAATCTTAGAGTGAAAAAGAAAGAGAGAGGGAGAGAGAGGAAAAAGACTTCGAAACGTTTCCATCCTCTTTAATATACTCTGTTGTAGTCGCAGTGTCAAGGTCCCTCCTCCTCCCTCTGTTACGACCTCGAAAGGTGAATTCATCCCGTCAGAGATATCTTTTAACTCGAAGTTATGTAGTAAATGGCCGAGACGTAATCTCGTTCTCGTTTCGTTCTTACCAACGAAAGATACGATACGTTCTCGCGACTAAAGAACAAAATGAAAAAAAAGAAAAGAAATAATAATAATAATAATAATAATAAAAAAATACATTTCTATGAATAATTTTCTATGAATAATACATAACTTATGATACATGAGAGACGAATTTTGTCATTCTCTTCTTTTCTCGAAGCGCGATCGAGAGAAAAGATCGATGTCGAAAGCGAGATCAACTCATCTTTTATTTTCTTCTTTTTTTTGTTCTCTCTCTCTCTCTCTCTCTCTCTTCGATAAAACCTAATCGCGACAAAGAGGTCGATTCAATTACGAAGACTTTTATATAATGTAAGAATCTAGTTATAATCGAAAACAATACGTTCGCTCGTAGATCGAGATATCGACGTGGGGAGTCTCGAATCCTTCCTTGATTCGAAAGATGAACGAAAAAACGCGAGTCTCGTCGTACTCGAGACTCGTAAAACGGAAAAGGAGATAGGGTGCTCGTAACTTCCGAGGATGAACGTGAATCACTCTCGGTCAGATTGTTGGTCCTTCAAAAGTCTCTCTTTTTCTTCTCAAAAGAAAATCCTTCGTCGCAGACGCGTATTCTCACTTATTCACTATCGTAAAGATGGTAATTCTCACGGTTTTCCTTTCTTCTTCTTCTTCTTTTATCTTTTTTATTAGAGCTCTGCGAATCGTCCGTTAAATATATATATATATATATATATATATATATATATATATATATATACGGTACGGACAAAATTCATTAAGTTCAGAATCTCGTACGTATCTTTTTTCGATCTTATTGAAAATGATTACTTTCTACAATAGCAATCGTCCGAACTCGTATATTTATACAACCCACGTTTATTTATCTACGTCGACGGTCTCTCTCATCCTTCTTGATTATTTGGACGACATCGAACGATCGCCGAAATTCTGTTCTCGACGATACGATCAATTTTTACGGGGGTTTGGAGTTGTATACTAAACGCGTGCGTCGGTCTCGCGCGTGAAACTTTTATCACCGATATCTCCTTTCATCGCTCTTTCGTTATTATCGTATTCGCAATTATTCACCTTCTCCGTCCAATCGATTTAAATCGTACGATTTAAGAGACTATCGATAGATACATTTGTTTAAATTTTACGATATAAATATTATCGATTAATCGTATCACAAATTTTAATAGACGTTATAACGTTTCACGTTTACGTTCGTATTCCTTTAAAACATTCATTTTTCATTTCATCTGTTAATAAAAAATGATCGATGGATATATCCTACGCGAGTATAACTCCGAATGATAAAATCGTTAACTTACGTATATATAAATGATTATTAATAATTACCGACAGTAGATATCTCGATTTTTGTAAGTCCGTCGTCGATAAAGAGGATCCCTTTTTTTCTCTCTTTCATTAGTAGATATGTTTTATCATTACTAGATATGTAAGAACGAGCGGAAGATGTTTTATCGATCGTTATTCACGTACGTTAACGCGGGAATTATGAAGTTTCGTAATAAACGTAATGACTTTAAGAAAAATCTAAGTTACGAGAAACATTTTCTTATCTATCGAACGACGAACTTCACGAAATTTCTTTTTTTTTTTTTTTTTGTATATATATATATATCTCCCTCTTTCTAAACTTTAATCGGAGCAATATAAATTCTACGTATAAAAAGGAAGCGAAAACGAAATTGAATTCTGTAAGTTTCGTTAGCAAAGATTAATGTTAGCCTTAATGGGGTTTACCTTGAAAATAACGAGCTTAACTAATCGAAAAAGAACTACGCTTGATCACTCGTAAACAATGTTAAACGAGAACTGGAAGGGAAGATTTAAGGGGGAGATAAGTGTTCCTTGATCGTTCCTTGACATTGAGAAAGCTCGAAGAAAAATAGAGTGGGGAGACGACGACGACGACGACGACGAGGGTTTTTCTAAGGATAAATATCATATCTTTACGTTCTCGGTTGGTTGGGTTATACTTTTTATTCGAAATTTTTCTTTTTCTTCTTCTCACCGACAGAAAGGTGCCGACGGGGAGGATAAGTCGTGGCGCTTTGCTTTCGACAGAAGGCGTTGTCTGAGGGCTTGTCGATGACGAAGTGGATTCACGTCTTAGAATCCTCTTTGTTATTATATCGCGAAGATGTCGTCGTCGTCGAGTTCGTTTTCGAACTCTGTCGTACAGGTTGACGAAGAAAAAAAGGAACACGAAAAAAAAAGTCGACGAAAAGAACCGTCGAAAAACCGTCATCGTCGCTTTCTTCATTCTACTATCTCCAAAAAGATTAAAAAAAAAAAAAAAAGAAGGAATCGAAAAGCAATGAAATAAATTTCGTTGAACGAAATACACACACACACACACACACACATATATATATGTCTAACTTTTTATCTCGTTAAAATAATAAGCGAACGTGTACGTACGTATATACGTATATATATATATGTGTACTGTATTTACACACACGCACATACGTTTACATTTTTTAGAGATCGCTATGTACGATTTAAAAACGCCACTGTGAAGGATCACAAGACAAAATTCTTTACGAATTCCTTCACGCGTTCGCGTTCTTGTAACTGTCGCTTTGATTTAGATCACTTTCGTCGATCGATTTGCATGATAAATGACACGGAAGAAACGGAAATCGATCAGTTTCAACGAATGAATATGATTTATCGTTTTCTCCTTTCCTAGGATTATTTACCCGTTCTTTTTTTTCTTGTTGTTATTATTATTATTATTATTATTATTCCTATTTTGGACGCTATTAAATGACGTCGAAAATTAATTATAATAATAATAATAATAATAATAAAATGTTAAATATTAATTTCGATCACGAAAGCGCACGGTGACTTTATTAACGTTCTTATTGCCCTCTGGGCTTAGACGAGTCATTCGTTATTCGACCTTGTCATTTGGAATTTTACGCCAGTTGACATCGAATCGAAATAATTTATTTGTAACAAATCGCGAATGGAAACATGCTTTACGATCGTCATCAATACGATTTAATTAATTTATTATCGTATATTGAAATTAATGAAAATTACGAACGAGTTGAAAGCAACCGTGCTTGTTTATACGGCGATGATTCACGGTACATACGTCCCGTACGATATTAACTTACATAGAAATGAACACGCGAACGAACAATTACGTTGATGTCGCATTATCATAGCCGATTTCAATCGTAAATTATCGACGATTTTAAAAACTATCAAGGAAGGCTTCGCGATTTTTATTTACTCGCTTACCGACATAAAAAAATATCCTCTTCTCTCGGCAAAGGAACGCAACAATCCCAGGAACCAATAAAGAAAAAGCAAAGAAAAAAAAAAAAAAAAGAAAAATAAAAGAAAATAAAATAAAACTGAAGGATTTGGTGGCGGTCCTTTCTCTCCCGTACTTTATGATCCGAGATAATTGTCTTTGACGTTTGGTATCCGAAACACGACGACGAGTTTTTATACTTAACGAAAGAGAGAGTGAGAGAGAGAGAGAGAGAGAGAGAGACACGTCGGAAATGACTCTACTTGGATATATAGTAACTATGTCAGAATTACCGACGATGGTAAAAATGCGAGAGGGATGTAAGAAGAAAATTCCGGAGAGTGAATAATAGACCGACTGACTTGCTCCGACTACATTCGCTCCTGAGAACCTCTCTTCGTTGACTGACGAAAGAAAATAAACATACGAAAGTAGTAAACAAAAACGGTCTCGCCCTTCCAAAGTTCTCTCATAGTAGGTTAACGTAAACTAAACTTCGACGAAATGTTTTTATCGTATTATAATACAACTGTCATCTCGATCCTAGATCTCGAATTTACAGATGTAGCGCGCGTTCCAATCGATTTATCGAACATATTGAAAAATATATTTTCAATCATTGTCATCGGATAATTATTGCGATTTCCACGTATCGTACGATCTGATTACGATATTGTTTGTCGTCGAGAGAAAAGTTTAATTAGGACGGGTATGAAATATAAATGATGATGATGATGATTTTAATGTAATTAATGACGATGTTCTATTTCGACATGATACGATATAATATCGTGCGTTAGATTTCATCAATTTAATATACGATGATATTTAAAATTATTTAATGATAACATTTCAGTATTGAAGACGAGAGAAAAAAAATCTTGTTATATCGAAGATAACACACATATATATATCGATTGACGCGTATGCAATATATCGATGTACGAAGTTCGAGAAGGAAAAAAGAAGAAAAAAAAAGGAATGAAACAACGAGAAGGCAACAAAAAAAGAAGAATTCATGACAAATAAATCTTCATTAGGTGTGTGCGTGAGAGAGAGAGTGAGAGAGAGAAAGAGGACGAAAACGTTTTCATAGGTGCACACACGTCTATGGCGCCCTAATGATCGAAGCTAACGTTCGCGCGCTTGACAAATCGTTTTTTTTTTCCTTTCGTGCCCTCGGGAGATGCGCATACCTGTGCGAACTAGTGAGATCCATGGATCGTTGGATCATTGAAACGATACGTTAGTATGTACTACACAGGCAACTCCGTTCGAGTATCGTCGAGACTCCCATTGTGTTTCCCTTCCTCATAAATTACAACCGATTGAGTAAGTCCTTCCTGTGATTTTCTTTTCTTTATGTATCTGTATATATATATACTTCTTTTTTTTCTTTTTATTTGACGTCGACCGGCCATTTCTAAGTATAATTTTATTCCTTTATAACCGAGTCCTTATAGGATAAAAGGATTTATTATATCGTCAGGATTGGTAAGGATTTTATTTTAATTATCCTGTTAGCGAGCGCTCACGCGTTAATACTTATTATTTACGAAAAATAATGATAAAACGAACGATCGTATACCGATTTATTATCTAATATATTAATTTGATTAAAAGATAGCTTATTAAATTTATTTACCTTCGTATTATTATCATAATAATTTATTATTATTATTATTACTATTGTTTTACAATCATATACCAGGGCAGTATTTTGAAAACCTACGAAATGTGACAAAAAAAAAAAAAAAAAGGTGACACGACGACATTGCCCGTATCATTATATCATTAATTAATTACTTTTATTATCTGTCTGTTTGTTTTCTCTTTTACTTTCTTTCTTTTTTTTTTTTTTTTTTTTTGAAACGCTCGTTACAATAATTACGAAATATCAAAATTTACCAGATACCATTCGTTTACCGGTCCGAGAAAATTACACTGTGCGCCTGGTTAATACGATTCTCTTTAAAACGTAATTACCCTCATGCCGTATCCTGAAATCAATTAGCGCCACAATTATCGGAGTAACTTTACCGCACGTGTGCGTTACCTAAACGAAATTAAGGTGACGCGAAAAGTGCTCTTTCGGGCTTGGCCACGTCGTCGTTTATGTAAGAAGAGAGGAGGATACTTGACGGTGCAACGAAACGAAAAGATATATAACACTCGACTACCTGAGATATAAAGTGGGTAAAGTAAGTATGGTAGGATGGTTATTGAACGACACCCACCATTTATGGCACGTACTTAAAAGAGACATATAATAAACTTTAAACTTAAACAAGAAAAACCAAAACGGGTAAGGAAAACGTCCGAGAGAGAGAGAGAGAGAGAGAGAGAGAGAGAGAAAGAAGGAAAACGAATTTCTTAAGAAAGAAATGAATGTAATGAAGAAAGGAACTCTTTTTTTTTTCTTTTTATTTTTTTCAAATCGATTAAAGAAAATAATGAACAAAAAAGAGAAAGAAGACATTTTAACCTTTAAAAGTAAGATGCACGGATTCATAATTACAACATATCGATGCGTTTAATATATTTGTTTTTCTGTTATTTTGTTTTTTTTTTTTTTTAATTTTGCGAAAGAAAAAAATTCCCGTAATATGATCGTCTCTCATTACTTTCAAACTTTCTTACTATTTTTACATAAATAAATCGTGAATCGGTATGTTAACGATATATTTTATTTTTTTTTTTTGTATACGTACTTATATCGAATCGTTAATTAAAAGATTGTAAAAGATCGTTTCGTATTGATCGTTCGAATTTCTTGAAAGGAAAAAAGGAAGATGGAAGAAACAACGATTATATACGATTTGGTTTCTCGACATTATTAGAAACGTTAGATAGATATATTGGTGTTTCGAGGAAACTCTTAGATATTTTCCATTGAAGGGAACGATGCTCGATCGCGATTAGACAGATTTACGAAGGCTTACTCGGTGGGTTGTGTTAGACGTTCATAGTACTGCCGACGATAGTAAAAAAAAAAGCAGACGACGACGGTTATTGCGTTAGAGAAAAAGTAAAAGCTGTCGTTTCTTTTCTTTTTTTATTTTACGATATATCCACGAAATTCAAATGGGATACTATTTTCCAATTATCGTACGTAGAATTACCCTAACGGTCTATCTTTTAGCGCACGCCTACGATTACAATTTCGACGAGTTTATCGAACTTCATCGGGGACATTAGAGACCGAGAACTATCGAGAATAAATTCAATCGAGAGTTTTCTCGTCGGTTATATCGAAACCAACCAACCAACGCGGGCATATCAATCTCTGGAACATTTCCAAGAACAATTCGTTGACTTTAGAAATTCACGATGACCGTAGCGATGATCTACACAACCAGCTAAGATCGGTGATCGTTAATAAAATCGTTCTCCACTTTGCCGACTTTTGGCTCAACGTTAAGTTAAATTCCTCGTATATTTCTCACTCGAATAACATCTATATTATCGGTACGCGTTTTTTCTTTTTATTTATTTTTTTTTTTTTTTTATATATATCGTTCGAAATTACATACGAAACGTTGGAGTTAGACGTGAATAATTCGATCGGTTTTTCGTTCATTAAGAAAAAAAAAAAAAAAAAAAATATATATCTACGCGTTTCGCAATATTCTTTTCTCTCGCCACTTTTTAACATTCGAGACAAACGAAATATTTTTTTTTCTCAACAACGAATCGACAAAATTAATTCAACGTAATTGAATTGGAATATATCGTCGATCGATTAAATTCTCGTATACGAATTTTTACGACGGTCGAATGTATACTTCCATTCATATCCCGATGGATATCCTTGTAAAAATATTAATAATTATTTAACCGACGTTATCGTCGATCGAATCGAAGGAATTCATTGAACCTCGCGTGTATACGACTTCTTCTTTTTTTTTTGTTATACGATCGCAACGAAAATTTCTCGTGATTCGTCGCATTGTGTACGATAAAGTTACCGAGATAATTTTTCTAAGAGTAAAAAAAAAAAACAAAAACGCTTGGTGGAACCACGCTTTTAAGGTGGCCGCAAATATACGATGTAAAAGCACCCCAACCAGTGGGAGAGGAGGAGGAGGATCGATGCTGAGGAAGAAACGAGGCGAAACCCGGGATCTATGGTTTTCGATGCAGGCCGTTGCAGCATATATATATATATATATATATATATATATATATATATATATACACATAAAACAGAGAGAAACACGGGCGTACAACTTACGTTTACCGATCGTAACGAAGTCAACTTTATAGGAGAGACGAGAGCCAAGAGAGAGAGATAGAGAGAACGTAAACACGTTCTTTATCCAGATATAGCTGCTAATACTCTATCGATCTTTGTCGCACATCCGAAACTTTATTCATATTTCTATTTTAGTAATTTCTTTTTTCTTCTTTATCCCTTTTTTTTTTTTTACTCTTTCCTCGCCAGTTTATAACAGCAATACCGTATTCAATTTTATTGTCAAATTCCATTTACTCAAAGAGATAGAGAGAGAGAGAGAGAGAGAGAGAGAAAGAGAGGGGATTAAAATAAATATTATCGCGACGTTCATGAAGATCTAAATCTAAGGAGCAGCTCTCTAATCTAATTAAAGTTTTCACGCTAGCCTCTTTAAAGTGTGGTTTATCGTTATAGTACGTTCCTTCTAATTGACGATAAATCTTTCCTTTCTCTTCTTACGTTTTTTTTTTATTTTTTATTTCTATTTATTTACTTTTTTATTTTTATTTTTTTCAAGAAAACCATACGGACTAATCGCGTAGACTGACAAAATTTTCCTGTCGATGATTTAAACGCATGGGGTGGACGAGAGTTAGAGGGATGTTACGAGGAACGAGAACGGATTAGAGGTCCTTAGATTTCTCTTCTATCGAAAAATATTCCCTCCTCCACCCCGAACGGAAGAAAAGATAGAAAAAAAAAAATACGAAAAAAAAAAAAATAGATTCGAACGATTGATAAAGGAAGGATCCACGTTCGTCCCCCACCCTCCCCTCGCCCCTCGTGTACCATCGAACACACACAAAGAGGAGGAGGAGGAGGAGGAGAATGGGTGGGTGGGTGGTTTTGTGGGTTTGTGTCCGACTTGCGAGAGACTTTTAGATTCTTCGAAAAGATCCGAGGACCGCGTGTATCCACGTTTGTTAACGTTCGTGACACAGCTGTGTGCGGGCTCCCGCCATAGGAGACTTTGATAAAATCCACCAGCAATCCTCTTACCTAAGAAAGAATCTTCCTTTTCTCTCGCAAAAAGATCTTTAGACCATACCTAGACCTACCTACTCCCACTACTATTACTAACACAAACACAAACACAAACACAACCACGTTCGTCTCTACCACCAACCCTTAAAGTCCACCACCTTCAACCCCAACCCACAACTCTCTCTCTTTCTTCCTTTCATTTCATTTTTTTTCGTACATTCTCTTACTTTTTATCTACACAAGAGGTACAATAATCCTCTCTCTCTCTCTCTCTCTCTCTCTCTCTCTCTCTCTCTCTCTCTCTCTCTCTCTCTAGTCAGGGAAAGAAAGTTTCGAGGTGTCTAGTCGGCTTGATAGGACACACCAAACACGTTCCCCCTCCCCCGTACACCCTCCCAACCCCCTCACCATCATCCTCGCGATGTCCTTCGCGAATCCTTTAACAGTAAAAGCACTCGAGACGGTTCTCTCTCTCTCTCTCTCTCTCTCTCTTTCTCTCTCTCTCTCTCTCTCTCTCTCTCGTTCGCCACGGGGGTTTCGAAAGTTCCTTTAACCTTCTCTTTCTCTTTTTTATTTTTTATTTTTTCATTCAACCATTCTTTCCCATGTGCGTAGACAATCTTCTTCTTCTTCTTCTTCTTTTTCTTATTCTTCTTATTCTTCTATTTCACTCTCTCTCTATTTTTTTTTCTTTTTTTTTTTTTAGTTTACGCATAGCATTTGCTTTTTGCATTTTTATCCGAGGAAAGATAGTATACCATGCGTGTTTCGTGATTTTCTCTTATCCGATGATTTTCCCTCGGAAGAATGGCGCCTAGCGAAAGAGTCTCTCTCCCTCTCTCTGTCTCTCTCTCTCTCTTTCTCCGTTCCATTCTGTTTTTTTTCTTTTTTCTCTTTTTTTTTTCCCCTTAAAATTGGATCTTCAGAATACGGTCGACGTTCGCGAGATTTTACTTCGCTCGCGATAGGAGCCTCGAGATTCATTTCATTTTATTTCACAGCAACCAAAAGAAATCTCTTTATTTAATATTGCAAACAAGAAATATATTCAACGGCTTGTAGGTTGGACTCTGTGATAATATATTCAATGATAGACCGAATCTGATCGGATTCGGTCGAATAAGATTCGTATCGGATCTGTGAAAAATCTTGCGATATTGATTTCCAAAAATGTCATTCGTTCATTAAAGAAAAACGATTAAATCTAATGAAACGAATTTTATAGCAGCGTATCTAATTTTTACCTATCTTAAGAGATTAAGTATGTAATAACGAAAACGTTCTCGAAAGGAACATAGATATACTGAGAGAAAATGAAAGAGAAAGAGAGAGAGAGAGAGAGAGAGAGAGAGAAAGGGTTTATGGTTTATATTTTCGTCAAGAATTGTGGAAGGACTAAAAATAATATAATGAAAATCGTCTCGTTCTTAAGAAAAATGGTCTCGAACTGGTTGAAATGTTGTAAGTTGTTTTACCGAGTACATAGTGACGCGATGCTTTGTGACTTAGGTAAATGTAGGTCACGGTTGATTGTCCGACACACAGTAAAAGAATAAGAAAGGAAGAGACGGACGGACTGACGGGCAGACAGACAGACAGACAGACAGACAGACAGACAGACAGACAGACAGAGAGAGTGTGTGTGTGAGAGAGAGATAGAAAGAGAAAAGACTTATACAAGGTGTATAGGAGTTACATTTTGAGTCCGTGAGTCAGTAGTCGAGATCTCTTCGTCCTGTTCTTAATACAATCGAAATTTATAGATAATATAAGGAGAAATAGAGATAGATAGATAGATAGATATAAAGAGAGAGAGAGAAAGAGAAAGAAGATATCTACATAGATAACTCTACGAAAGTTGGAAGCTGTGTTCTCACTATACTTCGAAACGTATTCGGTCTTATATGCGATCTAGACGATTAATAAAACCGTTCTAATCGTATTTTTTATTCGCGGTCAATTTCTAAGTACTCAAACGTAGTAATCGAATTTAATATTATTATATACATACGAATAAAGAACGATTAGCATATATAATTCATACGTATAGATATCGTATTATTTTTTTTTTCCATTCGACTGCGTTCGTTCAACGAGTCCTCCATCGATCTTGCGAACCAACACTTACGATCTGGAGAGTGTTTAGATCATTATTATTATTATTATTTTTTTTTTTTTAATTATTTTTCGAGAAACGTTATCGAACGCACGCTGAAACAAAGTTTCGGTTGGAACTGACGGGTCTTTCTCTCTTTCTCTCTCTCTCCTCGTAAAAGGTTTACGAAAAGTTATTCACGAGTTCGTAACTCTTTGGATTAACCATTTAAAGCCGCTTTACCGGCTAAAAATATTTTGTAAGAAAGGATCGGGAAGAGGGTAGAAGGGGGGTGGTCGGTAAAAGAGATGAAACGACCATTAAGTTTCCCGGGTAATTACTCGCGTTCTGAATGGAACATTACGCGGTTAGATTTATATCCTTTTAGATTTTCGTTTATGAAAAAAAAAAAAAGAAAAAAAATATAAACGAATCGTCGGGAGATATTAACGAGAGAAAAATTTTCCATCATTTTCGTTGCAGTTTGGTTTTTATTATTTTTTTTTTTTATTTCCTTTTCTCTTTCGTTATATAGCTAGTTTCTTTTTGTTAAATAAGTAAATAAATAAATAAATAACTAAATAAATAGGAGTAATAAATAAACGAACAAAGAAATGTTTAAACGTTCAGTTCTCGTTTCTTATTGGTGCTAAGAAAAAAAAAAAAAAAAAAAAAAAAAAAAAAAAAAAAAAAAAAGAGGAAAATAAATAAAAATAAAACATTTTATCTCTACTTGGTACAATGCTTGAAAAAGGCTTCCGTACGAGAGGATAACTGGGCCACGTGAAAAGGCGGGAAATACGGAAGCGACGATGCGCGTTGTCCTCTCTCGCAAGATGTCCTCTCTCTTTTTTTCTCTTTCTCACTCTCTCACTCTCTCTCTCTCTCTCTCTCTCTCTCTCTCTCTCTCTCTCTCTCTCTCTCGAAAAAGGATTATTACGGTGAACGAGCACGTTCTTTCACGCTGTTATAGACACACGTCACGATGGACGCTTTCCGTTCGGCCATTCTCGTCACATTTCTCTCTTTCTTTCATCCTTCGTATTACTTTTAGAAAATAAGAAAATCATATTACGAAAGATCGCGGTTAACTGCAAATATACCGCAAAGGTTATTGGGTTTTTTTTTTTTTTTATTTTACCGTTCGTATTATAATAATTGATTACGCAATATAAAAACGTACGGTATAGTATTTAATAAATATTTAATTGAATTAACACGACCTAACGAGATATGCCGTACGTTTCGTTCTGTTCCTGTCTTCGCCTTATTGAAATCAAATAAAATAAATTTTTTTTTTTTAATAAAGTAAAAGTATGAATGATTTTTAATATTGAATAAATTAAGTTTGTCTTCGTAGCAAAAAAAAAAAAAAAAAAAAAAAAAACAAGAAAAAAGCAAATAAAAAATAGTCGAGCGTTCCAAATTTTTATCATTTACAATTTAAACGGACAATTAAATTACTCGAACGTACATTCGCACATACATACATAAATATATATATATATATGTGTGTGTGTGTGTGTGTGTGTGTGTGTGTGTACAGATATATATATATAATGCTCAATAACTGTATTGTTTATTCTATCTACCTACGTGCCATGAGAAAGCAATTTTTGATGCTCGTGTAAGCCGATCGAACTCGTACTACCATTTTTCTAAAGCGAAGCCGATGCGATTGATTCTGTTGTACGTGCTCGATTGAAAAAAGGGGAAAAAAAATGAAAAAGAAAAAGAAAAAAAGAAATAAACCAACGAACGAAACAAGCATAGACCGATCTCATTTTTTAATTCGGAGGTTGCCTCGATCGATCGACAAAAAAAAAAAAGAAAAAAGAAAAAAAAAAGAAGAAGAAAACTAACGGTTTCGTTCGATCTTACCAACAACTGTGTCTAAAACATTAATCGTGCGATTTTCTACCTGTCAGATCGCCTACTTTTTTCAATGCATCCCATTCGAAAGGATAATAATCGTAGCAGAGATGGGAACGAATTCGATATGCTTCTTTTACGTGAGCGTACGTTTATAAATGAGCGTACGTAAGTCGTCTGAAATAGTAAATAAAGAAAGAGAAAAGAAAAAAAAAAGGAAAGAAACAAACTTTTTCGGTCTAAAATAATACTCGCGATAAAAAAGTTTTGATAATTTTTATAAAACGATTTCACGGTTTTTGTCTGTTCTTTTTTTTTTTTTTTTTTAGTCTACCATTTCTCTTCCTTAAGCATCGCACAAGATTTTTCTTTTTTCACAACGTTCGTTAATACCTTAGGATTTATTCGCAGGACGAATGTGTCCACGCAATACTCGTTAAAATTCCTTTACGAAATAATTTCGTGGTCCTTCGTTCGTATTCGTCTAGTCGGGAACTCGAATGGCTGGAGAATTTCGGGTGTTAATGAATTTAATTCGGATATACGTTTGTTTGAAACCCGTCGGACGGATGTAAGAAGGATACTCTCGGTGAGACTTTTGCGACTTCCTTGGCCCTTGGCCAAAATACGATTAAACGTTTCTCCTTTTTTTTTCTTTTCGTCCCCCGCCCTCCGCCATCTTTTCTTTCTCTGTGACGAAATTATAAAAAAAAAAGTGGTCGAGAGATGAAGAAGAGGAAAGAAAGAAAAAAAAAAAAAAAAGAAAAAATACGTTTAACCCTCGCACGATTACAGCCGACAACCTTTTAATTTTTCGACCAATACGAGAAAAATTTCCTTTCGTAGGTAAAAAATACAAAAAATACAAAAAAAAAAAAAAAAAAAAGAAAAAATACATTTATTTTGCTCGGGGCATTTAGGCTAGTGAATCGATTCGTCTAATGACGATCACGTACCATACATACGTTCGTTCTCTTTCCTGCTAGCAGAAAAAGTAGCTTGACGAGCCTGAAAAATCATGTTCCGTTCATCGATGCCATTACGCAACTTGGGTAACGCGATCGAATTCGTAAAAAAGTACATTACGAAGTATAGTCTACATATATAATACTTACATGAGAACGAAATTGGATACTTTTCGTGAATATTCGTAACGAAACGTGTAGATTTCGTATAAATCTGACGAAAATTTTTCCATTTTTTTCTTCTTCTTCTTTATTTTTTTTTTTTTTTTTTTTTTTTGAAACATCGCACGCGAATATTTTCGTTGAACGTATCTGTCTGATCTGACTTTTCTATCTACTTCAAAGTTACATTCGAACGATCCTATACGTTCTAACGTCTCAAGATATATCACGAGACATTCTGATTAACGATGTTTTAATCCCGACAACTTAGGGCTACCACTTAAGATCGTTTTCTAATTATACCGTTTCTATTTTCTAATATCGAACGGAGAACCGGCTTATACATTGTTCATTCCTTTCGAAGAGAGACACGAGAGCTCTCTAATGGAACGCGAGCCACGATCCGAGCTATAGATCAAATTATGTTTTAAAAATCTTTTTCAATGATCGTTTCAAGTATCTACGTAAAGACGTATATATACACATAAAACACGGTATTGTCAATTATATTATCCCCCCCCCCACCCCCGTTAGAATTCGTTAAGGGAAAAGTTATAGCAAAGAGTATCGACTGACCTGACTCGAGATAAACGCGATGACCAAATCGATTGGCTACGTGCTGAACGAATACACCAACGGCACCCTGTGTCCCATGGGATATAATCTGTACCAACATTCCTACCAGTATGACGAGCCAACCCCAACCACCTTCTGGATAGTAATGTTGTTTCAACGTCAACAGCTGTCTCAAATCGGCTACCAGCTGTTTCGTACCGTGTTGACCTGGACCAGGTACTGTATGTTCATTAGCACTGCCTAATCCAAGCCCGCTATCGTTTACGGACAATCTTGGTAGCGATCTGCTACGATATAGCAAGGACGTTAACGGTGTCTCCAATCTCGAATCAGTACCACGAACCGGACCTGTATTCGTTAAGATAACCTTAGACGACGAGGTCTCGTGTTGTCTCTCGTAAGTAACGAAATCACCCTCGAAATAAGTCGAATATTTATTAAGATAAGTTTTACGTCGGCCATCGTACGATAACGGATAATGTTGTTCACCGCAATTACGACATTTTCTCGGATACCTCCTTATACTATCCTTGTCCGAACAGGAATAGGTCGAGTTCGATGACAATAAACGCGGATGGTAATATTCGATGTCCTTAGATTTCGTCCTTTTAACCGAGTAAACGCGATTCCTCGTAATGGAATCTTCCTCGTTCACGTTGATCCTATCCCGCGTGTATTCCTTAAACTTACGACGATTCTCAACTTTCCAACCGATCGGATTTCTTCTCTCTTTAAAGGTACGCTGCTCGATCGAATCCCGAATATCGTCATTCTTTTCACGTTCATCTTTCCTCGACTCCTCGTCATCGATCGTCCTGCCATTAATCGTTCCGTCGTCCTCTATCGTCGCGGTCGTTAATATTCTTGCCTGCTTTCGCAAACCACGAAACTGCCGTTGTTGGAATTTCGATGATACAAGTTCGGCCTCGACCAAAATTTTCCCCTCCTCCTCCTCCTCCTCCTTCTCTTCCTCCTTCGACTTCTTGCGATCAGGAATCTCGTCCTTAACATCATCCCTAACTGTATCTCCTACGACAACGACCTTCGAAACTTTACGAATTCTTTCGTAGTCGTTACTATTCGATAAACGAACTTTAACCCTGTCGTCATCGTCGTCATCGTCGTCGTTATCCCTGGCCATTGTCACGTCGTTAACTTCGCCAAAATTATCACGTATCGATTCTCTCACGACATTGTCGTCGTAATTGCTTAACCTCGGTAAGGCCAAAGTTCCTTCATTATCCATTTCAAGATCCGAATCGACGCGCGACGAACCCGCCATTTTTATATCGTCCCAACGATTTAACTATATCCTTATCCTTCGACTCCTTTTTATCAAGTTTCTCTTTCCTCGTTTTTTGCATCTCCTTTGCAACCACCGCTTCTTCTTCTTTCTCCTTCTTCTTCTTCTTCTTCTTCGTCGTCGTCGTCCTCCTCCTCTTCCTCTGAATTTTCCATCTCCTTTCTACGAAACGATACGTCTCTTTCTCCGTTATATCGAAACACTTGAACGAGTTTATCAATTTGATCCAAAAAAGATCTGTCCTTCAGAACTCTCTCTCTCTATCTCTCTCTATCTCTATCCCTATCTCTATCTATATTTCGAATCGTTAACGAAAAAATCGAATAACCTATTGATTTGGCATAGATTCTATATACCCTCAATTCATTATTTATTATATTTAATAACATCGAACCGATACAATTTATCTATCAATCATAGTTTTGTATATACATATTTTTTTCTTTCTCTTTTTTTTTTTTCTTTTTAAAGCGTTCCGAATTAAAAAAAAAAAAAAAAAAAAAAAAAAAAAAATGAAAAAAAGAGTCTAATCGAATCGATTTCGTATCGGGTATTCCTTCAAATACATGTCGTGATCGATAATAATTACTTATTCGAAAACGCAGTTCGTTTTTTTTTTTTTTTTATTATTACGATTTTTTCGAACGAACGATCGAAGACATGGACGACGGTTCGGTGGATAATTTCGGTGGTTGGTACAGAGGATTATTGGCTGGTTATAACGAGAAGACACGAAAAGGAGAACGACCGAGCGCGGCACGTTCAGATCGCGAACTGCCGATGGCAAAGAGCGTCGTCACGAGTCGAGTCGAGACTCAACGCGGCTGCGGCTCTCGACTACTCCATAGGCGAACTCGATCCAACGTTGATCCATCTCTCTCTCTCTCTCTCTCTCTCTCTCTCTCTCTCTCTCTCTCTCTTTCCTCCCCCCCTTTCTACACCCACAGTGTGCTCTACTTCCTTCTTTGCCACCTACTTTTTTTTATTTGCCCAATCTGTCTCTCCTTCTCTATTCGTCGATCTTTCTTACTTCGTCGATTTTTCTTTTTGTTGTTCTTTTTTTTTTTTTTTTTCAAACAAACTTTCCGCGCGAGTGCTCATATCTTCGCGAAATATTTTTATTCGCACGCGCGACTCCTCTAAGATCATTTATATACGGTGAGTACGCGATTATTTTATATCGTAAATGATGAAACATATGGTCGGTCTTGGTACGGACCAATAATTGACCGTACTTAGTTTTAAGGAAAGGAAAAAGAAAAAGAGAAAACAATATTTCAAACGAAATAAAGAATAAAGATTCGCGTTCTCACCTTAAAAAAAAAAAATTTGTAATAATAACGGATACAAATATGTACGTTGTCGCGTTGAAAGTAATGTAAAAAAAAAAAAAAAAAAAAATAAATAAAAGGAATAGAAAAAATTGTACCGATACCTCCTTTACGATAACGTTTTCATCGCAATTGATAATAAAAACGCAACGACGTGTTTGTACGATAATAATGTTAACAATAATAAAAATAAAAATAAATAATAATAATAATAATAAAATAAGATATCGATAGGAAACATTCGTACACATTTTTTATCTTCCCATTATCATCATCATCATCATCATCATCATCGTCGTCGTCGTCGTCGTACTTCACGAAGAATTTCCTTGCTCGTTTTTAAGGATAATCAACGAATCCATAATATCTCGCTATGAGATTCTAATAATTCGAGGGACACGTATAGTTATCTCGAAATTAATATTTTCTCGAATATATTCCTGTTCTTTGTGCCCGTACGAATTATACGAAAAGGAAGAAAGATTTCCAAGCTCATGAAACTTTCAACGGGGTGAAAAATTTCGTATCCTTCCTCCCTTTTTCCTTCTCTTCCCTTCCCTTACTTCCTTCCTTCCTGTTTTCGTAAATACAAGGATATTCGGTGGGAGGTAGGTAGAGAGTTATCGTTCGAAAATTAAATCCATGAAAGCTGGGATGGAGAGCTTAGATGAGAGTCGAGCCAAGTCGGATTCGAAGTATCGGAACATTCTTCTTCAACGTGTATATATATATATATATATCCACCACTTGAAGATTCAACAAATTTGTAGACCGAAAGTAAGAGACCGACAGGTTGGAAGAAATAAGAAGAATGAGAAGAAGAAGAAGAGGAGAAGGAGGAGGAGGAGGTGGAGGAGGAGAAAATCGGGGACCAAATTAAAACGTTTAAACAAACTCTCCCTCTCGTAACTCCGAAATCGTAGTAAGTATTTCAACTTTAATCCTGACCTTATCTCATTCCGTTCTCTCTCTCTCTCTCTCTCTCTCTCTCTCTCTCTCTCTCTCTCTCTCTCTTTCTCTTGGATTCTTCTAAAACGAGGCCTTCGAGATACTACACAATTATACGTTTAAGTTTCTCGAGTATTTTCGAGTGACTTTATCACCGAACGAAAAGTAAGAATTCAAATCGTTCACTCCCTCATTGACCATCGAAATCCTCAAGTTTGCTCAACTTCAAATCTTCCCCATTTTATCCGACACTCCTTTAACCAAAACTCTCGAGATTGATTTATATCGATTAAACGTAACGTTAAATGGATGTCAAATTGAACGTACATCGTATAAAATAAGTTTACGGGTAATCATTTTATTTTACGAATATTCCACGACGTTTACGTACGAATTCGAATGATATAAAACCTGTTAATAACCCGCGACACGATACAACGTAATAATTGGAACTGTTTCAAACGGACGGACGGACATGTATAAATATTCGGTCGAAAATGAAAAGCTCAACGTAGTCGTATTTCTTCGACTAATATTAAATGTCTAGGATGAGTCGGGAATTATATAATGCGAATCCCTTGATCGACGTGAAATGATTTGTATTTAAGGGTGAACGATCCGACAGTAGTCTTATTACGTTAAGAGGCAAGTACGATCAAATTGATGAGCAAAGGAGGACACCCCTTCTTTTCGACGCATTAAATTTCGAGGTACACGTATTCTTATTGATAAATATTAGAATTTGATACAATTTCATTATCCAAAGTAGAAAAGAAAAGGGTAATCTTTGAAAAGAAAAATTACGATTGACGATACGTAAAATAGATTGTAGAAGGGAGGGGGGAGGGGGGAGGGGGGAAACCAAGAAGAAGTTTCTTCTTTCTTTAAATGGCCAATGATAGATAGCGACTAGTGGCCGAAAGAAAATTCGTGGAAGATCGCCAGAATTAGTTTTATCGTTGTTTCGTGCTTCTTAAAACGGCACGCGAAACAATCTTTAGAAAAAGTATCCAAAATGATTCTAAGGGGAGACTTATCGAGACGAAAGAAAGTTTTCTTTTATTCTTTTTACTTCTTCTTCTTCTTCTTTTTTTTTTTTATAGTCTATCATCGTACTTCCCCACACTTTCGATTTGTTATTCTTAATCAATCGATAATGTTTCATGAATTATCTCGTCGCGAGGAGATAGTAATTTATCTCATTGTTTTATTGTAATTCATTCTAAAAAGACAGATAGACAGATATACACGGTCGAATCACTTTAAGACAAGCCCAACGACGAACAGGAAAGGATTACGAAGTAGTTATTTCGATGGGATAATATCGATAATTAACTAAATATTAATCGATTAATTTCAAAGATATCGATTATGTATTACGTAGACGAATTATGATGGATCGTTGAAGAATCCTTTTTGCGCGAATGTATCGTGTATAAAGCTGACTCGTTTGATTCGTACAGAGGCTTTTAGTAATTGAAATTATAAATACGAGAAGCTATTTGAACGAATGAACTCTCGAGTAAAATGAAAAGTTCCATTAAATGGAATGTACAATTCGCGAGCAACGAATTGGATCGTCCGTTGCTCCCAATAACGATAATAAGAATGAACTCGAATTCACATTTGAAAAGTCTATTCTTGCAAAGAATCGACGACACCAGTGTCGTAGGGTTAATCGTATATCGCTTTATTGTTGAATAACATTGTAGTATTTATTACGAGAGGATCGAGATGGACGTTTAGAATAAAATAGATAAGCTTTGAAGATCGGGACTGTCCAATTGTAAAGGGGGGAATAAATTCTTTCCGGCTTTTTCTCCTCACTCTCTCTTTTTTTTTTTTTCCTTTTTTTTTTCTTTGGTTATTCCTTCTCCTCTTATTTTTCTCAATTACGTCGATGGAATACGAGATCTAAGATTCGGAGACGTTCGTTTACCTAACAGATTTTCTTGTGGAAACGTTAAAACTTATTTTTATCGTCTTATATTTTTCGACAACTTTAGCAATATTTACTGAACGTATCGAGAAAGTTTCGATTATTCCTGTTAGGGGAAGACCTACGAGAAATTCTTTATCCTCGATGGGAATATTACCCATGTCATGAATGACAATGAAGGCAAATGGTTTTTGTTTGTTTAGTTCTGTTTCGTTTATTTATATTTTCGTTTTTTTTTTGACCTCAAAAATTGGTATAAGTTATGATTTGTACGAGACGTATCGAAATAATTTTGGTTACATTCGAGTAAGGGTTCTTTCTTTTTTTTTTTTTTTTTTTTATTTTAAAAAGGAGAAGAAAAGAAATACGAACTTATAAATACATAGAATATTGTCGGATATAGATATCATTCGTCTTTAAAAAAAGAAAAAGTATAAGAATTGCGTTGAAAATGGATCTATCGAGGAATACAATTGGAAGATAAGGCCATTCTGTAAAGGGAGGATTTGAAATGACTGGGGTTGCTCGCCCTTCATGCCCGTTTCAGCATTTATCAATTTTGGTGACATCCAAATTGCATTTTGATTGAAATCTGAACCAGCGGAGAATTCACCGATAAGAAACAAGAGTTTCGTTTACTTACGAATGACTCATAGAAGTGATTCATAGATATTACAAGTATATATTTCTGAATTTATCGCAACTTTATACGGAATAATAATATCAACAATTTATTAGAAAAATATTCCGAGAATAATATTCAGGCCGATATAATCTCTTATGTCACTCGTATCTTCGGAGTTCTATTTCAACGACGCTAGGTCGGTAACTTATCAACTTCATTGATTATCGCGAGAAAAAATCGCCGACAACGTAGAGCTACTTCTTTACCGACTTTTGACAAAACAGAGAATTTAGATACCAAAACTTTTCTCTTATCACGTCAGATGTCTCTGCTAAAGAATTTCTATTTTTTTATTTATATATATATATATATATTTTTTTTTAACGAATAAAATAAAAAATATAATAAACTTTAACAAATTCGCTGATTGTTATCAATGATTCAATTATTTAGAATAGAGAGCATAATGCATCGAATCGAAACATTAATAAAAGTTTTATTATACCTAACGAAGTAGATTGATATTGATGGAATATTTAAAAAAAAAAAGAAAGAGAGAGAGAGAAAAAAAAAGAAAAGAAAAGGAAAGTCTCTCTTCTTTCATCATAAAATTCACTTTTACGAGCTTACTTTACTTTTACGAAGTAATTTCAGATAATACAGGGAATGTCTCGTAAATTAGTTTGCACATGGACGAACTCTCGGTATCGTTCGCGATAGAGTTTTTATTATAGACTTCGTAATTCATTGTTTATCTTGTTGCAGTTGAGAAATCAGATTTGTCGTATTTAACAATCCCATAAATCTTTGTCGTTTGCTACGATCGTCTTGGTTAATTCGATCGTGAAAATTCTTTTATCCGGTTTAATATAAATCTATTGAATGAAACATAGAAATAGAGAAAAGGAGAGATCGAGAAAGATATAATAAACCAGGAAAGGAATCGAGCTGTCATAGGAAACATGACGTATATCTTTCATAAAAGTGTTAAAGTACTTTCGATATGACCATCCTCCCATTCTCGAAAAGTCTCGCCTCATATGTTACCCGCCATAATGCTATCGCGAGTGGTCGAAAAAATAAAAAGAAGAAGGGGATTATGGAAAAAGGGTAAATCCGAAGAAATGCTTATTCTGGGCCGATGCCGGAGGAGGATGCCTATGGGAGGGATATGATATCGAGAATGATAAACGTTTAAATCTCTCGGTGGTTCTCGCAAAATTATTCCCCGCGATCGCAATTTATTCTAAATTCGATTGGAATCGATTCGAGTCACGAGTTAGACAAAATTCATTCCGAAAACGAAGTTCGATCAAACCTTCTCTCTCTCTCTCTCTCTCTCTCTCTCTTTTTTTCTTTGATATTATCTCGGATCTTCCTCCAATGAGATTTCAGTTCTGAAAGAGATATCACGGATGGTTATGACGAATAATATGATTGAAGATAAAATTCCAATAATAATATAGACGTTTCTATTGGGTCGAACGATATTCTAATTACACGCGACGCTCCTATATTCCAATCTCCCATTTATTTACTTTTCTTCATTATTACTTTATCATTGTCACTTTTATTATTATTTTTATTATAACGCAAATCTCTCATTTATTACTCGATTCTATATCAATTGGTTTTTTTTTTCTTCCTTTATCTCACGACGTTAATATATTCGAATTTACGCGCCCCCGATGAAAAATATTATGATTATATGTACGATATACAAGATATCTCGTCTCGCATGAGACGTTTCCAAGTTTCCAAATAGCGCTCAACGAGGTGTAGTTTGTACCATCACCGAACCAAGCGCAAGTTTTAGTGTTGCCGATGTGTTAAGATGAGATTAGAACGCTGGAAACCACGATAATCCTGGTTATGTCGGTTACTCGGTATAATTTCCGGTTGCATGCTAGAACGCATTTAGTCTCCTCGCGTATGTGCAAAATTTAGTCTTTTCTTTTTTTTATTTTTTTTTTTTTTTAATTTTTTGGGAGGGCGAGGAAAATTTGAACGTTACTCGCAACATGCGAGTCGACGTTATCATTATTTCCTTTTCGTATAAATATACATATATATATATAACGCTTTTTAAACCATCTTTAATTTGTTCAATTGAGATCGATCGCAAATAAATAAAATGTAATAACACGATGAAACTTAATCGTATAATTTTTAATTAAAAAAAAGAAAATAAAATTATTCCAAAAGTAGTTAATTCGCCAGTATCGAAGAAATTTCTTTCTCTTTCTCTATTTTTATCCTTAGTGATTTCTCGAGTAATCGAAATTGCCTCGAATCTGCTTCGAATTCAACGAGACAATCTCTCGGTCGAAATCTCTGGATACGATTTAACGCCCGTTTTAAATCGAACTCGTTTTACCAATTAAGTTGCGACGTGAATTGCGCCTCGCTCGAATAGGAGATCTACGAGCTCGATTTTTCCACGCCTTTCTCTCTCGCATAAACTCGGACATTGCACTCTCATCGACTTCTCGTAGGCAGTTGGACCTTCTTGCCGATCCTTATTTATGCCACCAACGACGCTCACTCTTGAGACTGCATCCTACTTCTTCTTCTTTTCCTTTTTTTTTTTTTTTCTTTTTTTTTTCTTCTTCTTTTTTACCTTCGACGGAGATTGTATTACACGTTGAAATAGACTTAGAGTTTAACCTATTTGCATGCATCTAACGAAGATTTCGAAAGTATCTGTGACGTTATATATTTAAACCTTTTTTCTTCTTCTTCGTTTTATCAATTCTAAATTATATCAAAATGTTAAGAAAATTAAGAAAAATATATCTCCTTTCGTGCGATATTTTTCGGCGGGGGAAAAAAAACGTGCTGATAAAAATAATATCAAGCGTTCAACTTCAACGATCGATAATGTACATATAAAAAAAAAAAAAAAAAAAAAAAAGAAAAATATAATAATTTACTCGTACAGGATAGTCCAAAAGTTTCCTAGATAATATTAAAAGTCGACTGCTCTGTCTCTTGGAGAATTTCCTTAAAGCTTATAATTTTACAATATGCAATAAAATTAGCCTAAAGGGTCTGAAAAAGGGTAATTCGTTTTTAATATCGTTCAAAAACTTTTCCACCGACTTAGACAGTTTCGGTCCGTTCTCTACGAGGATAGTTGAATATATTATATCATATTTTTATAATATGTAATATAACGTAGACTTGCGAGAGTTTTCGATGTATGTTAAAAGAAAAAAGAAAAAAAAAAAAGGAAGCAAACGAACAAGAAAATGATCGATGCGTAGTATGAACGAGGTCTACGATGCCTAACAGGCTTGCTATGGGCGATTATGAAAGGATCAGAAATGATTCATGTGTAATATATTACGTTGTAAAAAATACCATCGTACGTTAGTTCTTCGTAACGATAACGCAACGTACATGTGAAAATAAAAATCGGCCGGTTTGTTTTAGATCTGCACTGAATTGATTAGATACCGAAAATGTTTCGATAGTAACGCGGTCACCAAAAAAAAAAAAAAAAAAAAAAAAAAAAAAAAAAAAAAAAATGAAAAAAAATAAACGAAAAATAAACATCGATGCCTCAATGCTATTTTACGCGGGAGACGAACGAAACGAGATTCCCTTCGATCGATCCTATATCGAGATATAAACTCGAGAGGTTCTCGCATGATAAGCGGACATTCGTATGCCGTCGAGAATAAAAAAAAAAGAGAGAAAAAGATAAAAAAAAAGAAGGAAGAAAAGGACAGAAAAAATGTGTATATATATATATATATATATACACGTAACCACAATGTTACCAAGTATTTTCACAGTTGGCTTACGAATTCTATTCGATGAAAAAAAAAAAAAAAAGAAAGAAAAAGAAAGAGAAAGAACAAAAATAATAACACTGTAGTATTGATCTCTCACGTCCCTTTCAATAATTCGTTTCAACGAAACACGCAATCATAATAGAAACCCTATTATTCTAACATATCTACGAATTTTATTGAAGTTAAATATTTGACTTAAAAATTATATGTGTGAAATAAATATCGCCTTAAAAAAAAGAAAAAGAAAAAAAAACGTGTTCCTCGTACTATTGGGTAATAATTATAATTATTATAATTAATGTAGAAGTATACAAATTATTATATATATATATATATATATATATATACATATATATATATATATAATATATACGTGCGTACGTGCGTATAACTCTTTTTGAACATGAAATATACAAAGAAATTGACAAAGGTAATACTTCAACGACCGAATAAATTATGTTATACATTTTGCATATTAATAACCATAAAATAATAATCGTAATTATACAAAGTAAATTAATCCGTATAATAAAAACCCCGGTTGGATTGTTCGAGATCATTGCGAGATTACTTTTGAAGGATACTCTAAGTAAAGAAATTTCAAAGGAGCACGTTTATTGTGCCTTTCGAAAAGTTCGCGAAGTTTCGAAGGACAACTTTCGAGAACTTCGTCTGAGATTAGATTAAATTAAAATAAGTCCAACTAAGAGGAAATACCTGCGGTATGCAAGGGATGATGATAAAACTTGACGGTGGCGGGAATGGCTAAGGTGGCTGGTACGGACAATTGAAGGCCAGGTCCTAGAAGATTAACGAGGGTGCCTACGACGGTGACTACCCACCCCCAGCCACCCTCCGGATAATAATGTCTACACATGAGACGTCTCGCTTGAACCTGAGGACTCCCTCCTGTTGCGTTAATACGTTCGTCGTTCTTCCTCTTATCGGATTTTTCCTTTAAATTTTTCTCCACCCTCCCCTCCTCCTCCTCCTCCACCACCACCACCACCACCTCCTCCTTTTCCTCCTTTAGTTTCTTCCCTTTCTCGCAATTATCTTCATTGTCTTCGTCGTTGTTGTCCCGACAATTCCTTTTCTCCTCGGCGTCCAAGAGCGGCCATGATCGCGCTCGAGATATCGACATCACAGGCACAAAAAAAAAACACCCTCCCCTCTATTTGATGCTCAATCGCGGCAAATTGATTATTAAGTGCCCGTGTCTTCGACTTTTAAGCCGTTCCTGATCCTCCTCGTCCTTAATCCTTCTTCCTCTTCTACTTCTACTTCTACTTCTTCTTCTTTCCTCGGAAATAATTTGAGCATTCTCAACAACATCATGCCGATTCTCTCCTAAACGATTCACGTTCCTTCTCTAAACCGTTTCCCTTTATTATTATTATTATTGTTATTATTATTGTTATTATTATTATTGTCGATATTAATCGATACGATAATGAAACAGAAAATATAAATAAACGAAAGTGAAATTGTTACGTCGAAAAAAAAAAAAAAAAAGATAAAAGAGAATTTGCAATGTTTAAATTATCCTCGTTAATACTCGATTCAACCTTAATGAATTTTTTATTGCCAATTCGTTACGCTTTCGAACGTGTTGCTCT